>JACSYO010000735.1:630000-830000 GCA_016806645.1 Ophiodon elongatus
CCATGGGCCACTCTCCCCGGCAGTGACATATGTCAGCCATTTTTGTTCTTTTGTAATTCTGTTACGCGACCGCATGCTGTGAATATGAGACTAGAATCCAAGAAAGAGACATCTTCAACAGTTTGCCGGCCATTCAATTTCACCGATGGGTAGATGAATAAACAGAAAGTGTGTCGCAGGGCCCACATGGCAACTTATGTTCTTTTGCTCTTTTCCCCCTCTTTTTTCCTTTTTTGATGAGCAGAATTTGGGGGGCAGACAGACACATAAAGGGCCTCCCAGCACACTGCTGATTCAAGGTTTTAGCTGAGCAAATCTTAGGCAGGGAGCTGAGAGCAAAGAGCTGGCCATTTTGCAGTTTGCTCTCATCTGCCAATTTCTTCCTGGGGCTTTCAGAGTCAATCAAAGAGCTACCAGAATGCTCACACCAGTCTTTTAATTATTCATGGTAATTCTATGCCACTACACACTCTCTCTGCAGCCCCTGTCGCCTCCCCCAAGCGAGGTGTGCTCTGATGTGTTTATGTGTACTGAATATATAAAGAAAAAATCCTCCATCCATTACAAAACAGACTCTCTGCTCTGCCCTGTGCTACGCTGGCAGCTTTTTCAGGGTCGTCTGGCTTCCACTTCTGTGGGAAGCTGAGCTGATAAATGTTTGGTCCCATGAAACCCAATTTTTTTGCCCTTTTAATCTTTCCACTGGACATGTTGCACACTTACATCCAGCTTTTCCAAGCTTGAGCATTTGTAATATTATTTAGTTTTTTTTTCCAGAATATCTAGCATTCCATTACCATCTCATACATCTTTTAGCTCAAGTAGCCTGACCTCTTGATACCATCTGTGTTCACCGTGCCCATTCAAACGGCTCCAATTCCTGATAATAGTCCTGTCTAGAAGGCTAGCCATGGTGTAAAAAGCCTATTATTGTTTTTGCGGGGAGATTGGAATTTTTTTGATAAGTGCTAGGCCTGTTGGAATTGCTTTCATTTCCTCCTATGAGCTAATTAGACAGAGAGGGGGCAACCCTTCCGTTCTTGGCTGTCCATCAACCTGCCAACAACTATGGACATCACAAGGTACATGTCAAGTTCAGCCTTTTGTGTCTGAGACAAGCCTATTACCAGGAAGTTTGAGCAGGAGGTTTTAAGTGGGTAGAAGGCTTGATATTATCAAAATCTCTTTGTGGATAATTACAATAAAATTTCACCCACACTCCCTTAAGAGCTTAACATATAATAACTACAAGAGAGAAAAAGAAAATAGGGGAAGATTTGTACATTAGACACGAAAAATAAGATGCTGCCTGCAAGCTGCTGCAGCATGAGTATGCAGTACAGGATATGCTCTTGATGTCCCTTCACAACATTCATTTCAGAAGTCTCAAAGAAGGTGCTGCTGCGGTTTGGCCCTTTGAGGAAAAGGTGATCTCACCAGTGGAGGGAAGCTGTTACATTTTGTTGGTTGGCGGTTGGAGAAAAATGGCACGCCTCCTCTTTCCAACTTGTCTTCACAAACCTTGTCAAAGATAAGAAAAAAAATGGGGAAATGTTTCATGTCTGCTGTCTTTTCCTGCCAAAAGTAAAAAAAAAAAAGGAGGGCAAAAGAAGGCTGGGATAGATACAGTGACATACCAAGGGAGGATGTGGCAAGGATGAAAGCATGTCATTTTGTAAGGGATGATCATGAAACTGCCCCTTTTTTTTATTTTTTCCTTTTTTTGAAACAGACATTGTCAGAATTTGAAGGATATATTGTTTCTGCTTTGCCCTACCACTCCAAACAGGAATGGGCCTTTGAAATGGGATGTTTACAAGCCAGTCAAATGTGTCCTTTTGATATAAGTGACAAGAAGCTGAAGAAAGAGACCAAAAGGTCTGCAATCAGCTGAAACCGACAGTGTTTATTGTTGTTTTAGTTCTAAGAGGAATCACTAATTGATCCTTTCAGAAGTTCAGACCACTCATCTTGATGAAGCCGTAACAGCCAGCAACTATGAATTGATATATTAATGCTTCTATATACATGAACTAGATCTGCCGTGAGCATATTTGGTTTATATTTTAGGCTTTAAAATGATTCTTAGAGCTCTTTGGAGAGTTGTGAGGCACTAACAGACAACAGAATGTGGAATCTATTCACTGAAGAGGACACATTTGCCATAACAGCTCTCATTCACTGCAGCACCCTCTCCATCTTCAGAGCGTGGCAACAGATGCTCTTTTAAACTCATTGCAATCTGCAATGGTACACATGTGAACAGTTTGTCCCTCTTTGTTTTGGCCTTTTTGTCATAATTCCCTGTTCTAATGCATCCATTTTTGAATGTGCTCAAACAATGCGACTCCAACTGGTACATCAGCAGAAACTGTGGAATTCTGGTTTTAAACCTAAACCACAGTTTGAAAAGATTTACAATGAATAGGCTATTCTTTAAGAGTAGACAAAACGGAGAGTTGTGTTTTATGGCTGTGTAAGGAAGGTGGAACAAACAGATAGTTTAGTTTAGTCCATCTAAGTAGAATGGATGAGGAATAAAAATCGACTTAGAGAAACATTGTATTAATCACATTGATTACAGGATGCCATAAAAGTGACGGATGTATTTCATAAATATTGTGCAAAAAACATTTGTTTTTCACTTAAATTGCCCAATATAACATTCAAACAGAATACAATTTCTTACATATTTTGTTTAATTTACTTGTTTTTAGAATCAACCAATAACCTGTACCAGTACAAATTGTTTATCGAAGGATAAAGGAAACAATATTCATCATATCCTGTATCTGTCCCATAAAAACATGAATGTGTGTTTGTAAACATCCCATCTACTAAGTAATCCTGGTCTGCCTGCAGGGAAGGAATTCCAATTCAGAGTCCTCTAAATAATGGCGGAAGACACACTTGGCCTCAAGCATAATGTTTATCACTGGCAACATCAAGAGACCAGGATCCCATAATACCACTCTGCATTCACGGCGTGTTTCCTCCATCCCCACTGCAGTGGTGATAAATGGCTAACATTGGAACAGTGCTCACCTCTGAGAACCCTGGCCCTACCCTTGTGAGTGTCCTGTAAAGCATTCTGTCTGATTAGAAACAGCAGTGCTGGTTCAGACTCGTGCCATGAAAGACAGAAACAGAAGACAACAGATCATGTTTTTTACACGGCTATGCCTTGTGTCAAATGATTTTACTCGTTCATTGCTTTCAAGTGATATGGCAGCGTAACAACATGAATTTTATGTGGAGATTATACGAGGGATTTCCTGTGTGTGTGTGTGTGTGTGTGTGTGTGTGTGTGTGTGTGTGTGTGTGTGTGTGTGTGTGTGTGTGTGTGTGTGTGTGTGTGTGCGGAATGGGTATAGTTTGGGGTGGGCTTTTACTGGATTGGTTTCCAGTAAGCACATGGGACTAAAGCCATAGGAGAGCTGGTGAGACATGTGGGAAGATGGTGGCCATGACCGCAGCTTAGTGGGTGAGTCTGCAGGAGGAGATCAGTGATGCATAACACAACACAGAAGCATGTAGCTCCATCTCATCGGCTAACTGGGCAGCCAAGTCCATCACTCTTACACTTCTTCCATTTCAAGTCTCTCCTCTCTGTCCCTCTAACACTTTTTGTCTTCACCCTTTCCTCTCTTTCCTGACTACTGAATTTCGAGCAGTTAACAACCATAAGGACAGTAAGCGTTGATGCTCTTCCTAAAATACGCCCTAAACTAATCACAATGGTCATGCACACTTGCTGTATTAACTTTGAAACACTTTAATACGGGGCATGACACTGACAAACACTTCGACTGAAGTGCCAGTTCCAAAAATGCTCAATTTGTCTTGCATTTAGTGAGAACCGTGTAGGCGGAGTAGAGAATAAACACTGAGAAGCATCAAGTAATCCCTGAATGGATATTTTATATTGAAAATAACAACAAAGTGTGCCTGGTGTGTTTGGGGGTCATACTGAGCCTTCAGAGGATAACAACAGAGGAAGCACAGGCAGCAAGGGAAATAAAGTGAATTCTGTGATGTCTGTAGGATCCCTGATTTCCGCTGCTCAGTGAAAAGAAAAAAAAAGAAGAAATACCGCTGGGCTGCCAAGTATTGGCTTCAAATTTTTGACTCGCTGTGATGTAGCTGTCATCCTTTCAAAGGAAGTGGGTAGCAAGGGGGAATGGGTGCATGTACCATGTCTTTCACTGAGCTTTTCTAAAGTCCAGAGGAAGATGCAGGACTTCTTTTTCAATCTGCATGGAAAGAATGCCGAGCTTGGCATTAATTCAACATGTCATTCCGGAAGCTTTTCTTCTGAGTGTAATTTGAGCGGTGATATGATGTTGATTTTCAATTGTATATAGCATCTTTGAAAGGAGACAAAAAGAAAATCTCACACCATGTAAAAAGAATAGTGATGTTCATCAAGATGTCAAAACACTGATTTACCAGTTGTCATGGCAGTCACACAGACCGGAAAAATAATCTGATATTGTTGCCGTGTCCCTGGTTGATTGTCTTGAACCTGGGCAACAGTTGTGATTGAAATGTGGTAAAATGAAACGTCACTATAAAGTTATTGTTCAAAGCTACTTCCAATTCCTTGTAAGTTCATACATATCGCTTAATACCTCCTTATGCCAAAGCAAGTCATGTCCTCCAGAAAATTGCTAGCAGCAGTTTGAGCTTACAGCTTTCTGAATAAATCTGTGAGAATGAAACGATGGAATGTAGATAACTGCTGGCATGTGTTATGCGTAAAAAGAAGGAAAAAAAAAGGGTTGAGTTCCCTTTCTGAAGACAAACCCTTCGGTACTTTCAGGTTTGGTACCGATAGGAAATATGGTCACTGCGAACCTTTTGAGTGAGATCTTCCTCTGGATGTTGTAGATGCAGCTGTCACTGTCAAAGATTCTTCAAGGATCCAGCACGAGCAGCCATCGCACCATCAGTGACTGAACCGCGCGCTGACAACCTGTCCGCCTGAAAGGCTCTTTATTGCCACAGTTTGCCTCGGAGCAGAACATCCCCTTATTCAGCATGCTCTGCACAGGATGAGGGAGGCGTACTTCCGGGGCTCTAGACTGCTACATTATCTATTTAGTATTGAAAACACACATTGTGGAGAAAAGACACTACAAAGAAGTACAATACTTCCCAAAGCTCCAGTCACTCCACTGGGATTGTCGATGTTGCACATCGGTGTGCCTTTGGCAGATAAATCATAGCGCTTTGCTCTGAAATGCTTTTATTTCCGTTTGTGAGGGGGTTTAAGAATTGACCGAGAGAGATTTTAGTCCCTTTTTTTGTTTTAAAGAATCTGCTAATACATAATGGTAGTTTTTTTTTTCTTTTTCCCTCTTTAGTCGTCAGCTGGAATTTCCGTTAAGTTCTGTTCATCTTTCTTCTTTGCTTTATTCAGTAACTGGGGAGTCTCCTTGAGGAATGTATTGTGGTAAATTCGTGCAAATTAAAGAACTCCTTGGAGTATATGTTTTTAATCGCCTGTTATTAATCTCAGTAAATTAGAAAATAGAGCAATGAACCATTTTAATGACTTTGAATCCAGGTTTTCTTTGTGTCTGACATGATTGGAGCAATAGCCCACTTCACATCATTTATAGAGACTCCGAGGGTTTAACCCTCATGAAAACGTATTGTTAAACACTGACAGTGTATTATATGTTTTACATTATGTCTGTAGCTTGTCTTTTGGGGGGGGGGAATGTGGCATTACAGTTGTGTTTGTATTATACATTTGTTTTCCCAGTTTTATTTTTGATTTATCTTACTTGATTTCTCATCCTGTTTCGCACTTTAGATAAAATGTTATCCAACATATTGTAGGTGCAAATTTGCACAATATGGAAATGAACTATGAAAGCCAAGAAAACAATCTTGTACATCTTTAACTGGAAAAAAGGCCTGCCTGTCTCCATTTGGAAGAAAAGAAAATATCGAACTCACTGCATTCCTTCTTCTTCGTCTTCTCCTCCTCCATCTCCCACACTAATGTGTGTCTCGGGTGTAATGCAATAACAGATTTTGAACTCAGACACCATAAAAGGTACACCAGAAGGTTATGTAGAAGCCATTACAATTGAATGTACTTCTTTTAATACACACAAAGCCTTCTCATATTTAATTTACTTACAGTGCCAACCTGAAAACTTGATTTGTGAAAATCAATGGGATGTTTTTAAATGTACTATGTGATCGCACACACACACACACACACACACACACACACACACACATAGAGAGAGAGACCTTTCCACTACCTCACATTCTATATGTCTGTCTTTCCAAGCCAATATACTGTCTCTACAGTCTCCTCTTTATCTAGAAATCAGAAGTAGATCTCCTCTATATGACTGAAAGCCTTTGAACTGCTCTCCATACAACTACATTTTTCTCCCCCTTCCTTTCTCAAGTCCTTGGTTATTTATTTCTTTATTTCTCCGGCGGTGAGCAGGATTAGTCAGGAGTGGCAGCCCCACTATCAGCCCAAGATGTGCTCTTCCATCCTGCTGCTTTGCTCTGATAAAGGAACTGCTCGACGAGTGACTCAGGTGCACACGGAGCCTTGTAGAAAACAACATTTCTCTTACTGAGGCACAGTCCTGCATGTCAATGACTGCCAATGGGCAATGGGAGAGTCTCACTCATGCTACATGCAACAATCTACCCGGCATGCATGAAGATAGAAAACCTCTTTTCTGTAAACCTGCATAAATTTTCCTCCGGGAGCGCCGCCATTGTCAATTATTTGCATAAGATTAAACAGAAGTTTATACAGTAAATTACACAAACAGGTCATGTTAACATGCACTTGTGTGCAAATCACGTTATAGTGAACAGAACACATGTTACACTTTGCTGCAAATATGGTCCAGATTTGCTGTATAGTGGGAGTATATTGTAATAATTCTGTGTTCATTTGTTGCCCTTCTTTGACGTCCAAGACCAGCTCCCATCCACTTCAGTTGCTCTGGAGAAGGCTGACATAGCTTTATTGCTGTGTGTTACAGTATGTGGCCATACAAACACGAGCATTTCAACTGACTGAACACAAGGTGACAGAACAGACTGCTGACCTGAATTTGGCTCCTGATGAATACGTATTGTGATGTGGAAAAAAAACATAACTCCATTTCTTGCAGAACTTTTCTCTTTTTTTCAGGTCTGTATCAATCAATTTGTATTATTTCAGTCCCTCATTCTGTTCCTCTGAATAGACATTTGTCTTCTTTTTGGCCAGTCATCTTTGTGACAGTGATCGAAAAATGTGCCACGATGGGACCGAAGCGGTCAGAGACATCATCGAGTTTCAAATTTCACTTGTAATGTCTTTAGACTACTTTAAAAGATCATCTTCAGTTGGTCAATACCAAGACCTTTGATTAAATATTGTGTTTAGGATGCCCCACTTAAGTTAAAGCAGTCCTGAACTCAAGTTTACACATTTGATGGGAAGATAAACATAAAAAAGACATGCCATTTAGCTGATATATGGGATATAAGTTATTATTTGATACATTTAGGTCACACCGCAGTCCAAACTGACTCCACCATCAGACAGACATGTTTACTCAGTAGATCTGTATGTGTGCACGCTAAGAAGCTTGGCCAAATGGTGCAGAAATAATATGTGTAATGTACTCTTACTTTCAAGGAGGCAGAGTTCCCCTTCTTGCTGTCTTACAGAGTCTAATTTCAGTTCAGGCATTGGCTGCACAGTCCTGGGCCTCTCAAGTGTTCTGAATTACAAATTATTCAAAATGACTTTTACAGCGATCTCCCCTGACTTCTGGAAGGGAGGGAGCACCAACTTACAAGAACAGCAAAATATATCTTTAACAGGAAATAGGTGAAAGACGAGTAACAGTATATGCCAGATTATACACTCTACGCCTTCCTCATACTTTCCCTTCCACAGGCCTTTTGTTCTCTGCCTGTTTAAATCTGCTCAAGATGCAGCGAAGACCACCCCCCCCCCCCCCCCTCCTCTCTCTCTCTCTGCCTCCCGCAGTTTCTCTCAAACTGCCTTAACTCCCAAAAAGTGGTAGCAATGCAAAAATGCATCAGCATACTGTAAGTACACAAAATACTTGCCGTGCCCTGAGAGACACGAAGCCAAAGACACAACACGGGTTTGTCCATGGGCACAGATACACAGAACTATAAATATTTCAGTATGAGGCACACACACACATGCATTGGTATTACTACACTGAACTTGTACCAACCTACATGAGTTAATACTAAACCTTATGCATAACTGCTATTCTAACCTTTTCCAAGTCTTATTCTAGTCTCATGCCTTAATATAAACATAAAACAGTTACATATACAGTTAAATTTGGTGCGACCACCTTTTTACCTCCTCACACTGTGATGAACACCAAGTACACCCGCAAACTCTCTCACCGGTTAAACATTGTGATGCGCTTTTATACAGTATGGAGTACCGACTGACTTATAGTAGTCATTTAGTCGGCTTTCTTGGATATATGCTCTGTGATGCCAATAATTCATTGTTGTTTACATTTCAAACTAATACTGAACAAACATGAAATAATTAACTTGCATGAGAAAAAAACAAATATATGTGTCTTATGTTATCAGCACCATAAACAGTTTTGAGGATTTGTTTGATCATCATAACTAAAAATACCACAAGTTGCCCGCACGCAAAGTCACTTTTTCCAGCTGAATAAAAGCTTTTAAAGAACTGTCAACATTTCATGCAAGGCCTGGATGTGTCTCTTAGTCGCTGCCCTAAAATGTCATATGCAGTATGTCTGAGGTGAATCATTTTTAAATAATGAAAAAAGGAACACGGGAAGAGATGTCCAACTGAGAGGATTCAAAACTAAACATGTGAAATGAGGAAAATATGAAATGACACTGGGATGGTAAACAGTCCATCTGTGTTTTCCCAAAGGATGCCTGCCATACTTTGAAAAGCACTTAAAGAGGAAGTAAAGCAATTCAATATCAATCTAAGAGCATTATAATGGCATTGCAGCTTTGCTTTTTTTGACTGGGAAAAAAAATTAAAAAGTGAGGCTATATAGGGTTGAAAATGACAAAAGTACTAATGGATAATTGATGCAGTCAGAATCTTTACCATAATTTAATTCCTAAGTATAGGGTGTCATGTGATGACATATGCAATGGTTATACTTATAGTAGATCTGGAAGTTTGAGGAATTACTATTTCCTTCATGTATTTTAATACTACAGATTAACATTTTAATGTTATCAGAGCTGTGAAAAACTGGAGCTAAGATGATGATTTTCTAAAGAATGAGCAGTTCACTTAAAACATTTCAAATCGTATGTCATAATCAATTTGAATGTGGACTAAACTGAGATTTCATACTAATCATAGCCAATTACCTGGCTGGAATCTGCACACTTGATCTAACATTAGTGAGTAAACAAGCCAACTCTCTCTCTGTGTCTCTCTGTCTCTAATTTGTTTTCCATCCACATTGATCAACATGCTTTCGGACATTTTTAGATGCTAATTTTGTTTCAGTACTGTGGCCAGGATTTTGTAATTGGATGGCACCATGCAATTTAAGGGTGGGCAATTAGGCCCTATAGCAATGTGTGCATGTGTGCTAATTATTTTTTCACACCATAGCCCAGACTGCTTGCCAAAGGAGTTATATCTTAATATTCATGAAGTAGGGAACATATATAGAACATACCTGATGAAAGTCTGCAAGGTTCATCCATTCTAGTTCATCCAATAGTTTTGAGTCAGTCTCATGCTTGGATCTATAACGGCAGAGCGTAAAGAAAGTAGACAATACACTGAGCCCCAAAGCCTTTAAACAAGTAATGTTCAAAACAAAGGGCGGCTGTGTTTCGTGTCTTTTCAGCAAACCCCAAGCTGTAAATATTGTTAATATCAAACTATTGAAATAGCCTCATCATCAACAGCCACCCTGTTAGCCTGCTATCATTAACAAAATACTCTATATTATCCGCAAGAGATAAGTCAGCAAACCTATAGTATATCAGCTAGATGTTATTTTTATAAAATACTACTTTTATTCCAAGTATGTTAAGATTTCTGCCTAGATTGTGATCACTAGAAACATTTTCCTGAGTGAATTCATTTTCTCTGGACATAATAAATATTTTATCCATCTCCGACAGAGTGGTGATAGACTGTAGATGCAGTATATGTGCCATTTTGCCTTTAACATTACTTATTTAACATTAAATAGAAACTTGCTTTAAAATGTGCCAAATTCAATATTCAGAGCTTTAATATAGCAACAAACAACTAAAGATATATTGGAGTATTGTCTACCAGAACAGAGAAGTAAGTTGCTCTCGCTGTGTGTGTTGTGCAAGCTTCTCATTGGTTTGTTAGCATGCATAGTCGGGCCATCCACGCATGCTTTTAGTGCAAGTTTGTGCATGTGAGCGTGCCCTACTGGCTAGCTCAAGGCCTCTTTGCACTGGCCTCATATGACGGTTAAAGCTGAAAACATCTTTATCGCGCCAGTGTAGCACCCACCCGCCCTCCAGTTCCCCCTCAGGTGAACAATGTTCGCTCCATCATTTCCTTTTGCCGTTGTTTGCATTGTTAGCACTGTTAGCGCTGTTAGCACTGCTAGCTGCAAGCCGCTGGCTCAGCCGTCACCATGTTGAGAGCCGTTGAGAGGCAATCAAAATGCTCCCAATCTATTATTTAGCACCTTTAAGATGATATCATCAAAGGAACTTATGTGACACAAAGTTAAATCTGACTTGATACACACAAAAAAGAAGAGCCGAAGCCCAAAAAAACGACCTGCTGTGAGAAAACATTTTGCTGAAGTGTGTTACATGTCAAACTGAGAGTGATTTTGATGCGGTGGGTTTTCATCGTATCAAATTCATTTACTGCATCAATATAATGGGAAATGCTCCAACACTTGACGTACAACAACGCGCCTGTATGTGACAAGGAATCAGCAGCGGGGGGTATATCAGGGGGGGGAACCAATCATTACTTATCGAGAGACACTTAAAGTAATTAATGACTTGTGCAAACTGTTGCAAGTGGAAAACATTAATGAATAATTTTCGATACATAATCAAGTAATTAGGAAATGAACTCAAGAGTAAATCCAGGAACCACGATAATGAACACTGGTGATTATCAATTTGAAGCCATCTCCCTTCTGCCCCCAAGGGACCTGTGCTAGTTTTAGAGGGAGAGAAAGGGGGAGGACGGTTTTCTGTTCTGACACCACAGTAATGTGCCAGTGCCACTCAAACATCCAGAGTGACACACAGATGTGGAGAGACTGAATTTCTTCTATATTCCACAGCTTTCTCTCTGAAGCACTGTCATGTCTGCTCCAGTTCAGTCCATTATTTCAAGTGGAATCATCTTTATGTCTACTAATCTGTAGCCTTGTATGCCAGGCTTTCTCCACTTCTAATGACAAACATGTTGAAAACTGTGCTAATTATTTATACTGGGTCCTCATTCTGTCAGCGAATCAAGGATGGTTTCGAGTGTCTCATGAAGATGTCTGATTTTTATGACATGCCAGGAATGGGTTGAGCCATGCCTGCCTAAACCACCAATTTATTTCCCTGAATAGCCTCTTTTTTAGCGTGTTAGTGACTTAATGGATCCTTTGTGACTTCAAAAGCAGTCTCTATCATTACCGCACGTGTGACTTTTTACTTTAAATAGGTGCCATAATTCAAACGAGTGCTTCATCTTCAATAAAGGTACAGCCTAGACGAGAGTCTCAGACTGAAACGATCTTGAAACTACTGTGTTTTCTATACAAAAAGGTATGGTGGGAGTATACCTCTGAGAGAATTGTGTTCTCACACTTGGAAAGTTCTATTTTGCTATCTTTTCGACCAAGATAACTGGAAGAAAAAGGAAAAATGGGTTCCAAAGCATGTGGCACCGGAGTGGCCTGTATCTGTAGTTCCCTCAAGATGGAGTAGATGTAAATCTTACCTACATCCGCATGTTAATTAAAAGTCTGATCTCATGGTAATTCAGGGAGTTTCCTTTAAAAACCTGGAGTCCCTGGTTTTCCAATGGCATTTACAAATTTCTGAACAAGGACGTCAAGTTTGATAGATTGATTGTAATGTTAAGCTTTCTTGAATGCATGCCCCAAACTTTAAATAACACTTTTCAATATTCAATAATTTTTCATACTTTCATTTTTCTTCAATTAGTCAAATTGTGCACATTATATCCCAATCTTTCAGCAATGCTACTGACGAATCAGTCAAAGCCATTTCACTGAGGCATTATAACTGTCCACTGCTTTCATATTAATGTGCTCTATGGGTCTGCATGAGTGCATCTGTCAATTGATATCTGATAGATAGAAGTACAAAAGAGAGTGCTAAACACCCTGCATTTTACGAGCAGTTAATGATTTCTTTTAATTAATTTATAATTAATCGTCCAATCAAAAATCAAAAAACATAAATATAAGTTATTTCTAAAATGCTCATATGGGTCATTTAAAAACACAGTCACAAATCACCTATTGTGCAGCTTTTTGGATGAAGGGGACCTTTATGGAAAATCCTTTTCTACTGTAGGTACAGACAATAACCTAGGTGGTAGAATAAAAAATAAGCACAAGCTAGGTATTGCCTCATGAGGGTCATAATTTTGTATATTCTGTTAACAGAAACTACATTTTTCTCTAACCTTAAAACCTATAATCATTCAGATAAGTTTGGGACTAATGGTAGGAACAATAAACCCTTGCTGAAAAAATGGCCACAAATCGGCTATGCTCATCAAAGTAATTCATCTGTTAGAGGCTTTTCTGCTCTGGGAGTGTCATACAGTAAGTAAGTAATTACTGCTCCTGTTGATCTTTGTCACATTGTTACTCTGGCCTACTAACACCTTTGAGAAATAACAAATGTGTTGGACAGAAAACAGAGACAGTTGCAGTGTTAACACAGACCACTTGAACACACTCTGGCCTTTGGTCAGGAACAGAGACTGGACAAAGAGACAGAATCGAATGCTTTTTTTCTCTCCGTCTGGTACATCAAATAAAATGACATAAAAATAAAACTGCTTCATATCTAGAAAACTGAACTAAAAATGCTGCATGAATTCCTCCTCATGGTTGTTGTAGTACACTTTAGGTTTGTAACCTGCATTTGCTTTGATTCTCTGAAACTTCACTGCCCTCATTACTCAACACTATAGTCACAAATCATAATTATGTCTGTATATAATCATCGGGGTGACCTCAGAGTAATTGAACTTGTTCATACATCGACGGCCATAATGATGTTTGTGCCATCATATGTTCAGTCGTATATACTCTGGGATCAATTCATTCATTTGGTTGTTTTTGTTTTCCTCTGTTTTACATCTGTATGGATTTTCTATTTAATTTGGGTCAGCATTGTGAAGGAAGACAGAGTATTGATTTCTGTCTAAGGGGGCTTACGGGAACCAGGATAAGCTTGTCTCCTTGAGGCTTCACAGCAGGTTGTGACAAAGCACAGAATACGACCTTAAACCTCAGTGCAAATCTAGTGTCAAACCAGGCTAACCTCAAATTCACCTGAAGCCTCCCACCTTAGTACAGGTGGGCATGTACACACTTCTCTACAGGAAGGATGGTGATGGAAAATATCTCATTGTTAAGCAAAAGTATGATACTAAGTACTGACTGAGCGTGGAAGCCGTAGGAGGATATTTTCTAGTAATGCTGGGGCGCAGCATCCCAGACACACACAGGTCAGTATGCTGACAAGCTGAAGTTGTTTGTTGTTTCAAAAGTGGTGATAATTGTCCACTGCCTCGCATCTCGAAAGTGGCCTCCGTGGTCGACCTAGCTCTTCAATTCCTCACTCAGGAACACATACTGTATTCACTTGGACGAGAGAAGAACAAGTGGGACAGAATACAAGTGGAAGCCAAATGTATGAGAAAGCCGAGAACTTGAGCACATTATGCAGAGCAGCGAAACTTTTTAACGAGTGCTTTTTCGAGTGGAGATGCAAAATAGTGCCAAGTGGTCGTGATCAGGGAATTGTGAATTTACCGGAGCCACACAGTGATGTAAACACAGATTAATGCAGTCCCAACTAATCCTACTCTGCTGACAAGTTTGATTTTAGGTTTCTCTTGCAATCCAGGGATAACTGACATCATCGTTTGACATGACCCGACTAGTTTGGACAACTAACTAGGAGTTTTTACACCAACTGGACTCAGTATAAGTTATGCTTGCTCACACTCTGATGAGGTAAGTGCAGATGATACAATATAATGGTAATTCTAATGTCATACAAATTCATGAGATTGAGATGACAATGGCAGTACAACAGAAAAGCATATGGGCCATCTGTGAACATGGCCCAGCTACTAGATTTAGATCTTTGTATTCAAGTGGCAATGTGATATATTGGTGCTTTTAATGTTCCCACTTTAGCATGACTTAAAACAAGTGAAAGTTATAGATTACAGAGCAAAAGTAAATTGTTTCATATTGTACCTATATTGAATTTCATTTTTTTACTTGGAGGCAAAACACAGTTTGCAGTTACAGCAATGCTAGATACACATCAGCATGGGGAAAAACATCAGTTTTTGCTCAAAAGAAAATGCAAAAGAGGCAAACAGAAACAGCACATTGGGAATGGTAGACAAAAGTATTACTATAAGTGGTTTGCTGGTGTTTGAAAACAGCAGAAGCAAATTTGATGATATTCTCGCTTGGCTGATTGGGTCAACTCTCACTGCATGGCTGAAAAGATTGAGCAGGGCAATAGTCTAGTCAATAGAAGAGATCCAGTAGGGGCAGGTGGTTGTTGGGAGGGTTATAAGGAGGATAAAACAAAAACACATTGTGAAACAAGCTAGCCCACAGACCAATGCTGCCTAATCCAGAAGCTGTTCAGAAACAACGGAAAAATACTGGGAAAATCTCTTTGAGAATGGAGGCATTTTCATTTTTTAGAGGCTATAACTGACCAAGTGATTATGGAAATTGGGCACTGCCTGGACGATTCTGAATCCATTCCCATTGATGAAACTACCATCCAAACACACATGCAGAAACGGCCACACATTACATGCATACAAAAATGCACAAGGATAATAGGAAAGCAAAGACAGACTATGTATCCCAATAATGCCGAGAGGGTCTTCCTGTTTTTTCGTCCACTTGTGACTCCCAATACATCACTGTTCGGCTACAAGCTCCCATAATAGCTGTATTATTTATTTCAGCATAACCAATAAACCTTGGCATCTTCCGCAGACATATTTTTCTTCTGGAAGAGTGACTGCCAGGATTTATTTTCTGAAGATATTGTGAAGCAAATATTCCTCTGTCCAGTGATAAACACTACTGACACTTCGCTTTGTGAGCTTGGCAATCTAAAATTATTTGTTTGTGAGCATCCCAAGAATTACTGCCCAGAATCAAGTCAACCCACTCTAATTTTGCCAGGAAAAAAAGGCAATGAGTCTCATTGTGGCCCCTTTTGTCCCAGTATTTCACTTTGGTGACATCCTTTATACTTGGTTTCTCCATCAACTAACAAAGCGCCCTTTTCATTTGTCATTTTCTGTCTTATATTTTGCCTTTTATTCAGAGCAATTTACTACAAGTAGCAAAAGATAATATTCATAACCGTCAAGGTGTCACAGTCAAGCCCATTTTTTATGTTCTAAGACTGATGTTGTCTACAAGTTCAGTTTTTTCAAGCAAGGTCAACCTTTGTCTCCGTTATTTGCACACTCTGTAATACCAACAGCTTTGATACAAATGGCAGCACATTGCAGGATAGCTATGCAATAGCAGTTGTTGTTTTTTAATCTTAGTCTGCAGTCCAATCTCATTCCTGGGGCGTAAAATACCGACGTTTTGTCACAGCCCGAGTCGCTACGACCTTTAGTGTCTGTATGAGATACACAGGCTTTCAAGTGACTCCAATATAAACACATCCGCGGAAATATTCGCCGCTGAGGGCAACAGCTCTGGAAGTCCGGTGACGTTGTATAAAGAGTGACAAAGTCCGCAAAGGAGTAAGGTTGGTGTGGATGGATGGGCCAAATAAACACAGGACTTTCACCCAGGAGGCTGCTGTTTGTTTCCCGTGTGAAACCAAAAGTCAACGTAGGCTACGTAAGGGGTCCTCAACGAGCGTCCGCATATGAGGGGTTGGGAATGAGAACGAGTTGGAGTCTTTGTTGTTTTCTCTTTTGTGACCCAATCACCTTCTGCAATCATTCATCCTACTGCTGTTTTTTAACTTCTTGCCCTCTGTTGCTCCTTATATATTGCTCTCTGTTTATGTCTCTTACCCAACACTTTGTGCTATTGATCCAGACTGTGGTACCCCTCTTCGTGTCAGCGCTGAACTCGAGATCATCAGCCTCTCAAGTTCCTCTTGTGTTTGCAAACACACCTCCGCTGCCATTGAACACACGCGCACGCACAATGTACACACGTGCGCACACAAACACATACAATGTCCATCTCTGTCTTAGTCCCACAAGAGGTTTAACTTTTATTGGCTTCTTTGCAATTTCTACTCCGTGGGACAAGGTTGAGCCTCATCAAATTTAACCTCAACACCAGCCTCAGATTAAAGGTCACAACTTCACCCTTCACATCTTTCTTGACCTCTCATATTACTGTGTCATAATACATCAGGATTAATGCCTTACCTCTGGACCTTCTTATCTTTTACCACACTGGCCCTATTTCATTTATAAGAGCCCCACTCCCTGTTCTGCTCTTCACTGTGTATGTGGATTGTCCTGCATTCCTCAAATCACCTTGCACTTGGCGGGCAACTCAATCTCAATATCATGTTATCGGACTCAGGGGCCAAGGATATAAATACCACGCACCATAACTCTCTCCTGTTCAATAACCATTATATGCTCTACTTTATACATTAGAAGCACCTGATGGGGCAGTAAATTCTCAGCTGCAGCTCGACCATCTCGAAGTGCATCCAGAGGAAAAATGAATACTGAAGCCAAGGAAAGAGTCAAATGGAAAGTGGAAATGGAAAAAAAAAGTGAATCAAAAGGGAAAGAAATAAAAGTGGAAAGAATTATAGAAGAAAACGTGAGAAGGTGAGCTAGTGACCAGTGACAACATACGCGATATTAAGAAAAACACAGTAAAGAGCTGAGGGAGGGAAATGAAGGGAACGGTTCTTTATTGGTTTGGCTTTCTCAATGTTACAATAATCTATTGTATTTCTGTAATAAGCTTTATACATCCAATGCATCATGCATTCCATTTCCTAAAGCCATTCTTAGTCCTGCCTCGCCCTGCAGTATGAGATCTATCTGCTCTCACAAAAGGTTCATGTTCCTCATGCTGAGACTATTTCAACACCACCGCCAGCATCTGTTCACTTTCCAAGGATGGCAATCAATGGAAACGTATTTCCATCCAACTCTACAAATAAAGTACAGCCTACACTGAACAGACCACGGAAATGGCAATAAATGTCCATCCTCAAAACTAGAAACACACTTCATACAAGTACACACACGCACACACACACACACACACACACACACACACATACACCATTGTTTACCACATAAGCATGACTGGATGCAGCATAGAGTTTACGCTTCAATGCACTTTTTCATTTGGAAAGCTAGGGTGGTTACCCACCGAGCGAGAGCTGATTAAGAAAACAGTCCCATTTAATTCCTTTCTCCTCAACGGCCAGCAAGAGAAATGTAATTAAAGCCACTAAATCTCCCATGGGCCCTGCTACCTGCTACACGACCAACATGACACGTTGTGTAATTCCCCCGACCTACAAAGGCGACGGCAGTTATTCGCCATGGTTGCAGGGTGAGCGCAGGCCTGTGAATGAGACAACCACAGAGAGAATCTTAAGGAGGGAAATAGAGGAAGAGAAAGAGATCCAAGATAGCTGACCTCTGCTGAAGGTCCAAGGACACTGGACAGCTTTCACATGAATAGAAGCATAGTTTTGAAAATAGCACAGCCACAAACATTGCACAGCCAAGCTTCCTGGCTTTCTATCTATTCACTACACTATATTATTTGTAGACCAAAACCACAATTTGTATATTGCTATTGCGCAGAACGTAGAGTATCAATCCAAACAAGCATGTCAATACGAATCCTGAGGGAAAACAAAAGGAAATGTGATCAAACAACCGCACACATCTAGCATTTGATAATCAGCAGTCTATTTCCCTTCACTTGTAATGCAATTGCCAACGTCATTGAAACAATGACAACTGTGAAGCAGATGCTGATGGTCATCTTGGGACTGATTGCACAACACTTTTTATGATAGTAAACAACCGACAAATAAGTTTTACAATGAGTCCAATGACTTCTTACATTATAATTAAATTGGAAGAGCATTGTATAGGACATTGTGTGTCAGCATTTTCTTGCCCTCACATTTGTGTGTCTCAAAGGGCATATTAATTGTCTTATCGACTTTGGGGAGACTATGTGCATATATCTGTGTTTGTGTGTGACTACATGTCTGACATTCCCAGCCTCTTACCAATTACAGTCATGCAACTATTTCTGGAGGAGCAATTACGATGGGACGGAATGCAATGCAGGCCAGAGGAATTTATTTAAAGCAAAATTGCAAACAGCAACAACTTTAACCAGCATTTTTTAGTGCCAATGTAGCAAGTAGTGAAATTTTTATTTAATTCTGCCAAAAGTGTGGAGGTCATGATGCTGTGTTGGGATAGCGGATGGACATAGAGAAGTGAGGGCCTTCAACACTGGGATACTGGTTTCTCATTATAGCAGTCAGCACTGAAATATCTATTTTCTGACCATGACCACAGTCCTCTCTGACTTTAACCAGGTGGTTACAGCAGCCAAACCTTAACCATACTTTTGTTGCAATGCAAGATTATTGTAGGAAAATTCACATATTCCATGAGTTTTTTTCTAAAAAAGAATCCGGTGAAAATATAATGTAACATAATATATATGATACAAATACAAAGCAAATCTGCTGAAAACATACTTTCAAATGCAAAAACATTAAAACGTATTAATTGCTTACCTGTTTCCTGCAACTACGTTGTTTTGTAACTAATTTTGTTTTCTTTTTTCAATTGTTAATGAATGATGTGAAGATTTTAATAATTAATCTCCTCCAGGCATATAAACACACAAATGCTTTTAATGGTGATGTTTCACTGAGCCAAACAACAGGAGGCATCATGTAATATGCAAAAACAAAATAAGGGAAAAATGTAATGTACAATAAAAAGCTCAAATAATGCCATAAGGATGTCAACCCGCCAAACAGAGGATACTTTCTGGCAGCTGGTACCACGAACACTTGCCCAAAACCCAATTTCTTCTCTAAAGTTTTGTCACAGTGTGTCTCAGAGAAAGCTGCTGTACTCCGTGGGAGGCTATATTCTAGGAAAACAAGAAAACTGACATACTCACTAGCAAGTCAAAAGAAGCCATGCTTTATTTCTGTAAAGAGCAGGCCATGTTTCTTTTATAAATATAAAATGAACAAGACCTCGCTGAACTCTCATGCTGTTTAAATCCACGGTACATTTCTGAGGGGTCCCAATAAAATGTTGCCGGGCCAAAGCTGTTCCCATCGTGAAGCTCAGAAAATAAAATGATAGGGACTAATCTGCATTCAATATAACTCCCTTTAAAAGAAAAAAAACACCAAACACATTTGGTCTTGACTTATTACTGGAGTTAAATTAAAAAGTATTTCGGCTGCTCTGAAAAAAAGGACGCTCTGATTTGCTGACTTGTGCTTCTCCAATTTCAACTGTAGTGACTGGCCTTTTCCCTGTGACTCACAGTACAATTATCATGTCTGTTGATTACATACAGTATGAAATAATTCACTTAGCACTATCACATAACAAAACAGTTACAAAGGCAATGTATTTATGCTCCCTCAGCCATTTAGAAAAACAGCAGCACACAGGCGTGTTATGTGACAATCTCTTGCTGCACAGTGGCAAATTTGTGAAGGCAGCATGAAATATCTGTGGCAAGCGCTGCTTTGTTTGCTGGTTTCATTAATTCTTCAGGAGGGTATATCTCAAAAGTGCCAACAAATACAGTGGAGAAACATGTGCTCTGGCACCAATCCATGCTTCTAATTGGGAACCTTGGGCTTCAGGAGTGCAGGATGCACCTTCGCTCTGAAAGTCTACTCCATTATTCATAGAAATGCAAGAATTATAGAACAAGAACTACCCTTCTGACTAAGCTGGTAGAAAAGGACGAGGGCTGCACACAGATAAAATGCTTAATAATCTATTTTACTTCAATAGCATAAGGGTTCAATTCAATAACTCCACCTGCATTCTAAGAAAATCAACTAAATTTAGAAATAAGGAAAGCCAATAAAATGATGTTATCCTCAGATTTTTGAAAAGGGTAATTCAAAGTTGTAAGAAGAAGAAAAAAGATGAGACCTTCAACAAAACTTCGAATGACCAAAACTGGACTTGCCTTTCCTGTGGAAGATGTGGCATTGAACTGCATGTATATTCAGTCATCAATAATGGTTATTGTATAGGATAAATTAAATCAGAGTAGTTGGACATGTGTTGAAACAGTGTTTCCCATTATTTACCTAGACTGTGGCACATTTAATTTGTCCCACAAAGTTTCATAGTGAACCAAAAATATTTTTAAATTTCTCTTAAAAGAACCCCCAACATTTTGTTTTGCGTCGTTGCTTCAGCAAAGCAAAGCAAACAGATGTATCTCTATTAGAGAGTTTTGAGGTCAACATACAATAAGTAACTTTCTGAGCTTTGACATGACATTAACAGAACTTCAACACAAATGTTAACAGCTCACTGTGGACAGTTGAAACTGTATGTGTGTCATATGCTTGGCATTCGCCCACTCAGCCCTGTTTTGATGGTTGACCTACAGATCAGCACACACGGAAAGACAGGTTTTCTATAAATGTTACAGGAAAACACACCAGCCGATTGGTGCTAAGCTTTTATTGCCACAAGCAGTGTTGCGTCTGTTGATAGTGTTAAATAAAAACAAAAAACGTACAACCCTTCCTCATGACTGAACATCACACAGACTTGCAAGTGATCACATGAAACAGCGCATCAGAAGAGGGGAACATCTACAGTATATATTCTCAAATGGCCAGTGTTCAAACAATGTACTTTATATCAATGCCTCTCAATGATCTGATTCCCAAGTCTTCATTTAAATGTTTTTCTTCCTTTTTTTTTTTTTTAATCTATGCACATGGCTGTTTGATGAAAAAACTACAGAAATACAAAACTCTGAAACCCTAAAGTCTCCAGACATCCTCAAGCAATACAAGGGCAATTCTAAGTGACTTTTTTCCCTACATACCTGCTCCTTTCCTGAGAGAATGTTGTGAAATAAAAAATCTGAGAATACTTTATTGCATTTGATCCTCCATTCATCTCTCATGTGGTGGGCCTAACCAGCTCCCAGAGGTAGATACGAGTCAAGAAGAAAAGAGAAAACTGTGACCATCCTTCAATAGTTATTAGAGATGCAGTCGTCAGTGTGAATGAGGCAAGTAGACAGCACAAGGCAGGTAGAATAAGGGAGAGGAACAAAGGAAAGAGACGGGGTAGTAGGTTGCGGGTAGAGAGGGAACATGAGAGAGATGAAGACAATAAACAAAAGCATAAAAGAGGACTAGAACGTGAATGGGATACAGAGAGAAAGAAGGAGAGATGTTTTGAGACAAAGTAAGTGCTGGAGTTTGGATTGTGAAGTACAGATGTGTCTGTCGAGATGAATTAATCATCAGAATCATAGAGAAATGCAGGTACATTTGAAGCATCTGAGAGAAACTGTATAGGGTTAGCTGCAATTTCATTTTGAAAAATAAATATCCAGTTTTTAACTTATATGGAAAATTAAAACATGAATGCAAACATACACTGACAGAGTATGTGGAACAAACACAAGCATTGTGCATTCATTGTTTTGATAGATGATAGTGCACAACTCAAGTCATGGTATTCACTAAACAAAACCAACCGAGCTCAGGGATCAAGCGCCTTATTAAAAGCTAAAGCACACAGTTTCAATAGAAGCAGCATAATCTAGAGAGCCATCACTAACGCTCAGTGGAAACATCTGTGTACTATGCTTGGAACAGTACATCACCAGCAGTAGAAAAACATACCTCGTGAGTAACAATGTATAATCATCAGGATCATAGGCCCCTTTACAGTCAACGTCATGATTACGTCAAAGTATTTGTTGAAGGCAAAGTAAAGACTGGAGGCTGACACGAACCACCTCAAAATAATGAGCTAAAGTCACACATCCAAAATATCATCTTGCTGTGTTGCAGGGTACCAGAATCAATACCACATACATTTCAGATGATAACCTGTGACTCTAGCGCGCTACAATATACAATATATATAATATCTGTAACCAGTGTAGCAGCTTGCTAATTCCGCCATGCTTTCATGCAACATTAGTTGCAGAAGATAATACGAACACGTATCTTCCGTCAGCAATTGGCTTTATTATGCTGTGACAAGAGTCTGTGGATGAAGAATTATGTTGTAAAATGTTACTCATTTAGTGATTGGCTAGTTAGCTAGCTACCTTGCTAATTCCACCACACTTTCACGCTAATGTTACACTGGTTACAGAAAATTTGTGAATGTAGGCCTACATGTTGAGAGACATTTATATTTTATTCAGCCATCATGAAAAAAAAACAAGCCAACAGAACTTGCTTGTTAGTTAATTAAAATGTTTATAGAATTATTCTGCCTCCACCCACCAAAATCCAAAAATGCGTCATCATGTTTACCAACAGAAAAGGGGTCTTTATGGTAAACAAATATGGTGAATTAAGGGTGATTGGGACAGTATTTCTACACAGGGTTTATTTTCTCGCCTGAGAGAAAATTAAAACAAAAAATGTTGAGCCCTTGCTGTGAAACCACATAATCAAAATCGCAGACCTTCATTGGTGTGACATGTAGGTGGGAGTGGAAAGTATCAAACAGGAAGTGGACCCTCCAATGAATTAGGGGAGGAGAATGGTTTAAGTTTTAGCTACTTTTCATCATAAGGTAATACAATTGTCATAGCTAATATATTGCATGTATTGCATATTTTTGGAATTAGGTTGTTTTTATTTTGTCCTATTTTGCCAAAAGAGTGTGTCCCAATCACCCTTAATTCACCCTATATCCAAGAACAAATCTAAATTCTTCCTGAGACATGATTAATAAACTAGTTACCAGGGAATTCTTCCATGACATGATGTGATCATAACAACACACTGAAGCATACAGAAAACAGTGGCTATGGAAACACAGCTTTAAGAACGTAATCCTTTTCAAGTCACGAATGACAAACTACATTATTTCAAAACATGTCTTAAACCACATCACAAGTAAACTGATTCTTGAAAATGTGATGCATCACATTGATACAATGTTTCATAACTTAATCAGGGCTGTTTTCAGTTATTCGTACAATACATTATCATTGTCAGCTTGAGTATTTGAGGCATCACAAACAAAATGTAAGATAAGTAAAGCTACATCATACAATATAGATTTGAAAAGATTCAGTTGGATATGAAACACAGTCTAGGACATAAACATATAGACCCATCATTTACCATCATCTGTTAGACCAAAAGCAAGAGTAGAGGTTGGATTGGGACAAAACAATTTAGTAAGAGCCTGAGAGATAAAACCAAATTGACAAAAACAAATGCCACTTGTTCATAGTGCATGTATACCAAATGTGTATGAGCTTGTGGTGTGCTGTGCAAACAACTTTGCTGACATTTGGTTGTGAGATCTGATTGTTTGAATTTGTGAGAGCCAGTAGAAATTTCCTCTGAAAAGTAGGTTTATTAAAGGACCTCTTTTTTTAAATTGTAAAAAATAACATTTTATGAAAAGGAATGCTAAGATTGACATTGTGAAGAAGCATAGAAAAATATTGATTAACCTGCAACATTTAAAGAATGCTTTTTGGCCAAAATGCCACAACACTGGATTATTAATTGCTTCTTCTCTGATGCATATCTTTTTGCATCAACCCATACTAATTACCTTTTTAGCTGAGTTTAGTCATTTGCTACAGTTCACATACTCTACAATGATATATATTTTGTGCTTTTGGTTACCAGTGTTCCTCATACTGCTGCATTTAGATATGTGTGGAGGAAGCACGGGGACGCAGTGGGTAAGTAAGCGCATGTGTTATGGACAGAATCTATACCGCAGATGGTAAGTATTGGTACCATTTCAAATTTGTATGTGTTAACAATACTTTTGATAAATGACTACATATTCAACTCTGCACTTCAGATATGACAACACTGAGGAACCTAGTTTGATGCCTGTATTTAGATTGTAGGCTCAAATCAGAATCCCCATGGCCCACCCATCTATTACACTTAGGATATTTATTGTATAACTGGTAAGCTAAAAGACTACAAAAAGCACTGTTAAAATGAATAGTGGGAACAATGTGAATGAGAAGAAAGGTTTAAAGGTATTATTATTAAGCAATCACTGAAAACAAAGAATAACAGATTGATTTACTGTCCACATGACACAGAGTGATTTAGATGATTTCTATTTTTTATTTTTTATTTATTCAATAGTGACCGCAAAAAAACCTCCATTTGTGTTTAAGCTTCACAAATTGATTTCTCACCCCCTGGGTGGTATGTAATGAGAGTTACTAGGCATGAAAGAAAAGCAATCTTTCAGTCCTTAAAAAAAGTTACGTGAGGTAAGTAATCTTCTTTGTTTTTCTTTTGCCCAATCTCTGAATCCATTTTCCTCAAGGTTAAAAAGATGGATGAGTCAATATGAGTTGGGAACGTTTCGGTGTCGGCATTACACAGAAATCAAGGCTTTGTTGACAGAATTCTTGATAACACCCGGACCTGTTAAAATGTTTTTTTCAAGATGCTCATGAAGTAGAGTTTGAGCTTTATTCACAAGACCTTGAATGCAAGCAGGGTCTTCATGACACTCTGTTAGAACATGTTATAATGATCACCTTTTGGGTTGGTGTACAACACCTAAAAGCAAAGGTTTGTCAAATAGCACAATTGCTTTGCAGTGTAATCTCTCCTCTCAATCCCTTTTTGTTTCATGAATACATGATGACTACCCAATATTTAACATCTCAACAGGCTAGTCAAGTATTTTTTTACTGAAAAAAAAATTTGTTAACTTGAGGCAATAAGCACTCTGAACTTCAAGCCTCTAATGATTTGAGAAGTTGCCACGGGTTGGCAAATTAAACTAAATGCTTATTAGAAGTGGTGAGAGCTGGTAGATCTAATATCATTATGAAAACAATCATGTTTGCAGTAAAAGAATGTAATGATATGAAAAGAAAAGAAATCTCTAATGAACCGAATTTTACAGGCACAGCGTACAGTAGTAGGCCTGAAACTACCTAGAAGCCCAAAAAAACACCAGGGACAAGTTGCCAAAGTACTGCGGGGGGTAACATATTCCAAACAAAAGCATACATTTTCCATGCAGAAAAAAACATCAGGACTCAGGAAAATTATACATGTCTCTGCCACTATGCCATAATTGACTCATGCCTGTGCATATGCAACAAGAATCAGTGAGCTCTCTGTAAGCCGGGAGTGAATACCTGGCGACATTTTCCTAGTTTTTGGCGATCATCGATGTGTTATGCAATCAACTACTTTCCTTTAAGACAAACTTAACATCCCCTGTAATCCTTATTTTTACTGACCCCAGGTAGTTTGACTTCTCACCTTGCTACAGTTATGTAGAGGTGTACACCAGGATGTTTTCAGTACACTGTGACATCACTGTTGGGTGGAGTTACAGGTTCAGCAAAGCACACTTAAGACCACGTGCTGTGGTCACTAGAGAGACAGACAAACAACCGCAGAGGGCGGAGTTACACCGCTGTGTTACGCTGGCGGAGGGTGATAGCAAGTTAGTGGTTTCAGATAAGCTCTCCTGAAGCTCTGTTACAGCTATATTACACAAAACAACTTAAGCACTATTTGTAGTTATTTACCTGCTGAAACAGATGAATGTGAGCAGAAACCCCATTCAGTCACTATAATGGGAAATTAGATAACTATTGCAATGAACATTCAGATTCTGACTGCATACAACACGTTGCCAATGGAAAGAGAAGTAGGAGCCTGGGGGCTCATCAGTGGGAGGGGGGGAGGCAAGGATTATCATTGCCTTTAGGTCTTCTGCCTCATCTTTGGAGTAGCAAGGACCCTGCCTGAGGGTCTTTTAGCCATACACTGTGTGTCTGGGGGATAAAAAAAGTATTTAATATGTTGTAGCTTGAGGCCACATCCAGTCATGTTTCAAATGTGATCAATAACATCTTTTATAAGCCAACCAGGTGTCCAAAACGGAGGTGATCTGACTATGCATGTCAAAGTTGTAGCGATGTAACACTAACTTGGAAAAAATTGAAAAGACTTCAATATCATTGAGTTGTCATTGTAAGTAACCAGTTTAGTTCAGTATTTCTTCAGTACTTATTAAGAGTGTCCTTCAAACCAAACTCCTCAATGCACGTTTACCTTGTAAAGAAATACGTCTTTAAAAATGTTTAGACACCTAGCTGTATTGTTTACAACAGTTTGTGGCCTTCTACTTTTCCTTTTTCACTTGTGCAGTGGAGCCTTTTACAGCACATTACTGCCACAGAACTACTGCCAAATGGAAATGTGTATCACATCGCCCCTGAGGCTTGGATGTGTATCCTTGTTCATGCGCTGGTAAAACATGCAATATAATATTGAGACATCAAAACATAGATCTGCCATGCTACTTGTGGTCCAAAAAAATCTGTGCAGGACCTTTGTAGCTAAACTATTCAATGTCATAGAATTTATTGATCAAATTACTATGTGTCATGTGAAAGGGGCTTCTTCTAGTGAAAAAAACAACAGAGAAATATCACCCAACTCTGCAGGTCAACGTCAGCTTTACAGAGCGTTTTACTATCTTTAGATGACAGAATAATTTTATAATAGATTATTTTGAAAACATTCAAGACTTTAAGAACAGATTTAAGGACTATTTGAACACTGAATCTACATGTTCTGTTACTGAACAACACTGAACAACACTGCTATTCATTGGTAGATGCACTTTGCTGTTTGTGAAATGTCTTATGTTGTAATAAACCTTTTGCTGTTTGGTTCTAAGTCCTTTAAATGTAATTTTGTGTGGAATTGTTATGCAGCCATCTTGGCCAGGACTCCCTCAGAAAACCAGCAATATGTGCTGTCCTTGCTAATTGTGTTATTTCAATCACTTGTACAGTCAGTGTAATGGATCCGACATTCCAAAGACACAGGCCCCTTCACATATGTTATCTTCATGCATTACAGAGCAAAATATACTACAAGTGTAAGGAGATTATTCAGTTGACTCCTGACATAATTTGAGTTATGTGTGTATAAAGATAGCTTTTTACAGCTTGTGATTTTCCAACACAAACAATAAGACAAAAGAGAGGAGGTAGAGTAGGTCTGTGTCCCTCAAATATTAAAATGGAGAGAGTACATTATGTTAAATCAGAAAGCCTTTTCTGTATGGCCTGTATGTTTAATCCAAACTGTGCACCATTTAACTGAAATAATTGAAACACTGAAAATTAGTCATGCCTGCAGCCACAGAAACACAGAAACAATCAAATTGATCTCTTAACTACACATATCCAACTAACAATATGCCTGAATGAATGACATATAGCTCAAGTGGTCCTTAAATGAGACAAATGTTGAAATGTCACTGCCAGAGCTAGTAAGACATTAAATGGTACAGACAGTTATGTCATTTGTCTGAGATGAATGAGAGTTATCTGATTGTTTAAACATCTTATTACGGAAAAGTGTGGGCTTTTTCGCCTGCATTAGTAGATGTGTGTCATCAATGCAGATCACTAAGTTTGGTCAATTATGAGCATGTCCTTCCACATCTTCACTCAAAATAGAAAATGGAACACTGGGATTAAGATGACTGTTTCACTTGTATGAGCAATATCCTTGTCATGCAAAGCAACACACCTCCACCTAACAAAAAAGGGCAAGCCTAGTACAAGAAGTTATCAAAGTCATCCTGCTAACACTGGACACTTCCTCATCGGTTGCACAATAAAGGGCAACATACAATAAATAAACGGTCTTCTTTTTTTTTGTCCTATGGCAAGTCACCATGGTCCAAGCGGGATAATGCCCTTCGGGGTGTCCATAATAAGTCATTAATGGACTTTGCGGAGGCAACCTTCCTCCGTGTCCATTAATTCCTGATAATGGACACTTCGTCTGGCTTTATCCCTTACTTAATTATCAGATAATCTTATAAACACTATACTTCCAAACCGAACGCAACATGGGAAAAAAATGCACATTCACTCATAGTGCAGCTGGGTAGAAATATAGAGACAGCCCCCATGAATCGAAAAACTCCCTCATTACTCTTGCAGTATACTCAAGTTCTTTTTTACTATGTTTTGTTCCACAGGGACTTCCCACAGACTCTGGAAAGATGTTGTGGGGACCAGAAAACCCCTGAATGAAAGACTTGATAAAATGCTGAACTCCGTAGAGTTCCCCGAAACTTTTCAGAAAGCTGGCATTGTTATTGGTACCTACTGTAAATACATTGTTCATCAAGGCAAAACTTCTTCCCTTGTCTTCAACACTTATTAAACTCATCGTCACTCAATTTTTTGACTCAACCATCTCAACCTCACTGCCACAGCTTAAGCTGTCACACAGAGAGATGCACCCATTGGCTGTGTTGCACTACCTCATGTGTGGATGCACATGCTCGCAACAGGCTGGCTAAACTCCAGCCCACTGCTGAATACTCAGTCTCCATCAGATAAAACAGCTCTAGACCTTCCTCCGGACTTGGCATTCAAAAAAAAACAAAAGATAACATTTGGATATAAGCTATGGGGAGAAAATAGGAGAAGTAGCAATACTCTGTGAGTCCACTGACTGGTGCTCAGAATATGCATGCCATTCCTGAATAGATCAAATAAAAAAATGAAAAAAGATAGGTAGTTAGATAGTAAATTTGTTATAAGATGCAATATATTACGAGCAGAAAAGTACGTCCATAGTGTTTCCCTCATCGTACAGAAAGGAATGCTTTTGTCTATAGGGAGAATAAAGATGTGTGAGCCCATAGTGCACTTGTCAGAATTTCTTAATTAAACATGGGTAAACTAAACAAGGGGCAGAGTGGTTCAAGTTGATTAATATTATACTCTTCATGTTCACACACACATATACTGTACACACACACACACACACATACTTACTTTGAAGCTCTCTGCACCTCTTACTGTAGGTCACATTAAAAGGCATTACGCTCTTCATGTAACAAGCCAAAAATATATTGATTATGTTTTCTATTCAGTCTATTCATTAATAAAGTTCAAATAGCATAACACACATAGATCACATCCATGGTGCGCAGATAAACATGTACAGTGTTTTCTCCTATAATAGGTCATTACTAGTTAAAAAAGCATTGTGCCAGATGTCCCTAATTCTATCCTGACAACATTCTACATGCCTTTATTCTCACTGATGAACACTTAACATCATAAGTCCTACACTGCCAATAACCCTCTAACGCTGAAATATTCACCGCTGCCATTATAGGTTATAATTTCACGGTTTCTAACGCAAAATGAGTTTATTTTATATATATATATATACATATAATCTGTAACTGTCAATACAAATCCTACATGCTGTACATACTGCAGATAATCATTCAGTCTTTATTTCTCCGCACTCGCTCTATAGTTTACAACTTAAGAAACACTTGACTTGCACATGAACGTTTTTTCTCCGAGTGCTTTTTATACATTTATATAATACTTTTGTAATATTCTTTACCTTTAGTTGTCCAGCTTTGTTGTCCCTAGCTGTTATTTCCATTTTTGTGTGATTCAAATGTGTTGTTTGTGGAAACATACTCGGCCAATAAAGGTGATTATGATTATGTTAGGTAATGTATATATACATAATTATTTTCCCATTATATTCATCGTTAATTATCTCACACCAAGTGGGTTCATGATCTCCATGTAACTACGGTGTTTAGCAGCGAGGTAAGCCTATTCTTTGATTAAAATAAGCAGCAGACCTCTACACAAACACTCACAATACTCTGCCACAATGCTTCATTTCTGTGTCAGTAGTTTGATCATCTATCTTTGTATTCTGTACAAATACTGTATGCAGTATAAGTACTTAACAACTGTTATCATTTTTGTCTTTGAATACACTTTCTATTCTGCGTGGTTAAAAGGTTGAGAGATATTAACCCAATTAACAACTCAGTATTATGTTTGAACAAAGAACATGACGTTTTATGTGAAAATGTTATGATAATAATTCAATATCAAGGACTTGTGGGTTGCTTGGATTTACAGTCACTACATTAAAGGTAATACTTGTATGACTGTATGATCAAATAATAGTTATCATAAAATGACTTCAACATAGCAAGCTTTGCATCATCCTGTTTTTGGAAATGAATACATTTAATGTGGTTATTTAATTCATATATGTATGTTTTTATTTGTTATGTTTGGTTGCCTCAGCGCAGGTCATTGGTAAATCCTTTGATCTTGCAACATAAATAGATAAAAAGCATTCCAAAAAAATAAGAGAAACTTTCTGTGATTGACTAGCCAAGATATCTTGTTATGAAACCAGTGACCCATTAAAGCTAAACAAAGCTGTTCAATAAAACACAAGCACAACTACCGTGCCACAACAAATAGAGAAAAGGAAAATATTAAAACAATACCACTCTCTTAAATGTGTCTTTCTGACCAGGATGAGCCTTCAGAAATGTCTCTTGGGTCTCTCTATGCCTCATGATAATAATGGGAAATCTGTGACTGATACGTGAACAGATGTAAATTGAGCCACTTTCAAAAATGGAGTAGAACCATATAGTCACTTAGATTGACTCAGGGCCTCATCACACAGTAAGAGATACTACCTAAGCTGTCAAATGGCTTTCCTATATTCTGGTAAGAAGTGCACACTTGTAGCTTCTGTTTGCTTTTTTTCATGGTGTAAAATGTTTTGAAGGATGGACTATCACTATGAAGCTTGATTGACTTCACTTAGCAGAAGAGCTACAGACAAAAGTCATTATAAGTGGCATCCTGGGAATGCATTTTGTCACTAAATGTATTCAACACAAAGGCACTCATCTGATCAATAAAGGAAAATCTCTGTGAAGTTGTACGGCACAACATTGCCTCGGATGAACGATTGAATGAGCTACTTTACGACATGCGAAAGCCCTGTGATCCCAATAAGTCTACCTATACATTTTGAGTTCAAGGGCTTTGTTCAAACAATGAAAATCGGAATTTATAGAGATGTTCCACTTGCTACTATCAAAGTTAGCGGTGACAACAAAAGTTTTTGCATCCCTCTCATAGTTATTCAAACAGTGCAATGAATACATGTGTTTGTTGTGTCTTTTCCGCTCGGGCTGCCTAGAGTGGACGATAAAATGAAATGGCATTGTAATTGCATTTCAGTGTTTTGAACAACATCGACAGGACAATCTTTACAAGGTTTTGAAGTTGTGTTGGTCTTACAATTGGTTGTTCCTAAATCCACTCAAAGCGGATTATAGTCAGATTGCTATCTTTCAAATCCACCCCATCAATCCATCAAGCATATTTATCAGACCGCAATGTTCTTACTATACTACAGGGATACTACTCGGTCAAAATATGGTAAACAGGTATTTTGCATTAAAATAAGGAGAAGAAACCATAGGATATAATATATTGCATTCAAAAGGACAGTTAGGAAACAGCTAAATATAACAAATTAAACTTTTTTCATTACTTCTATTCAAATCCATCAAAAGCAAAGCTATGGATTACTGCTAGAGACAAGGATTTCAAGCCCTAATAGCTGCCATATCTAGGATGAAAACACTTATTTTAGTGAACTTTTCAGAGTTGAGTGGTGCAGAACAGCGGCAGGTGTCAAAATGATACTGCAGAGAACCTTAATCAAAGGTAAAAAAGCAGAGATTGTCTGTCTGAGTCTGCAGAACGGCTACAGAAGCATATCTATCAGTCATTGACAACACAGACTCAAACTTACAAATGACTGCCAATATGCAAAGACACAGACACACTGCACACAAGAAGTATGTGCACAATGCACACTACGCTCATACTTACCCAAAAATTAATTCATGGGAACATACCATTGGTTTGTCCTGTCTATATATCCTGTCTATATGGCTGTCTATATGTATAAATGCTATTAGCAAATGTTTGTACTCTAAAGCCATTCCATCCAACTTAAGGTGTGAACTACAACACAGAAAAACTGTTTTTGAATTACTGCACAACTGTAATATATACAAATTAGAGGATTTTAGTAAGATTGTTTACAATAAAATACTGATTGTTATTTTTATGCTGTAAAATGTAAACATAATGAAACAATTAGCAAATCAAGTTACGTTTTCTTCTTTACTGTGTCCCTCTTCCTTATGTTTCCTTATCTTGCTTTTTTGTAGAGAAGTTGGCTTTATAACTGTAATTTAAAACTCATCAACATTAAATGTAATTCCTACCCCATGTCCTAATGTTTATATCAGTGATTACTAGTGTTGCTTGTAGTCCAATAAATGCTGTACATGTAGTCTTTGACCAATCAGAGACGTACATAGACGTTCAGGACTATGTCCCCACCAAAACTGGAGGTATAAAAGTTCCTCAGTAACTAAAACAGTTCCCAAGTCCCTGGAAAGGTTGCCATGGTGAAAAGGGCCATTGGAAAATTTGTGCAGTGTCTGAAATAAATTGGGTTATTTGTTGTATCAGTGCTCCATTAATATTGTTTGCCCCTGGTATCATCTCTATCTGCCAGAAAGTAATAGCACATAGCAATTATTGCATATGCTCTGCCTTGCAAGTGGCATTTCTACTGCTCGCAGTTCCATGCATGTGTTACAGATTAAGCAGATAATCTAATCAGAATACAATCTGCGAGGATTTATCTCTTTTGACGGCTCAAGGTTAGAACTCACATACTAAGACAATTCAAGGGTGGTAAAATAAAATTACATTTTAGGAGTTCAACTCCCTCCCCTGAGAATAATACTTGAACCAAACACACTCAAAGAGATTACTTCAAAGACAGTATTCCTGCAGGAAAAAACAGCATTAACATATTGGAAACAATAACCCCTCCACTATTTGAGTAAACCAAAACAATGCACAACCATACAAAGACCCATTGTCATGGAAATTATTCAGGGAAATTAAGGTGTAGCTGTCTGAGAAAGTCTATCTCCCCTCTAGCATGGCAGGCCATTTACACAGTCTGTCAATATATCTGATCCAGTATACATTTTCTTTGTTGTGATATTGGGGGATGTTTGCAGAGGGCTTCTACACACTGCAATTTCTATGTCATAATGAAACCTGAAAATTGCAGTGGATTCTCTTTAACATACGCCCTAGTCCTGATGGCATGGCTTAGAGGACTGTTTCAAAACAAAACATTTTATTTCTTGAAATAGGCCATTGAAGCTGAAAGGGTGCCTACTAGGATTACCAAGTAAAGGGTATTCAGTAAAATTCAATACTAAACTAGGTCATTGCAACATACACTAGGATTTGTAAAATCCATATCAAATGATTATGTTATGAGATTTTCATCTGTACGGAAATAATCATCTTTATTGTAAGGTATTTATACTTCCAATTTACGGTACAATCAAAACAAAGATAAAAAAAAACTGGGAGTAAGAGACGATTGGTTTGGTTTATAGGCTTTGGAGACATAATACATACAGAATTTCCCGGTGCTTTAGGCATCCTTGTCTTGTGACTTAAAATCTTTGGTATATTTGTGTAAAAGATTAAAGAAATCGATATAATGAATATGAGTCTTGTGAGGATTGAATCTTGGAAATTCCCTCACAAGAACAGTAGTTACATTGTAATATTTTTTCACTCCTAGAAACAGTTGTCATGAAAGGATAACATAAATTTAAATGCAACAACTGATCACTCATTAACTAAATAGCATTGTTTTAGTTGAAGAAATAAATACATTAATAATAATTTTGCAAATGATAACTCTTTCCACCCACACAAGCACATAGCCTCGAGGACAAAAAAAATGGGCATGAATCAAAACCCCTGATGTATAATCCTTCAAATAGAAAATCCACTTCAAAGTCTTATTTCATCCATCCAAGACTCATATGCTCACGCCTGCACCGCTACAGTCAGGCCCCTCAGGTACTAGTTTTAGGGTCAATGTGCTGATAAAACCAGCTAATGATGCCTTCAAAGACCACTTGGTCTATGGAGGCTGACCACAGGAGATTCAACTTTTTATTTCTTATTTATAAATATATATGAACCCATTTATTTATTAATTTAACCTCCAACACCTTAGCTTTATTTGTTACCTTTTTCATGTCATATACATCACAGAACGCTGTTCAGATTGTGAGTTGATTTTGTTTGGCAGGTCTCAGGGGCCTCTGATCAGCCAAGGATTACTGACATCTGCGAGCTTATTGATACATGTGGAGGCTTTTAATGTGAATTTGTATATGGGAAAAGGGCCTGGTCTAATAAATGTGATTAGGGGTGTGCAAATGGCATTCTGTGCAAAAAAAAAAACAACAACATGAAAACGCAAGATGAATCTAACTCCTCATTTATATCCTCAAATAGATTCCGGCCCCTCAGGTAAACCACTGATCAAAATCACCACTGCTCTGTGACTCCATTTGTTAGGTGCTGGCTATGTTAAACATGCTGCCAAATCCTGAGCTATACACTTAGAGGTCCAGGGAATTCCTAACTTTTTCTATCAATGCATTCCATAATCTCTGCCTCTGATTTTGTTCATGGATATATTTGATGAACTTATTTTACCAAACTAATTTCTAGTGACAATATTGAAAGGGAGGTTAACCCCACAATGCAGTGACAGTTGGAGTACAAAGTCTATTTTTTTCCCTTGACCTATTTGTTGTTGTTGATTCGTCAAATGTCGACATCACCCACTCAGTTGTGCAAATAGTGGTGCATTACGATATGGTATTTGGCAACTCTACATGACTAGAATAAGAACTCTAAGCCAAATGTGTTCTGCCACACTTTGGGCTCCACCCGAAATATCTGATCGGCACAGGAATGACCTAAATCCTCTAGTTCATTAGCACGCCAAGCTTATGGTTTGCCAAAATTCTGTAACAATTATTCTGTTAAATTTGCATGCGTCCATGTGCAACATTTAGATGAGATTAAATTGGCTTTGAGTGAGAAACTTAAAATTCTAAATGGTGTGAAATCACACTGAATCAAATACACTCATTAACTTTAAATACAGTTGGAAGCAGCATATTTAAAGATCTAAAAAGGACCACAATGTTTTTCACTCTTATTATGTTTTTCAATTTTCCTTGCACAGACCTATTAAATGTTTGACTGCATTTCTATGTTTCAGGAGGCAGTACATTGGCTCAAAGGTGCACTTAGCAAAGAGTGACTGGAACCACACCAGGGCCTAATGTGAAAGTGGTGGAATGGATGCTGTATCTATAGGCTCATAATAACCACCACTTCTTGCTTTATTATTAAAGTCAACAACTGAAGAGCGCAGTTCTCTGTTTAACTAAAAAATAAACCCACATTTCTATGGTCCACATTTCAAATGAATAAAATAAATACTCCGCAGCTTGGAGCATACATGTGGCCAAGGACAAGTCTGATTGTGCTGCCTAATAGCTGATAGCTACATGGCCAAATTTCATTCCCAATTATTTTACTCATTTGCTGCAGTTCTCTGCTTAAAATGTTTTATGTCTAGCTGAGGAATGAGCAATAACGTATATACCTCTTGCAGAAAGGGTTTTATAACTCATAGCTTTACAGTGCTGTACTAAGCTAATGTGTAGGCAAGCAAATCTTTGTCAACTTGTAACAACACTATCCTCACAACAAATGATCAAAACATTGAAAAAACCTTTGCACCCTCATAAAACTCTTCCATAGTTATGGGATATACTGATATGTAAGGTAAAATAGAGTAGTTGGTGATTGCACCTGATACTATATAATGGCTCTCAATTATTTGTGCTTTATAAATGAGCCATGAACACTGGCGATGTGTGCTGTCATTGCTACCTGGACAATAGGAAACAGGAGCACTGAGAAAAACAAAAGTAAATCTATGAAGATGATAACTAACTAGTAAAGAAACCTATATGCTACTATGGCTGAATTGTAAACTCAATCCACCCTGAACAACGTCATAAACTATTTCAAGATTGATTCAATCTGCACAACAATTGATGTTGCAGTGTCAGATACAGGTTTCCGATATATATCACATATGGTCCGGGTCCACTTAAACATGTCAAACATCTGAAAATACTTTAACGCACTCTGAAAAAAATCAAACATGTCGCCTGCACTGCTGGCTTCATGTGGGTATGTTAGACATATCAAGACACTTTGTTAGCACCCTCACTTGAACTGCATGGGATCTCAGTACTTGGCAACACATCAAAAGCTGCCACAGCATCTGCTGCCTGTGAGACAGAATTTTATCACTGGCAAGTTTTTGATGATGACACTTGGTCACATGGACCCGATTAATAAATATACGATGACTTGTCGCTGCCAAAATAAAAATGTCCGACGATATAGAAAAAGAGAAAAAGCTGAACGGCAATCAGTGAACTACAATCAAAGTGTTTACTTACATTCAATACATGACTGTAGTATGATTGGTTCCTATATATGCTTATCCCCATCAAGGTGTCATTATTACAATATTATTATTATAGATTCTTTGATAGATTATTTAGGCTACTGTATTTCAACTTTTTTTAACACATGGCAACAGGCTTTGATTAAATACCAAAGTGGTGTAACTTATTTAACTATTCAGAGAAACTGAGGGATTACATGCTTCCTTAAGGTTTTAGAAAATGATTTCTCTCCAAATGCTCATGAAGCCCTTTTCAAAAGGACATTGTGACCAGGATAAAAACAAGTTTTAGTTCCTGAAAAGCTGACATTTCGGAGATACATGTTTTTCAGCAAGCAGTGATATGTGCAAGTTGACAATGTGTCTCTCTGAAACCACATCACAAAATGAATAGATACATAAATAAAAATGCTGTTTGGCTGTCAGTGTCGCAACATATTGGGCTTGCGCAAACAACTCAAACACCAAACAAAAACAAGAACTGTTGCAGCAGTGAGAAAGAGATGTTCCTCCAATTCTGTTATTTCACAGTTGATGCTTTTTTACTTACTCTGCTTACTCTGTTTGCTTTTGATGATGATTTCCCATGATAAATTGTACGTACTGTATTTCCCAAGGTGCACAGCATGAGGCCATTGCAGGGTGACAGGGAGTTAAAAGCTGCTAATGTGGCTGTCAATAGAAAATCACTTGAGCATTTGAGGGGATGACCCCTAAAAGGAGGTAACATGGCTGGAAGAGATAAACTGATCACAGCTGGAGAAAACATTCCCTCAATGTTTTTTATAGTGTTTTATAAGGACGTTAGATCAGATGAAGTACCAATAGCGGGAGAGCTCACTAGATACCACAACCATCAATAGTGCAAAAACATCTGAGGAAAGAGCCATCACAGCACTGGACACACTGATTCCTTGATATTGGTCCTCGTAAGTGTCATCAGAATCACAATTCATATTAATATAGTTTACTGCTGATATTTTGCCAATTGCATGTGCTCCACAATGACTGCATTTTAACATAAAGGCATTGGTAGGGCTTGACTGAGGAAACGTTGACAGTGAATATAATCTCTAAAATTTGTAGATGTAGACATTTCCTGCCCTTTTTGTTGTGAGGTCGTTACCTCACAATAGCTTACACATTTCTTTATCATGCCCTCATAGAGAGGTTAATATATTTTAGTGGAATTGTTTCATCTGCATTGTAAACTGTTTAAAACATATTGGGATAATCATGATAATCCTTGTGTCACAATTATGGGAGTACACAGCTAAGGATTTTACGTCTTACGCTTAATATATACAGTGCTCAGTGTAAATGGTTTGTCTTTCATATTGTAATTCTCTACTGGGCATTTTGTTGTGACAACAAATTGATGTCCTCTCTACAGTTATATAGTTAGAAAAACAATGAGTAAAGGTGGAAAATGAGGTTGAGCACACATATTTCCCAAGAGAGAACCCTCCGATTCTCCATTTCGTGTTTCCACAGCTCCAATTAACAGCTTTGGCACCAATTAGTAAAATCAAGCCTTCCCTGACACAAAACCCATGGGGTTATATGTGTCAAGAACCAGTGCTTGAGTTGAAAAAAAATAAGTTAGGAAACTAATCGTGGATCTCAGTTGGGAATAATTGGGGCAAAGAGGTTTGAGTGTTGTTGTATGTGTTTTTTATTCCCTTTTGACTGTCATTTTACACATCCCATTCTAAATACCCGATGGCAAAACAAAATAATTTGCAAATACATTGCATTCAATGCTTTCTTGATACGTCTCCTATGAGCATGCATGGTTTGAAATGCATTCTTGACTCTTTTCTATAAAAGAAAAAATATGTGGAGCAGTTTTCATCTCTCCTGCTTTGTCTTCCAGACTCTCTCCCAGATTCATCTCCTCTTAAGCATCCTCTTAGTATAATGAGGTGTATAGCTCTAGATGTGGCAGGAGTATCAATCTGAACTGCACAGACAACCTGCAGGCCTTGCCCAAAGCCAACATGTTTATTAGAATGCCAGGGATAACAAATGACTTAACATGCTTCCTTCTTTAATAACCCTGTACACCTACAAGATAACAATAACAGAGATGCCACAGTGAGTGCTCCTTAATTCAATTAAAAAAGCATGGACGATGAGCATGCCGTGTAAAAATAAGTCCTTGAGGCAGTGATAAACTTCGAGCTGAACATTTCTGTGAGAGATACCAAATGGACATTCTATGTGAATCTAGCGCTTAAAAGGGAGGCTGATTCAGAACCAGTGAAGTCTTATTTCAGTAAATTTGTACTTTTCTTCCACAGAATTACTTGTTAAAAAAGCATTTTCGCACATTTCATAATTATGCATATTAACAGTTCAAGTGCAAAGTGTGTAGAAAATGTGTCGCTAAAAGTCTTTAGTTGCTTGGTCGATTTGCTCCCTGGTACGTATGAATGCCTACTTCATGCCAAGGAAGTTGTACTCATTCAAATGTTTGTTTGACATATTTCTTTGAATTGCTAGTGTACTTGGATGCATTTGATAACCTATTACTTTTTTAACTGGGAAGGCAGGGTTGAATAGCTCAGGAACACTGCACAGGTGTTCCATGTTAGGGTGATTGCACCTCAGCTCCACCAAGCCAAGGACCTGGAAAACACACACACACACACACACACAGTACCAGGGCAACAGGACTCTGGGGCTGTCACAAAGGACAACATCATAGCTAAAATAAAAGACTTCAAACGGCTGTGTAACAGTCAGATGCTTTCTATATCCATTCATCCATCCATTCATCCACCCTGACCTACTCCATGCCCTCTGTGTAACATCATCAAGCTACTCTACTTTGCAACTGAACATAAACAAATAAGCTTTTTGAAGCTGTTTGAACAATTGACCAATGCTGCTATATTCCAAGTAAACAGCCCATAAACATAGATTTGCCCCCGAGATTAATGCTGACCCCAAACAGGACATGAAATGCCTTTTAGAAATCACTTGATTTATATAAAAAAATCCATCCTACTGAAATTGTTGTCTGCACTAAAGCGGGATTGCACGCTGCAAAGCAAATGAGAAGAGCCTTCTGGTAAAGAGCTGTGGTGAACGGGTGACAAGAAGCACGACTTCCCATTTTCAATTATAACGAAGTGTTGCTGATGTAATTACAGGAAATAATGGGTTAAATATAGTAATTTAACATCCAGCAGAATTGTCAGCTACAAAGCACATGTCTTATGCTGCGCAAGTTGTTTAGTAAAATGGAATGGTTTGGTTCCTGCGTCTGCATCTGCTTTGTTTGTGTGTCTCAGGCTGTACAGACTGGATTCTGACAACATCTGAAAAGAAGTGTGTGTCTCACTCATAGACTTATTAAGAAATGGATTACCGTCACCGTCACATCACCCATTGTTTTGTGGACTGCCATCTTGAAGGCTCGAGTTCGACATTTTGGTGATTGTAATCTTGTTTTTTTGGAACCAGAAGTGACACGAGAGGGTGGAACTAAATACAACTGAATACTGAATAAGACATTTTTAGCGACCAAAATGTTGCATTCAACTTTTATGAACTGAAACGCACTGTGAAAGGGTTAAAGTTCAAAGATCAAAACACAAACAACTCCCAGACCGGACAACGGCGTAGCATTCATTCACAAGGTAGCCACATCCTGAAACAAACCCTGCTTTATGGTCTATTTTACTCTAAATGGGATTATCATTTACAAAATGAACATCATACTGCATTGAGGAAGCCTTGAAACTAACAATTGAGACCATAAACTCTTGTTTATAAAGTTTACTGAGGTAATAAATCAAGTGAGTAGTAGGGTCATTTTCTCATAGACTTCTATACAATCAGGCTTCTTTTTGCAACCAGACAAGTCGTCCCTGATGGCCATTAGAAAGAATGCAGGTTTAAGGCACTTAGGCATTGGCTTCACTTTACAGACCCAAGGGTTGCCGCCTGGGTCTCACCACTGTCTTTTCAAAACCTCACATAATGATCCAAAGGGAGGGCACGATCTATAAGGCAAACAAGGTAACATTTATGCTATCTCTCTTTATTTCTACAAAGACTAACAGCTATGCTGCAAAAGCATTAGGATGTATAGAAGCACAGATATCCTCAAACCCAACAGCTGTTTCTCAAAGCTTATTTTAAGATGTGAGAACTGCTGACACTTGCCAGTTGCAAACAGGCTACATTTTCCTAAATGTATTGGCAGAGAAACAGAGGGTGAAACAAGTCTGCAACTGTTGTGTGGTAAAGGTCGCTGATAATTAGGACACTAATTAATAGTGACCCTGCTGTCTGGCTAACCGGCTGTCAACCTGCAACATGTTAATCATTTTAATGTATACAAAGTATTCTCTCTTCCTCTCTCTCTTTGTCAAACAGCTGCACAGTTGGGAAGACAGAGAGAGTTATAGGCTACAATACTGTAGCTACTCACCGCAACGGAAGTTTTTTGTACATTTTACTTAGATATTGAGCAAACAAAGACATCATGCGAAGTCTGGATTCCGTTCCACACATATGCACTCCTGTGTCCGCCTTTCTCTCTCCACGTTGTATTAAGAAAAGCGTATCCCCATCCAAGATCCTGGCCCTCTCACTAATGTTCCTCCTTGTCAGAGACAAAGAGGTTTTAAGACTGGAGGATTTGGCAGGCTCTACCAGTTGCAGGCAATATTTCAACCCATCCATCTAGCTAGGATAATAGAGTGTCCTTGCCTTTCAACGCCTGGAGGAGTGACCAGTTATCACAAGCCACCAGCTCCGCTGTTAATAAAACAGGGGATGGGAGGATCGAGTTGAGGAGGAGGATAAAAAGAAAGAAGGATGGAGGGAAAGGTAGAGGAGAAATGGCTGAATGTTATTTTGACAGACGCCTCGCGAAGGTGAAGCCGATCGCGGTCAGCAGTCGGTTACCGAGCTGGCGGGAGTTCTCTTTTAACATCTTAGCTTTGGTTTGTGTGAAGATAAATTTAGTCCTCTCACATCCCTTCTCAGACCATGAAGAGGGGAGGAGAAGTGAGGAGAGGGGAGATGAGGAGAATTGGAGTGGAGAGGTGGGGCACGCAGTGTTAGGCTAATGGCCAAACTGACCTTCAGAGAAAGTCAGACAGTGAGAAGAGTAAGTAGTGTGTCATACAAAGCCACTGCAGCTTAATCCAGGTCGTTGCCATTACTCCTGACTTCACGACTATGATTCGAGGCAGTTAACCATTTTCCACTCTGTGAAGGATATATATTTAAGTATGAACATGTTTAATTGTAGTTTTTAAATTACCATGCATTTAGAATAAACCATATGAATGTTAAATTAATGCTTTCACTAGTTAGTCTGAACAGGTTTACCAGCCACAACAGTCTGTGACTGTGTTAGCTTCGCAACCATTAAGTAAACAAAACGAAAATATGTGAAGTTGAGATCAGAATAAAGCTTGAATACAAAGATGGGTATGGTCCAAGCAAGGCCGCTGGATGTAGGGGGTAGGAAGTGGGGAAGGGCTCATTTTATTCCTCACATTATCTGCTGTCTTATTGGCCCCCAGTGAAATATTTTTTCATAAAGGGTACAAAGCCCCGAAACAGTCCAAACACATGGAAAGATACAATAAAGCAGTTGTTTATGAAAATTTGTCACATGTTTTTTTTCAACTGACACAGTGGATGATGATGCACAGTGCAAGCATTCATGGGTCGAACACTGTGCATCTGTCTCCAGTAACCACCACAAAACATAAATCTGTCACAAGTAAGAGTGTGTATGTCTCTGCCCTCATGGATTTCATTGATTGTTTTGTGTGTGTTGGGACAACTGGAATCACCCATGTCATATAAGACGCAACATAGATAATGAGGGATTGGATAAGAGGAGTATTACAACCGATGCAAGGTGTGTGTGTGTGTCTGTGTGTGTGTGTGTGTGTGTGTGTTTGTGTGCTTTGTGTGTGCTTGGTAGTGCTGGAAAAAAAGGAAAAGAGAACAAAAATACTTCCTACTGTTGAGGCATCTTGTACTATTTAGTAATTGCTGAATGTAAACAAATTTAGCTTTCCCAAGGCCAAACTTCTTGGCATAATTTCAATGCATTTAGCTAGCTTGTGCCTTACCAAAGTAAGACATTACTATATATAGTGTGTCTCATCATGAATATAATATTGGTGTTCAAGAAGCAGAAAGGCTGACTAAAGCATAGTAATGTATTTTATAGAGGCGTTATCGTTTGGAGTTTTAGAATACAACAAAACTGGTTTCATATTCAGTAATATCACCCCTGGCCTTTCCTCTTCTCTCTGGTCTTATCACATTTTTAAACTCTGCGACATAGTCTTAGGAAAACATGCACAGTGACAATTGCACTGTTGAATCTCACCTTCAAGTTTCCTTGTCAACAGAGATTGTAAAACATGCAGCAGTTTCTAAATCTGAACAGAAATACTTTGCTGCAGAAAATAGCATCCCGTACAAAGGCTACCGTGGTCTAGAATGGTGATTTATTTTACTCGGTTCTCAGAAGGCTATTCAAAATGGTAACATAAGCTTGTTGCATACTGTGCTGCAAGGCAATATTCAATTTAAGGGCTCAGACAGAGTCCTTGGTAATAATAAAGAATTCAATAGAAGCGTCTTCGGAAATATCCATATTTCTAAATACAGAAATTCGCAAATGTGGAATCTATTTTTTTTCAGAGACTTACTTTCTGTATTAGAGTTTCGAAATTATTTCATGTAACATGTTATTTTTCTAAATAGAAGCAATTACTGTGAAATATCAGAAATATGACCTCTACAAAGAAAGTATAACCAAAATAAAATTCTGCAACTTCATCTGGTTGAGAATTAATTATATCCAAATCCCAACAGACATTGAATACATAAAAAGCATCAATAGCAAGGGTACATGTCAAACTAAATTGGGACTACTACAGGCACCCCACGGGCCAATCAGCAGCAACAATCAGATATTAGATGTAGCAAATATGACTACTTAGAGTTTGAAACTTTGACCTTTAATTATGTTAAAACACAAGAAAAGAGTTCATTAGCTGTTCTTGTTTCAAACTGACAAGGTATCACATTTAGTTACACGTTTATTACATGATAATGCCCATGTTTGGCCAAACTTTTGAAACACAGATTCATGGTTTCGAGTTCTCGATGTTGCAATTTCAAAATTAGAACAGCAGTGGAAAAGTTAGGACCTAAATCTAAATCTGAAAATGAATCCAAATAAGAATATAAAGAGTTGAAGCTCTGACACTGCTGTGTAGTTTACAGATTGTAGGAAGTTACTACTGGCTATTGCATTTCCAAACTCCCTGACGTTGATTTTGTCATCTCAGCTCAGACCCAAATATAATTTACATGGAGCACTTAATCAAAGTCCAAATACTGTCAACATTAATAGCTGCAAGTATCTGTAACATTTGAGCTAATATGATTTTCCGGCCTGGTCAATTATTACATTTTAATAAGTAATGCATTTACCATGAAAAACCACATAACCGTGTTCATCATTGGCTAATCTGTAGCCTCCACAGTGACACCGACAAGGATTGTTCTTCACAATTTACCTAATGTCACCTTGGACTGGTGTTAGCTCGTCAAACTGAACCGTTACTGTATGAATAGCGGAAGTGATTGTGAAAGGATGCGTCACCTTTGAAGGTCACAGTTTTCCGAAACCTATCCATATTCACACAGGAAAGTAAAACCAAAGACAGCACAGATTAATGATATGTGTCTCACTCTAACCGTGTGAAAAAAAATGTGTCAGGAGGTGGTGAGCATACTTTCCTTCCCCTTCATTTTTACCACCCATATTTAGTTTTCAGTGACATTACGTAACATTCAATTCAAATTGCCATTGAAAGGTTTGTAATCAAAGCTGAAGTTACTTAAAAGCACTGTGAACAACATGCAACAAAATTGTTCTGCCTTCTCTTTGTTTTTTTCAAACAGAGACAAATACCTGCTTGCAAAGCTCGATTAGTGTGCGCTTACACAGCTCATGTGCATCGTGAAACCAAAAGTTGGTCAATTGTTACTCTTATGTGTCTTACTTTTTTAACACTAAAAATAGGAACTTTAAGCTCAATTAATATCATTCTAAATTGTTAAGTAGTCTTATTTTATTTTGTGAATTTAAAGAAAGGGAAGTCCATGTATCAGTTTATTTTTTAGTGGCATAAGAGAAAATCCTCATGGGCACACAGCTTTGATTGCTTTGGATTCCCTGCACGCCAATATTGTAATACATTTGGAAACTCCAGTGTTCCAGACACTGGTAATAAATATACATGGCAGTACATATATTGATCTCTTTGAGTCTGGGGACCGCGGAAAAACTCCCAATAAATCAGAGGGTCATATGCAGTCTACAAGGTGACTTTTCCCAGTTTCCTTTAGGCTATTTATCCTGCCCGCAAACGAACTGATGTATAGAATGCAATTTGTTGCGTGTTGTGACTAGATTACATGATAAACTCAAGCATCCATTCCAATGTAACAGCTAATGAAGGGAAGGTGTTCGTGTGGACTGCTCAACAGTGAGCCCAGAGATTCACCAACCATGGGAGGGGATAATTTCAGCCAGCTGTGCCTTTTCACGTTAGCGCTTGCCACTTTCCCAACCCCTCCCTCACCATGCAACTCCCTCATGCACTCCGAATGACAGAGGAAAGGAAATTATCGAACACCAATACAATGAAGCTGTCTGGTAACTTAATAGGGCTGCTGAGTAGGGGCACTGTGGCCATCTTGCTTTGAGGCGATAATGAGAGTCATCATTCCCTCTTGGGCTGGAAGAAAGGGGCCTCCTCTGTGGTGATGGTGTGTGCCAGTGTATGCGCTTTTGTGTGTGTGTGTGTGTGTGTGGGTGTGTGTGTGTGTGTGTGTGTGTGTGTGTGTGTGTGTGTGTGTGTGTGTGTGTGTGTGTGTGTGCGTGCGTGCATGCGTGTGCGTGTATGTATGTGTGCGTGAACGCGCATGCATGTGTTTGTCTTTGAGCTTTTTTAGTCCAGTGAGGCCCACAAAGCAAACAGCGCAGTGCTTTAACGAAGCCATAGAGATCTCCTGTTGAATACAGCTTGGGAGAGATCTCTGAGAAATTCTGTTCATTAAATCAGGCTAAAGTCCAAATATTGACTGTAGGGAGACACAACACATAGACTGTCCCATATATCGTATTACAGCTCCCTCAACCATTTATATATTTGGGGAGTATGAAAGAAAGATGTCTCACAGCAAAGATGAAAGTCACATTTGTTAATGGAACTCAACATGAATTGTTATCTAATAAGAGAAGCCACAATGAGGTAGTGGCACAAGTGACAAGGGGCTGTGCTAACAGCGGACTGGTAACAAACGCATTTTTTTCTCTTTCTTCAAATCAGCAATGGGGTTTCCATTTGATGAAATCGCATAAATTCAGGAACAATGTCTCCAAGCCACTTCATGGACATTAAAGGGGGTCCTGAGGGATACACTCTGATATATTTACATGTTGAACTACTGCATCTCTAGTTCTTTAATTAACATTCTGATCTATTGTATGGATGGAGAGAGAGGAAAAAAAGAGAGAAGAGAGGTGAGAAAAGAAGAAAGAGTCAGTTCCTCAGAATTCACATTGTAGATCAGGCTAGCAGTGGCACATTACAGTATGACTGTTCAATGCTTTCACTTTGTGATCAGTAGACTGTCAGTTTAACATAGTCAAATATGGCCTGAGCAAAAGTATGTGTGACTATGTAGAGGGGCAGGAGAATATGGCAGGCAGAGGTCAAAAGGCATCTTGTGCTTGCAGCCTAAAATGTAGGGATGAAGTATTCAGACTTTGCTAGGGTTGGGCCATGTCTACTGAATTGGCATACGACAATATCCGCAGTGAAACATTGCAATGGTCAATGATTTCGATGTTGGGGAAGGGGCGTCTCATGGGCTACTCCTACTGAATTGGTTTGACAACGGATAAGCCTCTGAGTTTGAGAGGCTATATTTCTGTGGTTCCATAGCCAGCAGATTTCCGGGCCAATAATTCCCTTTTTCCATGCATTGCTCTTTGTTCACAGTCTGATTAGCAACTTGAGATGCAAGACTGGAGTTGGAGTTGAGAGACAACGTGCACAATCGGTTTGTGTCATTCAATTTTGAAATCAACAAAAAGCTAAATCATCATCAGACAATAGCCGATGCGTTCAGAGATTGCATTTAGGCCAATGCGTTCTGCTTCTTTGGCTCTCCACACAAACTGTTACCCTGCAAATAACCAAAGCCTGCTCCAACGTGATTAGTCAATACTACTCAGACTACAAACATAAACCATAATTGCTTCCGATACCAAAATCGTGTCCCTTTGCCTACAGATTCTGCATAGAAGAATGAATGTAGAATCTGTTTATAGAGATTATAAACATAGCAGTCCATTCATATTAAAGAAAGCTGCTCACCAAGCACGTACACAGAAATAAATTGTGGCCCTCTACTCCCATAATGCATGCACATTGGAGTATCTCTCTCAGTCTGTTGATCCCAGCCCAGGGGAGTTTGGGTCGGAGGGACTTCACTCCCCTGTGTTTACATTGTGTCTATACCTCCATCTTGTTAGCTTTTCTCTTTTGCTGATGTTCAACCCAAGGGAGCCCAAAAGGTTATGAATATTTAATGTAGATAAACATGATACTACAAGACAATGATTTGTGAAACAAAAATATTATTTAACCGTTTTCTCCATTGGTCTCCATAAAAAATAAAGAAATATCCAGTCCACAATGCCCTCACGCAATGTCAAATTCCCTGATCAATACTTTGCAAGCTATGTTTGCATATTTGTACATGTATTTATATAGTTTTCACATTTGTAAACTAGAATTGATTTGAGCAGGTTAGAATGTTTGCCCTTAAATGTTATGTATATTACAATCACACAGCTATAGTTCACACATCAATAACATCAGGGCAGCAGCGATATAAAATATGCCTGAAAATGAGTATAATAAATATAGTGAGACTGCTAGTTTACAAGAAACCCTCCCCATGTTGATCTACTGTAGTTGATAACAGAGAGTAAGAAAAACTGACATCATTAAGATTCACCAGTGTGCAAGCAAACCTCCTCCAACCCCCAGATGACTATCAAGCACTGTGTTTTCTAAGCATGGAGGTAATGAGACAAATACGTATTACTCAAGTAAAAATGGCATGAATATTAGCACCACATTAGGCACTGAATTTAATGATGTTGTGAGTACAATGTGTCACAGTATTTAAGAGGCATAATATACTTAAACATTATATAGGAAAGATGGAAAAGAGCAGAGTCCGTTCCAGTGCAGTGTCCAATGCAGAAGCATGCTTAAATACAGATGGAGTCATGAATGAGGAAATTATACTGAATCTAACAAGTCAAAACTGAGCTTAACATGCCAGTGCGTGGGATGGTGGAGTAAATTGCTGTACAACATAATTTGAGTTTATTAAAAGTAATGACTTGTGTTAAGTGAAGCAATGGTGATCATTTAGCGAGAAATGGGACCATCAGTACTCACTAAAGGGGTGCAAGGGGTCCAATATTCAGGGTTCAGCTCGGCTCGCGGACGGAGGTCCAGATATTCAGGGTTCAGTTCAGTTCGGGCACGTGTTAATGTTCCCTTCAAGATTGGAAGAAAAAGTGTGTTAGTTCTTGCTTAGTTTTTGTTTGTCATTTGTGGGTGAAGACTTGTCAGTTTTAACAGCTCACAAACACAATATATATTGTGTGTGTTATCACTCTGGTGCCAAGAAAACATTCAATTTATTATTAAACTTGTTTAACTGCCCTCAAATGAGCATGACTCTGTACTGTCTTTACTGTCTTTTCATTGAATAAAGATATACCATTAGCAAAAAATCATTATGCATAATGACTATTCGCAGGAGAGCGATTAAAACATGCCAATTCAACATTCCACAACAAATTTCCTTAAAGAATCCCTGTAAAATGAAGAGCAACTTATATTCCAAATGAGGTTAGAATCCAGTTTTCCATGCCCTGTGGCCCAAATGACAGGCCAGTGGAATAGACTGAATCTGCTGGGCCCCATGAGGTCTATGATGTATACTGTAATTATCTGCTGATTTTCAAAATGGCTGTGTGTAATGAGGCTATGCTGCATGAAGCCCCAGGCATAAATCACTGTCTTTAACTGACTTCCAGATGACCAACAACAACACGGAGTAGAAGCAGAGAGAAAGGAGGGAGCGGGTTATCTGGGCGGCAGCACTGTATACTGTGGCATCCGACTTGTGCTTCTTATCAGCAAAGGCCATATTGTAAGCCGAACTTGCTTACTTAAGACAGTTTTCGGTCCCCTAAAAATAGTCAGCTCTCTTGCATATATTCCCAGTCATTTATCCGTTTACAGCGTGTCTACCAATATATTAACTGCTTGCAGCTTTATTTAACTATGCAACACAGGTGGAGACTTTTTACTGATGCTGTGTTCAGCTCAGCTATGTTGAATGGCACCATGCCAGTCAATCTGTCAGACTGTCTGCTGTCAATGGCATGAAAGTGTTTCCATCGTCTGACTCACAAATACAAACATAAACAAATAAAAAACTACCATCCCCACCACAAGATACACAGGCACAGTTAACAGTTACTTAAAGGAGTATTACTGGACCATATGAAGAATTGGGTGGATGGCAACATAACCTTCAATTCAACCAGATACAACAGTATATTCTCTTGTCCCCGCACAAAATAAAGTAATAAATAATTGAGAAAATGTGTCCATCCTTTGTTGGAACATTGACAAAAATCAAAAGGGAGGAGGATTGTTGTTTTCTTACTGTGGCCAGTGCAACGGCTAATTGGTGTTTGGATTTTGGATTTTGAAGATATAATTGGACACCAACACCATGCCAAATTTGGTGAATGTTTTTCTAAACTTTGTGTCATATTCAGGTGGCTGTTAATCTTACTGGGGAACATCTTGAGTTGTGTTGACTCATTGCTGGTATTACTTAAACTGTAAGTGTTAAAAAATCTAACTTTCTATGCCTTAAATGTGCTAAGACATAATTTTTCACAAGAGTTCCCCTCACACATTCTTCCAATTATTGGAGTAACTTGAGGGAAATAGGTGAAAGAGGGGTAAAGCAACACTTAAAACCTTTATCTCAGTATGCATCATCTTAATATATTCCACTTGTCTATCACTCTAATTAATGGCAGTCTATCTCCATAAACCGCTCAGAATGTGAGATTAGTTATTAGCACCTTGCCGTTTATCAACAGTGGGATAAGTGACAGAGAGAGGAGAAGTGAGAGTTATAATTGATCATTTTTCCCTGCACAATGTCAGAGTGATCCTTAGTTTCGGTGTGTAATACTGTCAAAGCTGACAACAAAAATAAGGTGCATGAATAAAACAGGTTATTGAGATTGATTGACTGCTGGCAGTTACATGAGGTTTCAGTAACTTTCCATTAGCTGAAATGGCAAAAGTAGAACGTTTTGGATCAAAATTTTGCAGTGAAAGAAAAACGGGTGAATAAAGTTATGGTCTACTTTTGACATGTTCTACCGTGCGCCCATCTTTCCTCTTTATTTACCTGAAATTCCCATTCAAATTGATATGTGGACTTAATATGAACTGTCAGGCAACTAAATGTATTTAAACATATAGAAGTTCTGGCCAAACTGCTGAATGGTAAATAGTGGTGTAGGTAATTTGGTCTCTTCAGGGTGAAATTGATTTGGTTTCCAATTTAATTGAAGCGCTACAGAGGCTGAAGGGACTGCTGAGGGTGGCATGACTGATGGAGAGTCCCACATTGAAAGTACTCCAGAAATTTACAGGGCTGTTGAGGGGACAGTTGCATTACAAATGGAGAACAAAATGAGACCAAAATTGAACCAGCAGTGCATCATAATGCAGCCTGAACAGCCTGTGGCTACTGACTTTTGAGAATTTTGTGGCTAGAGGCATGTTGCATGTATGCTACAGTGAAGTAGGGGTTGAGGAATTAATTTTCAGATGGTGAGTTGGACTGGCTTTTGTCACGACTAGCTACAACACAACATTCTGAAGAAAAGAAAAGCCCCCTCCCAAAAATAAACAGATTTTGTCCTCTGTGGGAGATGATGCAGTTTCGTGAATATATGGCACCTTATATTTGTGTGGGAGGATATACAGTAACACGTTTGCTTACTGTGTTGTTCATGTCCCTGAGAAACCATTGCTCAATTCAAGAACAGGTTAAATAATATTAGAAAAAGAGCCACTCTGGTGGACAGCAGGAATAGGAGGGGAGCATCCACTAGTCATTTCCTGACATCTTCAGAGGGTGCTGACACTTCCACGGTCCTCATTTCACACATCCCAGTGCACAATTTGTTGGATGACAGTCATTCGCGCTTACGAACTCTTTTATACATGAATACATACTGTAGAAAAATATTTTTGGGGATAAGATGTGTTATTAGTATAGGTGTGATTAGCTGAGGTATACAAGCTGAAAAATCCACAAGAAAACCTTCCCACCTTCATATTTCTACCTGCTACACCTGTGCTGGGTTACTGGAGCACATTCCAGCATGCACTGGGCAAGCGACAGGGTACACACTGGGAATGTTGCCATCCTGTTACAGGGCTAGCACACATCGATAGACAATGTTATCCGTGTCTGTGGGCAATTTAGAGTTTGCAGTTTTGTTAAACTGCTAGCCATTGAACTGTGGTAGGAAAGTGGAGCACATGAAATGCAAATTGTTTCAAACCCAGAAACCCTTTGCTGTGAAATGACAGTTCAAACCAACGAGCCACCGTCCTACGTGCTGCACCTCCCTTTCAGACTGAACACAGTCAAGTTCAGAGTGAGTCACCAAATTACCAATTGGGCATGAGGTGGAAAACACTCTATGACCATGTGGCTTTGTCAGCACAAAGCTCAGCCATGTGCCATCATGAAATTAGAGCTCTGGGTGTTCATGCCAAATTGAGTCTGGTTCTATTACCTCTGTGTCCCAAAATTGTTTCCCATAGATGAGTGTCTTCTGAAAACTCGAGGCATTTGTACTGAAGCACATGTAGGACATGTTGATAGCTGTTTGTTCGGGAGGGACTCATTGACAATTTTGATGAGATTTAGCTGGTGTTACTATGGAGGACAAATGTGCTCACTGTAAGTTGCTTCGAACGAAAAGATTATTGCAAATGAAAGTATATGTTAAATAAGTCTTGCAATTCAGTAGCTGTAAAAGGTCATCTGTATCGCAAGCAATTAGTGTTGCTTCGGATCACATTTCGTGACCCTGAAGAAGATGAACTTTTATGACCAACATGTAAAGGTGAGAATAACAACATCCTGCTGAAAGTCGCAGTGGGCCTGTGAAGCTTCTCTGTTGAACGTGTTTGTACACTGTGAGCTGAGAAGATGAGTTTCATTAGGGGGATAAAACACACTTTAATCAGCTTTACCATTAGTCTACCCCTGCCAAGCCCTCCCAGTCACAGCAGTCCTTTAGTTCTATTTAATTACCTTAGAGATACCACTGTATGCACTCTTCCTTGACATCACAGGACAACATTCATTTCTCAACAAGTGCTGTGCGAGTGTGTGCGCAGCTAAGAATAGAACATGATGTTTATCTTGTGACTAGTGGTAAGGCTCCAGAGGGGAAAGAAACGATACATGGCGTGTTGTGTGGATGACTTCTCTCAGCTCTTTGATCATTACTCATTTACTTAGCCATTTATTTATCAACTAATCACATCAGTATGTTAAGACAATAAGTATGTTACAGTTTAACAAATTTAATTTAAAAAAATGTATGAGAAGTGAGTAGATAATATACAACAAAGACCATATTCCACTTATAGTAGTGTTAATAGTTAACACTTGAAGCACAGCGAAATCAATCACAGCATCATCTGACTTGTCTCTGGAAATTGCCCAATATGGGTTAATATATTAAGGCTTAATCGCCCTGTGCTGGCACGGCTGTCTCCTAAAGCTAAAATGAGCCCATAAAGGGTTCCTGTGTGGGGAATCTTCCTCTGGACACCAGACGGAGATCAGCTGAGCAGCAACCCCTAAACCAAATAATTTTGCTGTTGGGTTTTTATGTTCCTTTTTACATTTTGGCCTAAAAAGGAAATGTGAGGAATGTACAACTGAGGTAGGTGTTGAGGATTGTGTAGTTTAGATGCAAGGAAAGGCAAAGTTCTCAATGCAAAGGAAAACTAAATGAAGGGAAAGAAATTGGGGATGATTAGAAAATGAGAGCGCACAAGAGAGTATTCATATTAAGCTGTTGAGATGGCTGGGTGAGAAAATCTGTGATTATTATTCTTTTATTTGCAAAGCTATGCTGCGATTGGCCCTTCCTTTGGTGGCGGCATTAAACTTTATGTTTATGGGTCCCAGTGTTAAGCCCATTTCCACGCTCCCCATTCCACACACTAAGTATTGACATTCCATTTAAGTTGACGACAGTGAGGAGGGTATTTTATGACAGAAATGTAATGGAAATGCATGCAGCGGGTATTGCTGTGAAAAAATATCACCCAATTACAAGTACATCTTTGCATAGTTGCAGAGTTAAGAGGGTGTGCATGATGCACCTCTGCTTTGTTCACAAAGAACAAAGGGAGAGGAATTCATCTCAGCCCTCCGCCCCTCAATTCCCTCTGCTGCATTAAAACACATACAATGAGAATATTCTATAATGAAAAGCCTACTCTGTGTTTGTGTGTGCAGCCCTCAAAAATGTATATAGAGCTTATGTTTGATATGATAATTAATTACACTAGTTTAAAAGTGCCCCTGCCACAAGGAAATTAACGCAGGCACAACGTTTTAAGTGTGTTCGGCGAGGGGGAAAAAATAAATGTGATACTGTGGATTGTTAACGTGGTTATTCAATGAAGGTGTTTTGTGAGCGAATGGAAAACAAATTAGGTTAAAGTCTTGTGACAAGATAAATAAAGCCGTGATCAATTAAGTGGTTGAAAAAGATGGTTGTCCGGCACTCAATGGGGGCAGCCTTGCTGTTACAGTCTCATTCTTGAGCCACAGAGAAGCATCGATTCTCCCTGGCACCCTGTCCTTGTCATTACTGTCGATGCTGAGGCCAGCCCAAACCATTCTCAACAACCGCTAATGGCTTAAAGGAATTGAACCGGGCTCGTAGCAGAATTCTAATAAGCACATTGTATGAATTTGGTGTGCAGGGCCGAGAAGGCAGACCGCTGCAGGTTGTTTCAGAGAACACAGTGAATGCATTAACAAAAGTAGCGACCATCTTGCAATTTGATCACACCAGCTGGAGAGCAAATAGGGCCAGGGGCGTTAAGCCCCCACATCCTACCCCCCTACTTCCAGCGCCCTATAGGACCACACCCACCTTCGAACTCGGCCTTCATTTTGATCTCAACTGAACACTTGTAAAGTTTAATGACTGCATCTTGTGACGCTATTGTTGTGACAAAGTGTCTCCCGGACCACATTCTGCCATGCAGACACACAAGGTGGAAACAATACTCCACACGCTGTCGTGGCTGGCACCAATTCTCTGCCATTACTGCACAGTTGGAACTAAAAGGCTGAAATGAGATTGAGGTAATAGAGATGCCCGTTTTTTTTCTGATGAAACAGGTTGCAATAGTAATAATTGTAACCTGAATTAACAAACGTGTCATCTGATTTAAAAGCTGTTTCCTATCAACAACCCAAACTAATATGTGTCATTCAAGTTCAGCGAGAAAAGTATTTATTTTTTTCTTCCTTTCTTATTTTTCCCCTTCGCCCTTCAAATATTCTGTAAGAGCGCCTTTCAACCTCCAAGTTAAGAACTTCATCTCACTGGGGGTCTTGTCTGAGCTTCTAGCCTTAGAATAGTTACCCAGGGAGTTCTCCCCGAAGGAGCCATGTACAAAAAGAGAAGAAAGTTGTTGCAGAGCAGCACTTTTCCCTAAAAATCAGTTGGGTTTCTAGTGGTCAGTCTGTTGAGCACTTTTCTGACCTTCATTTTCTTCTGCAGACGGAAATTCTTGCTCCCTCCTCTTGAGAAAACAGTATATTTTTTGATAGTTAAACAGCAGGTATCATTTAAACTGATCTGTGGCCTATTATGGCTTATGCTTTTCCAAGTTATCCCTCTTTTGACTGGTATTTTAGTCCACAAGTTTTAAGTGCAAAATAAGATTGAATGCACCATCTCCTTCATTTTATCTTAAGTTATCTGTGTCTCTGTCCGTGGAAAATATTTATTTATAATTTAAATACAAAATTTGAAAACTATCTGCTCTCTTTTTGGGCACAAGTCATTGTGAGTGTTGAAAAACAAGCAAACAATATGTTAATTAATCTACTGTGAAACTAAAACTACTAAATCCTCCAAATTAAAGTAGTTAAAGTTCAACGTAAACAAGAAGGGAAGACAGAGATCAAATAGAATCCAGTGAGAAAGGGATTGATAGAAACATAATACTCGTTTTATAGTCAGAGAAGCAAGTGACAGCTGTTTTACACAGCTCCACAACCATACCTACACTACACAGACATTTTCTGTCTGTCTCCTGTACGTCTCTATCTGTCTGCTTCCGTCTTTGTTTCTCCATCTAGTCAAAAGCTCTTTGTTCATTCTGGAACTGCTACTCTCCTACCAAAGAGCTCAGTGAATTTAAGAAGCCGTTGCAGTAAGAGGGCTGCGTTTAAGTCAACTGAGCGTTCACCCTTGAGGCTGAGCAGTACTTTTAACCATATAGGTCCAATTTACAAGGCCTGTGGACCCACTCCACGCTGCCCTGTTGAATTTAGCACGGGACAGTGAAGTATAGTTGTCAGGATTAAAAGTAGCCTAAATCCATGGTATTCACTTTGTGGGTATATGTTACAATGCAAACGGCTGTTGTCTGCCATAATGTATGAGCTAAATAGAATTTGAGACATTATTCTGTAACCTCCTGCACTAAGCGCATTCAATTTCTTCCTTCCTTGAAAAACATTGACTAAAAAGATCATGTCCTGTACATCCTTCAGGTGGGAAACAATGTACATGTGAACTGAATGGCAACTTTTCTTTTTCTGCGCCGACTTTTTGGATTTTTAGCAACAGTAGAACTCCAAGGACGGCATTGTCAGTTCAAACCACTTTAATCCGGTTGAAAGTAAGCCGACAGGCTTTTAAAACCTCAATTTAGAGCTAAACAGATAAGCTAACTAAACTGATAAAAAAAAATTATTGAGAAGACTCCATTGTTAATTGCATGCAACATCTTAACGTAGTATCGCCTGTGCTACTCATTCATTATCCATGTTATAATGAGTGGCACAGAGGAACATGATACTCGGAACCAATCAGTAAACTGTGAACTGTCAAGAGGCCAAAATGTTCCACAACGTTCTGCAGGTTGTTCTGTCGAGTTAACGGCTGAAGTCTTTGTACTTATCGGTGGCCAGCTCCTGGTGACATAATGTAATATGTGTATTACTGAATGTAGAAAATGTTACACATGTCCTTAACAGTCCTCTAGCCTCAATGAACAGACATAACAGACATTATTGCAGCCGCTCTGTTGAATGTCCACTTATTGTGTTGTACTTTTTCAAAAGAGCAGAGCCCTCTCAGCCACGGTGCTCCCGTCTGACTTTCTCCTGAAACTTGTCCCCGTTAACGTTCACCTCGGTCTCCCTGTTGTTGTATATACTACACTGTCAAAGAATAACTGTATCAAATCATGAAATGATAATAATATCGCTGTAAAATTTGCGAGTGGAAGCAGTTGTTTTGTTCTGTGGTTTATTTTCTTTCTTATCAAACACTGGTAGTCACAGTTGGGTGCTGAACGTAAGGCAGGTACCCACATGTCTCCGACAAAAGCCTCACGATAAGACACTGATAGTCAATTAAATATTCATCAATTGGTTGAAGCGATTCATAGATGTGTGTCTGTCAGCATGTCAGCAATGCTGCCTGAGAATGTTTATGTTTAAGTGTTGGAGAGCGTTACAGCTGACGGAGTGAGCAAATACTCGTATTTGTCAGCACTTTAAGAATTGTGGGACTAGTATAATGGGTGGAGGAGACTTTCTTTTCATTATTTTCAGTTTAAGTTTTTCAGCGGATTTAACATGAGAGCAACCTAGAAGTCGTGATGGTCATGTGTGAGGTTATTTATCGTCTCAAAAATTTGAATCCCTACAGTAGTAATATAAATACTGAACATTTTACACTGCATAGTTCCAAAACATATATTTTTCTATTAGTCGAGTTGGGTGCGTGAGTTGGAGTGGGTCTGGTGGGGAGCAGAGTGAATCTGTTTCATTTCACACTCACTGATCAAAACATGACATTTCTGTAGACTTATACCAACAGAATAAACATCTTCTTCAGAAGCTGAGTGCACAGCGAAAACTATTAAGTATATTGAATGAACAGGAGCTGTCAAGAGTTGTCATTGGCCTAGAGATATGTACCTGGCGTACAATGTCTGTCAGCCTTATTTTCTGTCAACAAGCTGTCCAAACCCTTTTCAAAAACTACAACAATTATAACAAAATGCCCATCCATGCAGTTATTTTTCTTGCCTAGGGTCAGGTAAAATAATTTTCATCTGTGCAGTGGATTGTATGAATTATTTCTTCATATCTTGGATTGAAACAGAGCCTCACAGCTTTGGGGAAAATGAACGAATAGTTTATAGCTTTATTTCTATGTTTGTTGGTCCTCATGGACGACAGCGTTTGTAGTTTTCTGATTAATCTACACTTAAGTTGGAAGTCTTATTTCTGACAATGTTTACTGGTGAGAAGCAAAATTGTAAGCCTTAACAAAGTTTAGCAAAAAGTAAAGTATGTCATTTTGTATGCCGTATGCAGTATGTTTTCTGTGGCGACATCAAAGTCAGGGAAAGTTAGATGATATGGAGGTACTGTATAATTTTTCCAAGCTCCGATTTTGAATTGCCGACTAGACTGATTTACATTGCTCTCAATGGTCTCCCCAAGAAGTTTTGGATACAGCGAGATTCTAAACAGTCAACACGCACGGAAAAAAGAAAAAGCACTCTTACAATTGGAGATGGACCGTGTGCTTGCTGTGTGCTTTCAAATGAGACACTGAGGGGTTCATTATCCTTGCTGATGTAAACATCTCTCTCAAGACTGCACCTGTATTTGAACATAAGGTATTGTAGTTACCGTAAATCATTTGGGAGGAACGCCTTAACTTTTATTTAGCTGTGTCAACATCCACGGCATCTCAAGTTGGTGGGTATGAACTTTATTTGTTTGTTATATAAGTTGCACCATTAATGTGGAATGCACGTTGCGAAAGACCCTCGAGATCAATTTCTAAAGATGGTTTGCGGTCGTTATCATACATCTTTATCATCAGTCGGATTCCCTTCCACACAATGTGTCTGTCTCTGAATGTGATGCAAGTCACAGTGAATCCAGTGCTTGCAGGGGAAACAGGGGACAGCTAGCTAGACGGCGGACACATTTGCATGCAAACAATCCTTATTAGTCACGCTGAAGTGACGTTATTTCACCCAGTAACCCAGTTTGCACGCATCATTTGATACCCATGTTACTTTATTCAGCGGGCTGAGATTCAATTAGATCCAACCTGCATCATCCTAAAAATCCGATTAAAAAAAGCTGTGATTGTCTGACAATCAGCGATGTTTAGTTATATTAATTGCCTTGTGCCAAGAATCAGGATGCTTATCTTATCTAAAATATCATAGTAAGGTGAAACATACTAATTACAGTCACTGCATGGTGTGTGATGTGGTTTCAGTCAGATTATTGTGTGAATGTCAATGTACTGAACTACTACTGTGAACTAGAGTTGTAGCACTGCACTGTAAACACAGTATTTGTATTTGATGTATTCTTGAAATAAATGGTTAAATGTCAGCTTTTTTTAGTCATATTATCACAGGTCCATAATCCTCACGCGATGCCATTTGAAAGCTCTAAGTATATGCATATATTAATTCTGTCGCCGCTATTTCTCCCTTTGCTGCAGAATAGAGCACAGTAGCATTAACAAATGTTATCATAAACAGAAATACTGCAGCTGGAATTAAACAATCACTAAGCAGAAGATGATATAAGGGGGAACTAGCGCACGATGTAAAGTCCTGTTCTAACCTTTGAAGCTACTTTAAGATATTGAAGGATTTTATATATCACAGATAAGTATCTTGTTAACCATCCTCAAGGGTTTGAATGTCAAATATACTAAATTTACTGTAATTAAACACTTTCTTATATCAAAGGAGCATCTGCCAGCTTCATCTGTGGGTTGCAATGAACCTTCTCCTCATGAATATGTAAATCAAAAGCGAACCTGAGAAAAAATAATCTACCTAAAGCCGAGGGCCAAAACCAGCCGGTAATAAATCAGAAAGCGATAAGAAATAATATTAGATTCAAATGAGTCAACAGTAGCGCCACATAAGGTCATCCACAATTAATAACACGAAGACGTCAGATGTTATCTGCTCTGGTCAATCTCTAATGTTGGGGAATTAGATGAAGTCAAGTGTGACAGCCAAGCTAATGTTCCAGATAGATTATCTCAAGGGTAGCGTGGGCTAACGCAATGGTTCCTGTCAGTGTCACCAAGGTTTACAGCTAGTGTACACTTGCAGGATTCTGAGGATCTAGGGCAGGGGTATTCAATTAAAAAGAGAATGTCCTCATGCTGAGGTCCAGAACATCACAATAATGTTTAACTTGTGCTGTGATTTAGTGCCATATGTATTGAAGTAGCTAAGTGGTTGTATTAATGTACTGTATGTAGTCAACAACTGACTGTCAAATCAAATAAAGAAAGTTCAATTGAATAATATCTAAACTAAAAATCTAAATCTATATTTATTGTCAGATTTCAAATTGAACTGGATTCATTATAAAAAATACATGCTTTAATAATAATAATAATAATACTAATAATCTATTCACCTCTCTGTTAACAGCATTGTTTGACAGTGAATTAATGTATTAGGATTCTGATCATATTTTGCTCAAAAGATTAGTGGTTTGTCTCATAGTGGCGCTTCACATTGCAGCTATTAATAATTGCCACGGTCTCTGAACATGGGACACAATGGTTTTGAACTATCCATGTCAATAATAAACACATAAGAGTCTGTCCATTCTTGGTCAAATGCTCTGGTCCACATTTCCCTTTTTTGTGCACAGATATGAAATAACATCTTTGACTCACGTACTTTTCCGAGTGTTGGGTCTCTCTCCCCGTCTCTCCCATGTGTGTGAATATCGCATTGAGTCCAAAGCGACACTCATCGGAATACACATATTTGATTGGCCGAGTAGCATCAAGTGAGATGTTTGACAATGCATGTAATTGTTCGGTGTGTTTCCTGGACCACTGAACTAGTGCCGTCAAGGCTAAAAAAACTGCGCCGGTTAAAATAGAAGCTTTCCGTCAAAATGTAATAACTCTCAATTATCTATCGGTGATAGGTCCAGGGTCCAGAGACAACGGCGTCTGGGTCTGGAATCAGACCGCCTATTAGTGACCCCTGATTGTAGGGGTTCACAGGGAGAAATGGAAGTGAGAGAAAAGAATGTAGTAGGTCAGCAGTGCTGCAGATGACTGCCTTGAGCACAGTATTATCACTGTTAGGGTATCACGTCTGATTTGAGTTGAAAAGAGAGACGCAAATATATGTTTGATTAAGTTAGAACTGCAAAAGTGGTTTGATATTTCTGAAGTAGGTTTGGGAAGGAGCGATAGTGCTACTGATTGCAACAAGAGGTAAAACCAGTAGTTTTTGAAAAACATACTTTGTGCGTTATAACTTTTTTTTTATGTACTTATCATCTTGGACAACTATTACATATTCAACGAGGTTCACTTCATCTTTCATAAGCTTGATCTCTTTTAAGCTCCACACATTTAGAATTGCTGGCCAGGGGAAATAAATACAGTTGGATGTTTAACAGAGGTTTTCTTGATATTGCAGTATTGATTCGACTTCATACTTTAGACAAATGTCTTATGCCCTAAAGGTAACAAGAGAAAATAAAAAAGTGAAAGAAACCATAGATCCAAGTTCTCAAGGCCTTTGGGAAGAAATTAAGTTCAGTTAGACTTTAAAAGGGCTGTTAGATGGAAGGCTGGATGTGATTTTGCCATCAACCTTTCACTTGTTCCACAATCTGCTTTTGCAATAAATTCTGAAAGCTGCAGGTCTCTGGCTCTCCTTTCTGTTCTGTGCCGTGAAGCAGTTTTCATTGCAATGAATGCGATCCGGCATATTATCCATGAAATCCAACCCTGGAGCGCGGGGATGTGAAAAGGAAGTGTAGAAAGCTGTGGAGGCTGCCAATCTTCTAATTTTACTACAATCTCATAATTATTTGTAACATGTCAGAAAAGTGAGGTGGAACATGAAGCACCTTTGAACATTTTTAATAATAATGCAGAGGAAAATAACAGGCAAGATAGAGCAATTTATAAGACCCATACAGTCCTAGAAATTGTACCTAACCTAAGATTTTTAAAAAAGAACATATTTGAACCTGATTGGCACCACTACAACTGGAGCATTTTCTACAATAAATTAATTAATAGGTACACTTCCAAAAATCCATTGTAGCTTTTGCCCCAGGAAAGAATACTGTTTTTCTCTTGTTACAGTTTGTTACAGTGCATGAACGTGTGCAGAAAAGAAAGCACAATGATTCATAAAAGACCCTGTAGTGATATTCCCTGGGGCTTTTATTCTTCTTTTTTTTAAATCAGCTTTGCAAATGTTTTATGAGGAAAATACACTGGACATGATTGATAGACCTCAAGGATGGCCACAATGGATTTCGAATATGGAAAGAAAAAAACTTTAAATTTGGGGAAAAACTACACTACAGAGTCTGAGATGTGCTGACTCTTAGTCCCTGGAATGGGTCAAGTTACAAAAACAATAGATACTTAATATCCCAAAATGCAACTGGATAGGCATCTTTCCTTAGACTGCCTGGTAGACGAACACACCCTCCAAACTCCACATCCTAAGTATTTTAACACAGTGTTTTGCTATCTCCAATTGGACATAACCCTGATGACGTCACTATGACATCATCAGGGTTATTCTCTCAGACTTTTGAACGCTTCCCTCAGAGCCACAGAGTATATCACACACCTCTTTTCACAGGTAGTGAAGAGTATAGTTCTCCTCATGAAAAGTAAGCTGATCTATAAAAACAGTGTACTGCCCTTTAAACTGTCTCTCACATTATCAAACTGTTTCAGCTGGGCCCAACCTGAAAGTCCTGATTGTATTTGCTCCTTAGTTCCTCCCGGGGTTTTGGTCTGCCCACAGGCCTTTAATTTAGTCCTTTGCCTGTCTTATCATATTGAAGAATCAAACAAAGCAAATAGAAAGTATTTTCCATGGGGATGTTCCTTCAGCAGCGATCCAAACAGAAACCACTTGCTGTTGCCTCAAACTACATTTAAAAATGTAAGATAACTTGTCAGGTGCGATTATTGTTTGTATCACAACTACATCCTTCAGAGTTAACATTTAAAAAATATCTCCACTCGTGTATTAACTCTGTGTGGACTTCCTGCTCACATTTGTTTAAGCATAGAGCCTTTTATGCTGTCGATAATTCGATTCGTTATACTTACTTTTAATTTTTCAGTGGTTTCTCGGGCAATGTTTGTTTTCAGGTTCCATCACTCCGGCTGTGCAAGCCATAGAGAGTGGACCTTCATCATACTCTACATAACACACTGACACACACTAACACACGCACACACACACACACACATTCTTCCAAACCCTATAATAACGTGCAGATCAGCTGTAGTGATCACTGTCTCCCTCCTCAGAGATACTTAATGCCTAAATCTCTTTCTAACTGGCAGGGAATCACATAATTGGCTGTGGTCCATTTGCTCACCCGCGTGTGTGTCCTCTCACTAACAGCAGATTTTAATGAATCGGTTTTACAGTGATTAGAGATCCTGGCTATAGGGAGGTCAGCGAGGGAGCGAGCGACTCTGACCACCGACAGACCTCCAAGCATGGGCGTCTGTAGTCTGCGTGGTCTGAGCCCAATGTGACGGGCTTAATCAAAACGCTGCAGCTTTCTCTCTCCCTGAAAGAAACTCTCTGTCTGCTGTGTCACTGCACCGCGCTATCTCTTTCTAAGAATGTGCGTCACTATCTTTCTCCCTGTCTGCTCATGCTAACACATAAACACAGACCCTGCGGTACAGTATATCTCTATTTCCTCCTTGCCATAATGCTATTAGCCTCCACACACAGTATCCATGGTACCAAAAACCTAACCCGAGGGGACTGAACTACAGGTGACTGAAGCAATTTCAAATTACGCTCACTCATGTCTGCCTTCTTTCACAGCTTATCTTTTCCAACAGTTGATAGGAATGTCAAAAAAAAGACCCAAATATCTTTTATAATTCAACCATACATGTGTTATTTAACCGTTTGACATTCTGCAGTAAACACGCATTTTGAGAACTCAATACCTTGCAGCAAATTTTACTGAGGTGGAATTTTCACCAATTTCCTTTCATCTTTTCCATGATGTGCATATCATAATGTGTTCTATGTCAGTCATTCCCTCGGGGAAATAGATCTACGCCAACTAAATGGGACCTCAATTTTTATCATAATTGTAGCCAGAAGAATTTCTTAACATCCTTTCACAGCCAGAAGTGTACATTTACTCAAGTACTTTGTTTAAGTACAATTTTGAGGTACTTCAACAGACTTGACTATTTCCATGTTATGCTAATACCCCCATGTATCTCATTTCAGAAGGAAATATTGTATTTTGCACCCAATTGGCCATAAATCATGATGCTCTGCTATAAATTAAACTATCAACTACCACTATCCCTGATAATAATATAATATCACACTGACAGGCATCATTCTGCTGCCTAATGAGTACTTCTACTTCTGATACTTGATATGGCTATACATTAGTGCAGTAGAGATTTTGAGATGCCAGACTTTTACTTGTACAAATAAACAATAAACAAATTGCTAGTTTTACTAGTAAGCCAAAGATCTGATTATTTATTCATACCATTTTACAATGCAGCAATGATTATGATTGGAAATGTATGTTGTCAATATGCATCAGATATGTGATTAACAAAATAAGAATTTTGAAAAAATTACAATGTAAAATTACAAAACTTGTACTAAGAGATAAAACAAGTATTTTTCATGAATAATACCCAAAAAAACATTGTAAACACTACTATAAATACTTTGTTTTGTCGCTTGATCCTTTGACCCATAACTTCATTTTTGATCCCTGAGAACACTGGAAACAGTACATTTATGAAACAAAAATAAAAAAAAACTAAAATGCACACATACAAATACCTTCACTGGCGTCTGCTGGTCGATAAGTACGACTCATAGCCTGAAAGTGAGCCTCTGTGGTGATAAAAAGCATGGCTCACTGAAGTGCACTGTAGTGCCAACTCCACTGATTTACCATGTCAACTTCTCTAATTCACCATGTTCTCCATGTTGGCCAGACAATCCATGTAGACAGCTTCAAACCAACCACACTGACAGGAGAGGCAACGGCAGTTGGGGGTCTGCCCAGTGCGTCTCTGGCTATGACACACCTGTCAATCAAATGGAAACACCACAATATGCGAGCCAAAGAGCTGCTGTGCTGGTGCTGCTGCCAAAAGGAGCCACAGATGTAATTTTTTTTGTCAGCATCGCAACCTACATCTCAAATTACTGATTCTACCAGTTTTCTAGTTTAGGATATTGTCTAATGTTTATTTATCATTCACTGGAATGACATTCTCCTTGTTACCCAGGAGTAATTGTTGCATATGAGCAATCATTCTGATTGGCCTGGGTCATCCTTTTTCATAAGATGTGTACATGTACATAGCACTAGAATTGTAATCAACCATCTTAAACTAGGTTTATATACATTTTTATTACGACCACATCCCATGTTATACTACTGAATGATTCCATTCCATTCTCCAAACCGCTTATCCTACTTAGGGTCGCTGGAGCTGATTCCAGTGGACATTGGGCGAAAGCAGGGTTCACCCTGGACAGGTTGCCAGTTTATCACATATAGAGACAGACAACCATTCACACTCACTCCTACGGGCAATTCTGAGTCTCCAATAAACCCTATGCTGCATGTCTTTGGACTGTGGGAGGAAGCCAGAGAGCCACGCAGAGAACGTGCAAACTCCACACAGAAGGACCACCCGGGATCGGGGATCGAACCCGGGCCCCTCTTGCTGTCAGGTGACAGTGCTAGCCACTGAACAACCGTGCAGCCCACTGTATGATTCCATTTCTTTTAAAAGCTATCAACAGCTGTTTTCTTTTTGCGCTCACAGCTGCCATACAAGATGTCGTGACGAGATGAAAACCACCTCATGTCCTTAAATTAGTGGTTGTCTTTATGCTATAGTTAATTGTTTCTAGAACTGTCAATAACACATGCAAATGATTAAAAAAAACTACAACAAAGGAATGTGCGAAAGGAATACATAATTTTTTTTATAATTGTGTTTTTTTTGTCTCATTGAATCAAGAACTGCATGCTGTATGATATTGGATCCATTCATGCATTCATTCCTTAGGAATTGTTGTTACGGTTTGAATTTAACACAATCTTAAAAAAACTATATTTTTTCTGTGTTGACCATATTTGTTATGTTCTAAATATGTTGTACATGAATCATGGTTGTAGGGACAGGGATAATAACGGACAAGGTTATATGAATAAGTCTCAACTAGAAACATCTTGCGATCACATGTGCGCCAAATTGAAACTGGGGCGTAAAGTGTGTCTGTGTGTGTGTGGGAGGGGGAGTGTGTGGGTGGGGGGTGTCTCCAGGACCACATTCTGCCGTGACGACACACACACACACACACATACACATACAGACTCACAAACTGAAAACAATACCAGCAACATGCTGTCGGTAGTGATAACCATTACTGTGATTATTATTCATTATGTACTCCACCGAATTTTGTCTCTGCTTATTTTCCTTCATTTTATACATGTCTCTTGTGAAACCAGCCAAATAACAACAAACTGGTCTGCTTACTATCTGTGCATGCATGTTTGTGTTTTTTTTATTTGGTGAGCCTTGCCAGTCACGGATAAAGAGGCTTTGCTTAATGGACTACACTGAGTTTTGGGGAGATTAGCTTGTGGGTCAACCTCCTGTTACATGATGACAAAACAAAAATTACCCATGTGTCCCTAGCATTGTTTGCTCCGGCACTCATGCTTACACTCAGCATGCGCGTAAGCGTTGAGTGACTGTACACCTGACTCAGAGGCTGAGTGGACTATGACTATTATTTATGCATACTATAAAAGTGTAATGTGCATCTGGATATGCTATATGGACAATGAACAACCTGATGATGTCCTTGCTTTTACACATAGTACTTGATGTCTGCATCTGTCGGCTTAGTAATTGGATCCTGTTTTTTATGAGCCCTTTTTAAAAAATGAGGACAGCGCAGAAGAGTTGAAGAGGTGCCAATTCTGTGTATTGTATTGTCACATGCATTGGCAGGTGCAGAGTCACCAAGGCCTGTTGATAATGCAGGGCAGGTGTTATTTTGGGTGAGGGGTGGGTGGGGGTTGCAATATTTTGCAGAAGAAGATGTCTTCTGATAATGTGACCTAAACCATCTCAGAAGGTCCCCGGCCCTCATGTTGGCCCTGAATTCCTTATTAATAAGCATAAGGGGATGTGAGGCGTAGTCGATTATCATTAAACCCAGAGACTGATACCACAAAGATGCCCTTCCTCCGTTAGAAATAAAACTCAAACATTAGATGACTTCACCAGAAGTATATGAGCATTTCTCAATTGTCAGGGTCATGCGGTCATCCTCCATCATCCGCAGAGCAGCTCTTTCAAGAATATCTAAACTTTGAGGACTGCTGTGCTTCCTACTGCCTTATCTTCTTCTACCACAATGCACTGTAAGTGGAGACAGTGAGTGGCTCACATCGATCTTAAAGGTTGACAGTTTACCGAGATAAAAGATGCTTCTTAAGTCATAGGTATGGCCAGTTTCCCAGTACGCTACATTTACAAGACTCTTCGATTCTCTCAATGAGAACACATGAGCTGTAAAAACAGACATAAATCCACTTTTTCTTTTCATATATTTGGTATAAAACAAGAGATTTTTCTACAGTTAATGTATGACAATACCACATATATTCCTGTTTTAGGATCATTACAAACTTGTTTCAATAAGAAGTCATCAAAAAATGACAGCGATTCCAGGAACCCTGTCTTTGTCACACTGAGGGTTTGACATTAAAACCAATGACATTAAAGATAATGCAAAACCGTTACTCTGACAAGAAAATAACTATGACAGTTTAGCAAGAAAAGGTCAGAATGGAAATGACTGTTCACTCATTATTGAGATCCCGAGGCAACTTTTTACTGTCACTTGTTAATAACTGTCAAGGCAGTTACTACTAATGACTGTTACTTTTGACTGGTTAGAGAGTATGCGTCTCTCATCAGCTTTTATCCATGGTGGGAAATAATTAACTACAGTAATGAAGGACCCTTTTATGTTCTTATACATGTTTGAGATGTCGGAATAAGTTTTCACTTTTATGCAAGCATGTCTCGAGAAACGTACACCATTTTGGTATATTAATGATATTAATGACAGAGTGTAAATATTATAGGCCCGTATGAGCCCTGCAATGGAAAGTGGTGACCTTCCAACCGGGGTCATGCTTGCGGGTATCATATAAATGGAATCATGGCATGGTTGTAATAGTCCTTTGTAAAAGTTTGCTGTAAAACTACACTTTGACAGCACTTTACATAATACTTCCTGAAGACAGCCACTCCTAAACATCGTACTGGTTTGAATAAAATCCCATTTACAATTTCTTCAGCGGCCTTAGATCATGATCTTTTGAAGACATTTGCCAATTAACTTGATGAATCTGAATAATGCAAGACAAGCTAATGTTCCCATAGGGGGTTTACTATCTGTAATGCAGGGCTGAGGCAAACATATTATGGTTCTCAAGGCCCTGAGATGCCACAGCTGGTGTCCCTGCCCTGGTTAGCCACAGGAAAGTCCCATGCATGCAGGAGCCAAGAATAAAAAAAAATTAAAATCTAGTAGATGGATTGTGTAAATTAAAGTGTTTTTACAAAAATCCACAGCCAAGAAAATCTGCTCTGAAAAATATCTTCTCCATCAACAGCAGCACTCGCAAGAAGCAGGCTGGACTGTCGGGAATACTACTCTTGGCCTAGTTATCATTCAGACTTACATACATCTTTTGAAACTATTCCACCTTGTCTAATGCAATATCAAATTTAACAGAATAAAAAAAAAGCTGATTTCAAATAGTTCTGCAATGTCTTTCTCCTAATGCAAAATTAGAGAAATAGAATAGGAAATTGGTTTGTAAGATGATGAATTAGCAAGAGAAAAAGTTAATAAGTAGAAAAAGTAAATATTTAATAAAAAGTGACCCTATCAGTTGCCACACAAAACATCAACTAAGATCCATATTCGTTTGTACATAACAACAAACTAAGCTGGGTCTAGCTGGTGTGATGAACATATGTTATCATCTTACACTTGATCCAAACACAAATGCAAGCATTCAAGTGCTCGACTACATTTCATTCCATTCTCTCTTTCTCATCTTAAACTTTAATGTTTAGAGATACCAATGGCGGAATCCTGAAGCCATGCTACAAATCTGTAGCATCTGTTGTATCACAAGCAAGATGAAAATGATTTTTCTTTTTTTGTATTCTGTCACCCCTCCCTCTCCCACCTCTCTTTTTTTCCCCTGTGCACACACTCAATCCCCAGTGTTGACTGGCTAAGATAAGACATCAGCTGCGAGTCATCAGGCACAAAAAGGGCTCGCGGCACGCAGCTTTGCCTCGTCTTGACTCGCCTCACAGCGAGGGACACATCTCCTCAGCCCTCTAGCAATCGATGACACCCTGGTAACCTCTTGTCCCAGCTCCCTCTCCTCCTCAGTGATCTCTTCCGCTAACATGTGTTCCCTTTGCATGTGTTCCAACTTGTGACTCACTCGTGTCTGTACTTGGCGGTTCATGTACGGAGACGAAATGAATCAACAAAAGTGCAAACATGGAGTCACACAGATGGACGCGCACACACATACCAAAGAAAGTCAATTAAACGTTTGCTTGGGAATTTAATATATTTGAAAGCCTTCTGGGTTTTAATATTTACATTGGTGCTTGCCATATCAACTGAAATCACTCAGGACACATTTGAATGTTTACAGAGCACTCGCGTTTGTGTGGATGTTCAATTATCCTATTCTAACAAGTTCTACGCCAACATTTCCACAGAGACGCTTTGGCAAGACTTCTGTGGTGTTGAGAAATACAGTAAGAATCGGGTTGGTGCTCAATATCCATCTACTATCTAGCAGTAAAAAATATGTATTGATGATATTATTTTAATTTGTATTGATGAATTAAGTACAAGAACAAAGTTCTACTGAAGCGTTCATGTTAAAATACATGTTCTTCACAGTATGGAGAATCATTTCGTCCATAAAAAGTCAATGTATTATTAGGCCAAAACTAATCAATGAATAAAAAGAACTGTAATATAGAAATGTTAAATTAACATCATTAAATGTAAATACATATGGGCAGTGAGATTTAATGCAAGTGCTTTAATTACAGACAATCAAGGGAACAGTTTGACATTTTGGGCTTATGAGGTGAGGCACAGTCACTTTTCAACTATTAATAAAAACTGAAATGTAAAAGCAAAACAGAACTTTGAAAAAGAAAAATGAGCTGAAAAATCAAAACAAAGAAATGCTAAGTTTCTTATTGTTTAATTTTCACTTTTTCAATTTTCAAATTGCCATTTGATGATAACTATCTGTAGTTTGAATATCACATGTTTTCTTAATTTGCTCTATTTTCTATTTAATTATGGTCCAATCTAGTAGTAGTTAAAATAAAGTGAAACTAATATTCACAATGTTCTGCCCTTAATCACACTTCTTCTTTTTTAATTTGCTTTTGGGTGATATCATCCTCCATAAAACCGCAGCAGACAGACTCGCTTGTAAAATCAACAACAACTAGATACCTTTATATGCAGCCTTTAAAATGTGTGTGATAAGTAGCAGGAAAGGTTGCTTTGAAAAGTACAGGCTCAGAGGATGAGCGGCTGTGTGAATAATAGGACTTGTCAAACTCGTACAATGCAAAAGAAGGATCACAAGCGTTCTGAGTTAAAAATAACCACAAAAGTGGTAATGAAATTAAAACGACTTTGCCTCTACCCTCTGATTAGAACCAAACAGAATGTTACAAATAGCAATTTAAAACTTCCCACGTCAAAAAATATTGCAGTTCATGTGGTGTTTGGTAGGTGGGGGTGTGAATGCCTGTGTGAGTGTGTCTTTTGTACTGTAATTTTTTTTTCTTCTCTTTTCTGTCATTTGAATATGCAGAACTTTCGCACTAGAAACGAGGGTTCAAATCCCAGCTCCCGCGTGTGAGCACTTCGGCTAAGGTTCGGGAAAGGTCAAGGTTTCGGTAATATGATTACAATGTGAGCTCTCACTGTCACCTGATTCAAGTCCCTGTTGATTTTTTCAATATCCAACCAAGACCATGAATTCATTAACCGTAATCAAGGCCTTGGAGTGCCTTAAAGAAAGGCTGTTTTATTTCACTCGCCACCTCTGTTCAAGGATATTGTGACAAACTGGACCTCATACAGCTTCCCAAACAAACATGATTTTTACACGAATCATTTCAAACACTTGTCTTGAGAGTGCAAAGTAAGCATTAGTCATCGACCTACAAAAGCTACATTTATGGGAAATACACCAGGTTGAAATGAACCAGAGGTGTCCTTTAAAATCACCATTAAAGTGTTATATCAGCTACAAGTGGATGTTGCAAGCTCTGATACTGTAAAAACCAAGGAAAAATGTTGCCAGTGAAAGTTTTCCTAGTATATTCTGTATATCTATTGACTATTGCAAATCAGTACTTTATATTAGTATCATTTGAGTAAATAAACCCAAAATATGCTGAAATTAAAAGCCAGCTTTACTTGTAGCAGGTCTAAGCTTCTGTAAGAAGTCTACTTTCTTATAACGATGTATAGAGTAGTTGTTTTTGCTTACAGTGCCAAATAAAGAAGATAAATCTCGAACTTGTTGTTTGCTATACTTGTCGTTTCTAGGGACATGAAAACATTTTCATACCATGCTCCAGTAAATGTCATTTCAGATGGTCTTAGATGTTAGTGTCTTCCCACAGTGAGTACCTTTTACTGTATCAGTGAAGCTTAGTCACACTTGTGCGAGTTCCAGTATGCCACATTGTAAATACTGCACACTTTTAGATAGATTAGGCAGAGTAGGTCAACTTTGCTTCGGGGAAATAGTAAATGGAATTGAAAAGCAAATTATTTTCTGAATCCCCACTTATTCCAATTCAAAACGGGTTCCCAAACCTGACTACACCTTATGGCGCCGACATACTGTACATAACCGACAGTGAGCAGGAGACTGGGTGCACGCAGATCAGTCTGATCCAACAGACAGGATATGAGTGAATGTTGGAGCTTAAATAAAGGAGAATAACAAATTCAGGATGTCAGCTTGACTGCCAGTGCTGTGATTGGACTAATACTCTGTGGTTATCCAAAGCAGCCTCTGTCTGTGCACATCGGCTGCAGAGCGTCAGAAATACCACTCTATACGGCTCAGCACAATACAGCACAATACAGCACAAACAACAAAGATCAAGAGCCACGCCATCTCAAAATGACACTCCTAAAGACTGTCGAAGACGCCCATTCTCTCTTACTCTCTCTCTCTCTCTCTCGCTCTCTTAACCGCGCACACACGCAAAATCAGATCAAACTCATGCATGAACGCCCTCTCACATACAGTACACATTCATACACATGCATTCGGGTCTTGTTATAATCACAAGCTCTGTGAGGATGTGATTTGCAGATGAACAAAGTCTTTATTTTCTTCCACATCAAGTCAAAGTCTGAAGGTGTTCAATAATAAACAATGCTGCCGACAACACAATAGGTTACTCCCCGTTGTTAACACAGCTGTGCACACCTGCTCCTGTTTGGAGCAACTGGAAAGTCAGATCATTTCCTTTGTTTTTATCATCTAATGGCACAATTGTGTGCCACAGTGCGCCGCTCCCCAGAGCCTAGGTAATGGTGGGGAGATGCTACCCTCTTTCCAAAGCAAGCCATGTTTACTCTTATGCAGAATGACAAGCACATGCAGGGAAACTGACAATGTGCAAGTGTAAATTAGGTCCCCAGTCTGCTCCGCATTAATTATGAATTAAATATAATTGCAGTGGGATTTTCTGAAGTCAACTCATTTGGACTGACTGTAATATGAATATATATTCCTAGCAAGCTGCAAGTTTTAAATGGCTTAAAAATAAGAGCTCAGATGGAGCAGTGTTTCTGTCGCAGCCAGTCAAATGCACAACCCCACCCCCCCCAAAAAAACAGGGCAGACAACAATTTAGAGAAAAGTCTTTTTGTTTTTTTGATTTACTGCAATTTAGACAGTAAGGTGGTGATGGAAGGAAATGATGTGGTGTTTCTTGAGGAGATTTGATGGCTGAATTTTTATCTCATGGTCTATTTATTTATCTATATGTCTGTTTATTACAACAATAAAGCCAAATCTAAGCGTCCTTGCCCAAAAGTAGCACGTGTCTGAGTCTGTGTCGAGCAACATACAAGCAAACCAAAAACATTCACCTGATCCTATAGATCAGCTGCAGCATAACGATACAAACAGACATCCTCTAATTTCCTCTGTTCAGCTGCTTTCGTGACCATGCCCCCCCCCCCCGACCGACCCGATGGTGCTCCTCTGGATTTGTGTAGCAGGGAAAGAGGAATCCTAATTGTAACTATCTGTCAACAACTACCTAATAAGCACACTTTGTTCTGCACGTACGTGGCTGCAGCAAAAGCTACGTAGCAAGACAGACATACAGTAAGTGCAGGTTATTTACAGATATAGAGACGGCACACAACCAAGCACAGGCACAGAAACGAAGTCAGCCAAGTAAGCGTTGGCGTGTTCCTGACCTTGAAACACACGCTGTCTGACTATTTGATATTTTGGTGCCCATTGCATATGTTGACATTTTGGTGAAAAATGTCTCTTAGATGTAGCACAAAAAAAGAAAAATGCTCTTCCGTGCACTCTCCCACCTCTACAAATATAACAGTGCCACTCCCAGTCATGTAAATGGGTGAGGACAAAATGATTAATCACCACATATACCCGACATACGCTCCACAACCCCACCATGTTGTGCTCCGGGCCTCTTCGAGTGAAAATAGCCGGCCTCATTGACCTTGCCCACATGACCTCGCACTTTGCACTGGTTTCAGTGACTGCACCATTAAAATAGAGACACGGTGTTAAACCCGATGAGATATCAGATTGTGTTGAGATTGGATGTGCAAGCATGCGTGTACTATCAAGTAACTCAAGGAACCATAGCATATTTTGTTTGCTAAATTAAATGGCCACATGCTTTATTGATCAATGGTGGTTCTTTCTCCAAACGGCAATTAATAAATGTAATACAATTAAGAAAAACTCAAAAGCCCCAGAGCAAAATTGTAATATTTTATTGAAACTCCAAATTGATGGTAATGTAAATGGATTTGTGATCATCTAAATGGCCGAGTCTGCAGTGCCCGGGTGCAGTGTTTTGAAACACCTATTTCTTAAAATGATGGATGTATAATCAAGTGCGTATTCCCTAAACTCTGGGTCCATAGATCATTGACTAGAATATCTGTGTTTCGCTATTTTGGAACATTTGGGCATTTTCTACAGACTAATAATCCAAAAATGACTGCAAGGTCAGCCCATTTTACCTTGTGAGCTACTTTTTCCCAGCACTGGTCAACCACATTCAATGAAAAGGTACAATTAACAGTAAGGAATCAACTTCACAATGCACTCTTGCTATACGCAGTAAGGGGATTCACAACGGTTGTCGGAGGTTGGGTACATATGGAGCAAATTATATAGGTGGCGTTGCTGTGAACACGTCACTACAATTTTCCGACAGAAAGAATTTACTGAAAGGCTCAGCATGGAGTAACCTTTGTAGAACGTGGGCAAGAAACAAGCAGCGAACAATGATAAAATATTTTTAAACATGAATGTTTCCGGCAAAAAAACGACAAAAAGACATTCGATATTTTAATCTTAACTTTTTAAGCCAACTTTACCAAAAGACAGCAACAATCCAGAATGTGGAGTGGACAGTATTGTTCAGAGTATATCCTATTTGTCGTTAGCAAGGCAAAATTAAACTGCAGGATCTTTAAAGGGAGTATTGTAACTCTTTACCTGTGTGATAAAGGAACAGAACTTGCCTTCAGCCAGTCTGAAAGTGAACTTTTTCCAGGCATGCCAATAAATGACTCCGTCATGAGCAGGCCTGAATCCTTTTCACAACGTGTCAAAACATTTATATATGAAATAAATTATTACTTGTAGGTATTATTTTGCAGGAGCTTATTTTGTGGGATTTGCATAGCATTATTTTACAGGATTTTAGCATTCTGATAATGAAAATAATGAAATACTGAGCAATAGTCTGTTCTTAAGTGGGATTTTTTTGACAAAAATGTATTCAGTGTTCACACAATAATTAGTCCACAGTAATGAGAGTGATTAAGGGTAAGTGTGACTGGCCGGCTATTGAACATTATGAGTATGTATTTTTGCACCTGTCCATAAAAGAATAACCTATTATTACGTTAGTTAGTTACGTTAGGTTAGGTTTATTTGCAACATGTTACAAATATGAAAAAAATGATCAACATGTTGTGTTTGATTAGGATGTTCCAACCCAAACTCAGCTGGAAGCGCTGCTTCTGACCTGTTTGTGAGCCACAGAACATATAATGTACACTTCTGTTTCCCAGAGCAGAACACACACTACATACGTAGACGCACACGCTATAGCCATCATCTTACACAACTAAACCACCACAATAGATGTTCTGTTTGAGAATGCCAAGGTCATGATGAAACAACACATCACCTGATGTCTAGCTCACCAACGGCGGAGGGATCATCCCATAATTCCCCAGTCACAGTTAGCTTTGCATTTTAATTGCACAAGTCTATGTTGCAAAGTGATTCATGCTTTATCATTAAAGAAGCAGTCACTCACACAGATGCATAAACATGCAATGCAATGAAATGGACACAAACACACACACTCACATGCATGCTGTGAACACTCTTGAACACTCAGCATTCTCAGCTTGACAAAAAGAAAAGAAGTCCCATAGAGCTGAAAATGGCCTCCCCACTCACAGAGAAGAAGTCTATTATCATGACAACAGATATGTAGAGCTGTCCAGTGAAGAAGAGGCTGGTGCACTATTGAGAGAGAGAGAGGGGCTAATTTTCATTCAGTGGGGTTATAATGATCCTTTCATCCTCTTATCCTGCCCGGTTAGCATTGGAAACCATACGAGCTCTGACATGAGCAACAAAGCACAGCAGAACTACTGTAGCATTTATAATAAGGCAGTAAATAAGTACAGTTCTAAGATCCGGATATTTTTCCGTATCCTCACCGGAAGGGCGATAATGAGTCTCATCTTTATTTGAAGATCAGCATGAGAAATCATTTCTGGACCTTCAAACAGGATGTTTTTTTTTTCTGTGCATGAAAAAGCTAAATAATATCTACAAATTAGTCATCTTGCACTCAGGCTATAAATAAGAAAAAATTGTTTTCCTGACTTCATGCTGTGCGTGGTTTTCATGATGAAAGTGGTCTGGTATACACCAGCTACATTAAGAATATCAGTGGCTGTATGCAAACCAATTTGTTTTTTGTGATTTACTGTACATTGGCTTAATATTTGCTCAGTGCCAGCCTAAAGTGTTATGTATCAAGCAACTTCTTTTTTAACACTGAAAACTTTTAAGGTTCATATATATTACTTTGACATACCTGCTGATGTTTAAGCACCAAAATAGTGCAGTAAGCTGATAGAGATAAATTTACATTGCATATGCTAATTAGTGTTGATAAGACGGAGCAGATTCAAGAGTGTGTACAATGAAGAAGCTTCCGGCAGGGTCACATGCAATCGAAATAGCCGATATAGATCATTTTTAATCAGTACAAAGCTACCGATGGGGGTCACCTCAATAAATCGTTCTATAATGCAGGAGTACAGGTTATCTGCTTTTATAACACTTTTATAAAGGCACCCTCCTACTGAGGCAAAGCAAAGAAAGCAATGGTGCAATTGTAAGACCTCATGGAAGGTTTTATTGTTCCAGTCTTACACATCAAGGCACTGTGAAAGCCTTGAGCTTGTAAAGAAGTCCTGCAGCATTTCTGATTGAGGAGTGAATCACCAAGGCGATGCGGATAATACAAAAGATAGCACGAAATACACCCAGTGACACACGGACATGAAGTTTCTCGGCTGAGATGGTCGGAATATGAGGAGGTTGGCCAAACAAACAGATTGCACATGAATGACAATGAGGCAGAAAATTGGTGAGAGCGGCAGCAGACAATGGCAGAAGACTGAGAGGCAATATTGCTTGAGGGTTTTGAAATATGCAGGTATAGGTTGTGAAGTAGGTTCTGTGCACACGGACTGCTGCTGCAACCCTGCAAACACACCCAAATATCCTCCATTCCCTCCTCTTTTGCTATCTCTCTGCATTTCTCTTTGCCTCTTGCTCTCATTTTCTCATTCACAGAAATAAAGAGAGAGGACGGACAGAATGACAGAGTGGGCAATAGAGGTTAAGGGATGAATTTCCCAGCATCTTTTTGCCTTCGCCTCTGACCATCTGCCTCTCTGGCACAAGCCCTCCTCTCCTGAGGTTAAACTCTAAATTGGCAGTCAGCTAAGCAGCCACTTAGAGAGGGAGGTTCAGGTGGGTAAAATCAAATAGTTATACACTGTGTTATGCACTTTGGGTGAGTGCATATTGAAAACAAGACGAGAAGAAAATGTGGAATGCTGAGATGTTGCCTTCCAACAAAGGGATGGAGTGAGGGGTGAGGTGAAATCAAATTGATAAGCAGTTGGCGAATGATGAAAATTGAGAAATAAATTAGAGAACAAAATGAGAAATGCATAGGAAGGAATGAAATGCAAGCGTAAAAGACAGAAGATTGAGGAGCGTAGACGGAGAATGGAACGAGTGGAGCAGCAGGGAAGAAATGGAGAAGAAAATGCAGCCATGAAAATTGGAAATCAAGAAAGACGAAGACGAAGTGGGGGACAGGATACAGGGGCGAGGAGAAAAGTTTAAAATCAAATAATGGAGAAACTTGTTGTCTGGTGCACCCACTTTGAATGTTATCACCTGACTGGCTGGGCGTTATCACTGGTTATCACTGTTTATCACTGGTTATCACTGGTTATCACTGGTTATCACTGGTTATCACTGGCATTCTAAAGGGCCGAACTGCACCGGCCAAGTTGTGAAAGTTGAAGTTGTGAACTTAAACAATACAACTTCTTGGTTAGGTTCAGTGAAAGATCGTGGTTTGGGTTGAAATAAGAAGCTTAAGTTTGTTATGTAACTAGGTTACGTGGCGTTAGTTTCAGTAAAATAAGTCAACATTGACTTTTGGTCTCACGGGCCGTGAACAGCAGTCTGCTGGGGGAAAGTCCTGTATTTATTTGACCACACATCCACCTCCTACCTACAGACTTTGTTGATTCCTCTTGTGTTTGTATTGGTGATCAACGGCCTTCTGAACCTTCTCGTAGGTGTAGTAAAGCCCATTCTGAACCATATATACCGATGAGGAGGCTCATTTAATCGGCTGATAGCATTTGAAGCGGGTGGCATATTCTTCTTCAGCGAATTGCAAAGGAACACATAAGTGTAGAGAAGAGCCAGTCTCCGAGTTAGCCTGTGGTCTGGTCCCTGCACTCAAGCTGGGAAGGAAAATGAATACTGACGGAGAGAGAACTGGGAAATGCGGATAAAAACAAAAACAAATGTCAGGCAAGTATTATGTCGAGATCTTAAGCCAACCCTCTCATCTCACAGCACACAGACAGGCGCTCTCCAGAAAACCTAATAACTAGGATAGGGGGTCCACAATAGCCCGTTTTAATTAGATTTCTCAGTGCTGATTTTTCTTATGCTAACCAGCGAGGTAAGGCTAACACGCGGTGACACTTCTGGGCCGGTGTTTAGTTTCATTAGCAATGTGTGGCGACAACAGGCGGATTTACAACTGGACCGCCACACACAGGGATTGGGCACTGGTCCCACATTCTCATGGTTACCCCACATTCAGTCTGGCATCCTAAAATGCCACCCTCTCATTTATTTTTTTCTCTCTGTCTCACTTGCACAAACACATGCAACCTCATACAGAATATAATGAGCATTATGGACAAGCACGCGTTTGTCACAGATGCCCAACATTAATACTGAAAGACAAAAGAACTAAATCCTCGGTGTCAACAGTCAAAATTGTATTGTCGGGATTGACTGAAAACTGCAGAATGAAGCCTGTTTAGTTTTTCTCTGTCTATGTGGGAGCCCATATTTGCATGTGTGTGTGTGCTTGTTGGCCTGGCAGCAGCTCCTCTGAAAGTAGGACTGGGAGCCTGTTACAGCAGTCCCAGTGTGTGGCCTCCCTTGGCACACAAACACAAATTAGCTGAGGGACGACTGCTGTGGCAGAAAGCTTCTCTGCAGACAAAACCTCTTAATATTCTTTCCAAGTCCATTAAGGCCTCAAGAGATTGGCCGAGATTGATTGTTTGTGCTTGATATTACCGGGGCCTTCAAGGCCAGATCCTCGTCAAAAATTAGAGATGGCATTTGGTAAAGCCCAAGGAATAGAAAAACTAAACACAAACCTGTGTGTTATCATCCGCACAATGAGGAATGATGGAGGAAGCCTTCATCTAATTAGCAAATACTTGCCATTTATTTTTAGCTTCAGGGTTCATTGACAATTTGACTGTTTTTCCAAGTCAATGACTTCCAATTTTTGTCTTTATGTCTATGTTTTCTGGCAAGATAGCGTTCTTCCAGTCAATTATTCAATTAAGGCAGTGACCTCTCCACACCCCCTGCGCACACACACACACACACACACACACACACACACACGCAAGAAGAAGAAAGGATTCCTTCTTGTGAAGCCTTGATGTAGGCAGCCAGGTGCAGAATAGGAAGCTGTGACATCAAATGCTGCTTTATATATATATATATATTTGTTTTCATTTTAAGCTGACACAGTCTAAAATATTCAAATATTAATTATCAAGGAAACAAACTGAGAATGCATACTAGGTGGATAATATGGTTGTTATTTGTTGTTTTAGAAATGTATTCTGTTCGATTATTATATTTTCCGAATTTCAATAAAATACTATTAGGATGCTAAGCTTAAAATTGGTAAAGAAGTCCCTTGTGACAATCAGTAACAAATTGGTTACTCAGACTTGCATTACAATCGGATGATGACTATTTTACATGATTAAATCACACATCAAAATATTTTTTCGAACTGTTGTTTTTGTTATGAATACTTTAACACAATCATGTTTTTTCTGAATGATGCTGATTGTTCTGAGCTTTTGCATTGCAAATGAAAAAGCATCAATCAATCACATTGTGCGGAATGGGTGTAGGTGCGCTATATATTCATAAAACAACAACAAGATGGCTCCATAGTATAAACCAGGACCGCAAGTTTTATTACTCCCTTCAACTTTTACAAAAGCAGCGCATTCCAGATCCTTTTCTTCCATTCTTACCTTTCACAATAAAAGCCCGGGACATATAATATTCACATCCGAGTAATATGCATTTTTGTATCGTTAATTCGTCAAGTCCCCAATGTATGAGGAGTCCACAGCCATGCTAGCGTTTGTGTGTGGCAGAGTTGCTTTGAAGTAAATGCTAACATCATTATGCTATAAGTATTGGACAAATTTATTTTTGACCTGTTGGTGTCGCTAGAAGAAACATCAGGGATCACCAAAGTGATTCAAATTCATCCTGAGGGCAACACGAATGGCTGTGCTGAATTTGATGGCAATTAATTTCACACTTTTTGTCTTCTAAACCACAATTGTCAACCTGCTGGTGGCGCCAGTGGTAAAGTCTGGGGATCACCAAAGTCAGTAGGATTCATCCTCTGGGGAGCTTGAGTGTGTGTATAAAATGTAATAGCAAAACATCTAATAGTCTGGAAAAAAGTGGTGGACGGACTGACATTTAAGTCAAACACGTGAAGCACTTGTGAATTACACTATATTTAATAATATTCCCAAATTTGTACACATGAACAGCTACTTTTTACAGGTAGCATGTGTTCTAAGTCAAATGTGCTGTATTGGAAGTACTAATATTTTTGGTGATACTTTGTCGGGACAGTCTTGTGCTTAAAGTAGGCGTACATTGAACTGATCATAATGTGTCAGCACAAAGACACACTGAGTTTTAGACACAATGGTATACATGGCAGCCTGTAGACATTCTGGTCTTAAGGTTAGAAATCAGGTCAGTTCAGGATCACATGGGCTTTAGAAATACAGCTAATAGGCAACTGGCGCATTCTGTATATAATAGGTTCAACAGAGTACAAGAGCCTGTTTGATAAAAGAAGGGGGCCAAGTTATAACTGTAGTGGAGACACATTAATAACAGAATTGTGTGTGTGCGTGCGTGCGTGCGTGCGTGCGTGCGTGCGTGCGTGCGTGCGTGCGTGCGTGCGTGCGTGCGTGCTCATGCATAACAAGTCACACAACACGTGACAAACTGACCCCGGCTTGCACTGCAAATGACACTTGTCTTAACAATGTGTTTGGTCTCACTCTGAGTCGTCAACATTCTATATGTGATATTTCATGAAATAAATAAACTGTTTTTGCTAGTAAGGTGAGTTAATATTTTGTTTTTTTATTCAAGAAAAGGAAAGAACATTCATACATGCAAACTTTAAAAGTATTGATTTGGCTTCTTTTAAGAAAATACAGTGCATAGAGTATGGTCCTAATAAAATATAGATAGCATCATGACAGAATAATAGATGCATTACAAACCACATGACCAATACTAAATCAATGATGTATTTCTCTGTCTACAGGACAGACATGGCTCCAAACTGTGTTCCAAATCACAAAGTAAAGAAAAGATCAAAGAACATGCTCCTCTAAGATATTAATCAGTCCAATCTGCCCAGTGTGTTGCTTTGAAATCCCCTCTGCCCTGCTCTGGTTATGAATATCATCCCAGAGGCTGGGCTATTAATAAGTGGACACACACACACACACACACACTCACACACACACACACATACACACGCTTCCTACTGTGAAGATATGGACCAGAACAAGGTGGCCACTGATCTCCATGGGTTAACAGCTTAGAGCAGTGTTGAATAAGTGCTGAGGGAGTGAAGTCCCATCGTCACCACAGTAACACACACACACACACACGTACACATACACACAAACACACACACACTCAGACACACGTGCACCATTCATGAGGGATTCCATGTGATGTATGGCCTGCGGCAACTACAGTCCTGAGTCTGTGGCGGTGAAGGGACCTCATTGTTCCCGGGACAGAGGCTGGGCTGGGCTGGTTTCTGGGACACTGAGACACCCTACCAAGCATGTAGCAGGGTCACATGTCACATGACAGAGGGGGCCACAGCTTTCTGAAGATCAGAGCGGAAGGGGGGAATTTAAGGAAGCTATCTGCAACGTTTCCTGAAGGGGATAAACACTTAAAAGGTGGGTGGACAAATCAACAGAGTGGAAAAAGTTCCCCTTCCTTTTGTTTATGAGTTTGCATTAGAGCCTTCTTGTAAATGTGACAGTAAAAGTTGCAGCCCTCTAAAGAGTATGCTCCTCTATTTCTTTTGCATGGCGAATGTTCCCCTCCTTGCTCTGGCGCTGGAGCTCTGCATTCTGAATGTCACAGCTGAAAGCAGCCATAAAGCTTTTACATGAAAAAGTTTCCTGGAAAAGCAGTTGTGGCAGGAAATAGAAAATAAATCTGGGTGCATATATCCATTATCAGGGCACGTTATCGTCAGAGGGAAGTCTGTGGAGAGAGAGGGAACCATGCTGGGTCTCTATGTGCGCCGTAAGATAGGGGAAACCAATTTTCACCTTCCCACTCCTCATCCCTAACGCACGACTTGATTCAGCCCTCGCTAACTCTGCACAACCAGGACTAAATCATTTCATCTAAATAAGCTACCCAAATGTTTTACACCTCTGCATATTACTGAGTGGCGATAAGGTGCTGGTTCACCATTCCCTGCAAAGCATCTCTTCTTTTTCTTTTCCTTATTTTTTTCTTCTTTTTTTTTTGTCAGCTCCATGGCCTTAACAAAGATGAGCAGGACTGTGTAAGCTTCTGTGCATGCCAGGGCTGCAGAGATAGAAAAGTGCAAAAATAAGGAGGTGAGAGTATTTTAAAACCCTGCCATATCTTATACCCTCGACGATAAAACAACAGACAAGCCATATTTTATGTTTGCGTTAAATATTCCCATGTGCGGCACCTCTATGACAGCTTATTCTCGGGCAGATTTATCACAACCCTTATCTGCTCAACTCACCAGACAAAGGCAAGGCTCACAGCTTACAATGTAGCGTGCTGATGCCTGAGGCACAAGACAAAGCATACAATCAATACAAATCTGCAGTCCATACATTGAACAGGAGTGGGTTGACACACATCCTTCCAGCAGCCATACATCACAACTTCTTATCTAATTAGCTCCCTGAAGAGCATTACTATATCTCTCATTGCACTCTCCGTCAGAGAAAATCATATGCCATCCACGCTAAGTGTCGTTTCTCTTTGTTGTGGCTCTTTGTTGTCGTGATGAAGGGAATCTATTAATGATGTAGTACAGATTTAAGGAAGTATATAATTAGTCTTAACACCAATTAATCAAGGTTCTTCATCCAGTTCACCACGGGAAATCATTTATACTTAATTTTATGATCCGCTACAGTTCAATCAGAAAGATCAAAACCTCTGCCTGTGTTAATACCCAGACAGCTAAAGCTCCCATCTAGAGCAAGATACCTCCAGTCCTGGAGTTGCTTTGTTAACAGTAAATGTTAAACAGTTTCTGTGCAGAATTGGTTTCATGTTGAGGTTTATGAGTCTGCAATTTACTGCCAATGAAACCAATCTGGAAAAGTCAACGTATCATATCATATAGCGACACAAACCTTAGTTTAGGATTCAAGAATGTATTTTTGGAAGCAAGCGGCTCAGAAACACTAGGATGTTGTTGAAAGGTCCCTTTTCATCTCCATGTTATTCATTACTCTGTGCTTAAATGGATCCCCATAAAATCACATTCATGCTTTTATTCTTTGTCTGTGTGATTCCTGTAAGAACCCATGTGGAACCAACTGCCAAGTCCTAAAAGGACTGTATCTAAATATCACATGTGTCTGCTTGAAAGGCTGGTAAGTTAAATTTCAATCATCCATCAAAAGAGAACATATACAAGAGAAGCATAAATATCTCTTTCTGCTGGTTTCCACGATTATTCTGCTCCACACTAACAAAGGTTCGCACATCAACACCTGGAAGTTGCCCAGTACAACTTAGTCTTATCCTCTGAGAGACCCCACCGGAGCAAGAGGGGGTTAAGTGCCTTGCTTAAGGGCACCCCAGTGGTGGTTTCTCCTCCCCAGTCTAATTTCTCACGCCTGTCCAAGGATCGACCCCGCAACCCCCCGGTCAAAAGTTCACTTCTGCAACCTTTAGGCCACTTTCCTTTTCTTCTTATATGTGTGCTTGTATGCATATGTCAGCCTGTCTCCTAAAAACAAAGGGGAAACAGAAAAATAACATTTGCCTCAGGCACTCAGTGGTGTGACCAATGCACCAACCTTCAATAAAGATCTTACATGAGAGTGGATGGGCATTCCCCTCCCTGCAACGCTACTACATAACTCAACACTGTCCTGAAGGATTCTGGACTGTTACGTGTGAAAATGAAAATAGTTTCTCTCTTTGTCTAGAGTCAAATACATGTGGGAATTAAATCTGAGGAATACATTCACCTTTCTTCGTTTTTTTTTCCCCCGAAAGGGGAAAAAAGGAATGACTAGATAGTGGTTATGGAAAGATTACACAAGAGGAAAATGTCAGTCGGACTAGACCGTGCTGTCACTAGAGGGAAGTATGACAGCGTGTGCATCAGCAGCAGAAATGAAAAAAAAAAGAAGAAAAAAATGACGTGGCTGAAGCTCTCAGGCCCTCTTCTTACTGATCCTGATTTTAATCCACTGCAATGGCGTCGGGCGAATGACTAATTTAGTGAAGTTCCCAACTAACACTCTATGTTCAAAAAGCATCTGTCAACTCATTGGGAGATATGAGAACGTAGCATATGTAAGCATATTCAGTGAAGTCAAAATATGTTTGCTAAAAAATAAAAAATAAATAAACTGAAGTCGGCTCTTCAGCCTGCTTTAACAGAAGTGTCACATTAGAGACTCCTTATCTCCGCTTATTTCTGCATTTATCTCTCAGCTGTTTGTCAACCTGGCCTCAAAGTTATCAAATCACTATAACTATTGCTCTATTTTCATATTCTCGAAGTAAAGGCCTGATGTTTGCTTTATCTTGATTTTCCTTTTTTTAACATACATTCTGTTTTCTGTCTCTTAGCAATACTCTGACATGGTACCGACTGTAATTCCACACTTTATAGTCTTACGTATTGCTTTAAACATATTATAAGGGTATCAGAATTTTTATAACAATAATTCAGTCATCCGTGCGTACAGAACAAACACATATTTCTAACATTGCTATACTGTGTATACATAGATCTTTATGACTGGACAGGGTGTTGTGCTACAATGTGGAAAAGACAAGAGAAACCTCTCAGAAGGACTTTTTTATTTGGAGCCTTAATCTTTTCAGCACATTAGAGGTCTCAGTGTCTCAGCAGAGTTCAATAATATTTATATATGTGTGCAGTTACAGACTTTATTCTAGTGCAAATAAATAGATGTAGCCAACATATTGTCCCCCAAACTGTACAGTAACGTAGGTAGACTTCCATGTCAACAGAAGTGAATGCAACCAGGTGCATGTACTCAACTACTGTACTTGAGTACAATTTTGAGGTACTTGTACTTCAATTTCACTTTACTGCATTTCAAAGGCTAACATTTTTTTTTTTTTTTTTTTAATCTCTTTGACAACTAGTTACTTTTACAAATTACGATTTTACAACAGAATGTCATTCATTTGATAAAATATGATGCATTGATGAAGATTAAACGTTAAAGTGTATAAAACAGTACAAATTAGCTTCACCTCCAAAGTAAAATGTTACTCACACATTAATGCATCTGTAATAGTCACATCATATGAAATGTAATCATATATTGATCTCAGGAGTCACTTTCTGCAGAATGATTATTTCTTTTGATACTTTAGTAGAAAATACTGTGCCTTATTTAACATTTTGAATGAAGGACTTTTACTTGCAAATGTGTATATTCTGTTTTATCTCTGCTTTTACTTGAGTGAAGGACCAAAATACTTGCTCAACCACTGCATCCGAGTCATACGTTTATCCACCTGTGGGTCATCAATCAGTGTCCTTTATTGGCTTACTATACATACCGACGCGTAATGGCTGTGCATAATGAAACAAGGGCTCGCTCTGAGGACGTTGCTGGTGGAAGACCAAGGACAGAATTAATCTGGTTTCTGTCCAAACAAGGTTAAAAAGGCATGTGACATCATCCCTGTGTAGATAATTGTCAGAGTGGATGTTATGCTCCGTCATGTGCACTCAATTTCAGGATGACAGAGATGTGCAGCAGAACAATGTGAACACGGGGGGGTTATAAATCTGCTGAAAAGACTGTGTGTGCATATTGGCGTACATACACAAGCTTTCTGCGTAATACATACACAGAAGTGAATGCATCTGGTTGCTGGAGCGGTTCTCTTTAAATCTTCTGCAAGACTTTTGTCTTGTGTGCTATATCTTCTATTTGCCTCCTCATTGGCGAAACTTATGCTACATTTTGCCACGGGCGTGTTGATCGAACAAATGCTGTGCACAGAGAGAAAGGACTGACTATTCATATTCTTTCACTTAGCAGACAATGCATATAGAGGTCACATCTGACTCCATCTCTAACTTTGCAAATATAGTCTGTGCCAGAGCAGAAAAAAATAACTGCCACAGGAAATTCAGCAAATCCAATGATAGCGCAGCATTTTCAAATATCCGTGTTATCTACAGTCTTATACCGTCCCACATTGAGTCCACGAAATTTGGAAATCTGGCCACATGAGATTGGAAGACACTGACAACACATTCTGATAAATTTATCAGAGATGCAATACTAGCAATGCCTCAATTCTGCCCCCACCTCCCCGCTTTTCTTTGGAAAGCACAGGCAATATGATTATACTTTTGGTCAGACATCAGGTTTCAAATTCCAGTCAGTAAGTGCACACAGCTTTTTTGAAAGTGACCGTATGGATGAGGTCAAACTTTAAAGCCTATATTTATTTATTTATCTAGCTATCCTCTTTTTGTTCCTCGTCCTCACTCAAATGAAGACTTAGCTCAGCTTCTGGCTTTCAAATGGAGTGGACAGATTAAGCTGAGTTGGGCCTTCTTTCCAACGATGTGTTGGCGTGGCACTTCCATTTACATCCCCCCCCACCCCCCACCTCCTCCTCTTTCTCTCTCTCTCTCTCTTTCTGCAAAAAACAGTTAAGAGGTGACACATCTTTATTTCTGAAACTGGAAGGTAGCCAGAGATTTACAAACAAGGAAAGTCAGCTTTTGCAAGACAAAAAAAAGAAGCAACATTATTGAGTTTCTTTTCCTTAATATCTCTTGGGATACACAACACATTTTGAGTGTGTTACTGTTTGTTGTTGTGGTGGTGCTGGTGGTGATGATGATGATGATGATGATGATGATGATGTGGATGGTGTGGGTTAGGATATTCCAGTTGCTACTGGAGACACAAAATTGACATTTATTATTCATTTTTTGGACACCAGATGTAATTAAGAGCTGTTCAGTTACACTTGCCTCTGCTGCTCTACCAATTAGAATGTAATCTTAATTGAATTAAGTGTGCAAGAGGGGACACAACAAAAACGTGCAGGAAAGGAGTACTTTAGGACTGAGATTCTCCAATGAAGAGACTTTTGGGAGGTCATTTTTCTGTTCGTCCTTCTTACTCAGACAAACTCATGACAGAAGTTATGTTTGGCAATTATCCTCATTTAGCTCACAGCCACGTCAGACAAGCGTCAACAAAAGCATGTGATATTTTAGAAGAAGTTCTGAACTATGCAGTAGAAGGATCTCGAGGGTAATTGTAAAAGGCATCACAGTGTAACAGATGGAAGACAAAGAGTGACTTCAGCACTGAAAGGACTGTAACTTTGGAAGATACCAATATGAATGTCTAACGTGGACTTCTGAAGCCTCATATAAGCTTCCGCTGAACTTCAGAATGCATCTCTGCATGAAGCAAGGACTCGTGGATTTTGGCCCAAGTTGTGTTATGGAGTGATCTCTTCACAATCAACAGCTGGAATAATTACTGACCAATAAGTCTGGAAAAGAACATATCAGCATGTGAGTTTTGTTTCAAGACAGACCAAATACAAAGCAATCCTTTAATGCAAAGCATTAAAGCCTGAGCATCAGATGTTCGAGAGCAGCTGCTAACTTGATCCCATTGACATGCAGTATTTAGGTCAGCAAGGCTATACTCAACATTCAGAGACATAAAGACATCGATGTGCTCTTGTGACTCGTTAGGAGTCTAAAATCCCTCCAAACCAAGCTGCCTCTTTAGATTAACTTTGAATTAAAATCCCACTGTAAGTGAATTATTGCATTGGCGGTGTGTGAGTGACGTTGTGTGCTGACGTTGGATTCCGTCAAACTGAAAAAAAATTGTTTGCTTCTTAAAATACACAACTTGGCATTATAATCAGCCGAAGAACTTGTTTACGGGCAAATGCTGATTGGAGCTGGTTCACACGTACTGGCTTGACTGAAACATGTCCCAGTTTTATACATACCCTCTTATCACAACATCACAACAGGGAGAACAAACGGACGAATTAAAAACAAGAAAGAAATGATCTCTTTGAAACATTTATTATGAAATTATAAAGGTAGAATAGCACTGTTCAAATAAAGCTTCTTTTTTTTCTTTTTTTTAAACAGAATAGGATTTGCAGTGTACTGAATAACTGGCAGAGTTTATTTCAGATGTAATTAAAGTATACCCAGCAATGAAAAAAAAAAAGAAAAAGGAGAAAGCACGGCAAATTAATAAATAAAAGAAGAAAAAAAACAAGTCCATTATTGTTCAACACAGCACATTAGGCAAGATTACCAGGAGTTCAATTTACATGAAACATCTCATATATACAAGAAAGATTTACATCGATGAGGGTTACAGAGTCTTTGTGAGCTATGGGGCCCAGTGGCAAAGCAGTCAATGGCAGTCACATATCAAGTCAAGTGTGGCTCTTTTCTTGAGGGGAAGTGTGGGGAAGGGAGGGCGGGAGTGGGGTTTGGCTGGCAATGCCATTATCACAAACTATTAGTCCAGACACTGGCACACGCTATTGACTGAGCAGCGGCCTGTGTGTCACTTGACACAACAAAACCCAACGACAAGGGCGCGTCTCCCTCTGGGTTTTGTCAAGTCAGGACGTACAGCACCACTTTGCCCGTCTTTTCCACACACACACACACACACACACACACACACACACACACACGTCTCTCTAATGATACGGGGAGAGGGGATGGTAACAGGGAGAAAGTGGGGCTACGTGCTGAACACAAAGCACCCTCATCTGTCACAAATGATCTGGACACAAAAGGTGAACACACCCCTTGGTGATTTAGCGTCGCATGTAACTGCATTGACCCCGATAAAGCATGGGTGAGAGGTGTGGGCTGGAGACGGGGGAAGATAAGGAAGTGGGTGGAGGGACTAAGTGAGGGGTGGAGGAGAGATGGGTTGTTGGGGTGGGAGTTGGAGGGGAGGGTGGGGGGAGGTGGGGGGCATTCAAACAATGAAGTAGCATCATAACTTCATCTTTTTATATCATCTTTTTTTTTTTGGAGACAACAAGTAGTCAAGAAACATTTTCTTCCACCCTCTACTCTTGTACAGTATTTAAGGTAAATTGGAGATAATTCAGATGAGGTGTTGATACTGTAAGTGTTTAGAGCTGCAGTTTGTCTTTTTTCTCACCATGCAGTGTTGGGGGGAAAAATACGAAGCTAGTATGTCAACTTTGATTGATTGCCTTAGAAAACTGGGAAATGTGTTTTGTGGATTAGCGAAAACATGGAGATGAATTAAGTAATGAAAGCCGCGATGACTTTGGTTTTCGTGCATGCAAAACATTCATTTCACAAAGCAAACCCCCTGAAGATTGATCATCAATCAATTTGCTTTGAGAAATTGCGGACATGGATGATGAATTTGAAATAAATGGGGTGCCAGCTGAAAGTGATGGACAAACAACCAAACAAGAAAGAAAATAATCACATACAGTAGCCTATGCACGCACACGCAAGGCCTTTTGATACATGACAGGATTTGTCACTATCAAAAATGTATTGTTTAAGTTTCAACAGTGCAATGATGAAGAGAGGTATCTCAACACATGTATGGAAATGGTTATGACAGAAATGAAAATTAATAAAATGCTCACAAAAAAAATTATAAAAAATGTAATTCCTGGTAACTTGCCATCATCTGTGTTTTGGCAATACGGTCCCCGGCAGTTATAGACAACACTGAATAACGAAAGGCCATAAATAAATAAATATATTAAAATCAGTGGCACTTCATTTTTCTCAACAGAGGGAAATAAAAACACATAAATGAACTCCATAGTTCAGCCAGCGCACCAACAGGGAGCTTTGATTTATTTTGTTGTTTTGTGCAGACAAAACTAGATCCCCTTGGGGCAATAATCTACTCTGGTAGCACTCACACCCACTACCTTAGTATAGCCCGCAATCCATTTCATTTCCTTTTACCCACCTAGACATAGAAGACATGACACGTTTTTTAAAGAAACACAATGTTCTCTGCAGTAAAGAGCCCTGCAAATCCTCCACTGATGATTTGACGCTTTGATAGAAACTTCAGTCACGGACTTATTGGCTTACGATCTCCTGATAACTACATTTGTTTTGAGGATCTGCAACATTTTACTCAATAAGAAATTGCAGCATGGGCTACTCGTCTTGCATCTACCGGTAGCTTGCTTAATTATTAAGCGCGTGTTGGCGACAGACCCAATTGTAGGCAACACGGAATTTGCTCAAATACAAAGTATTTCTTGTTATTTACCCAGTTTAAGCATTTACCCATATGCACAGTAAGCGTGAGACTTTAAAAGTTGGCGTCCTTACTTTCAAGAAAATTTCAAATCCGACGGAACATCTTCCGTCAAAAGTGTCATGGACGTGTACAGTATGTAATATCACAAACGCAGCATCCTGGAGAAGTGACAGGACAGCTGAAGAGAAGGATGTATGATCACAGTCGGCTACAATCACTAGCCTCTCTCCATCTTCCTCTTTCATACCGCCAAACTCTATGTCAGCACAACCCAGAAGATATTGCAACAGACTTTTCCCCTCAGGTGCAACATTGTCATAGTTCATTAATCTTCTCAAACTTCTCCTGCTGCCATCAGCCCCCGTACGTACTACTAATCCCCTTATTAATGTGGCAAATGAACCTGCACAAGAAGGACGACTCCCCCAAGGCTCCATAATTACAATGGTCTGTACAAACTCCTGTTTGCAAAGAATGTCCATTCATTAAATGTACTGACAAGACTACTTCAGGAATACCCTGCGCAAGATTCCCCATTCTTCCTCGCATTGGTCTCTCTCTTGCCCTGCTCTTTAGACTAAATACTACATCTACTATAATATCGACCTCCCTGCTGATATTCAGTTATTTCGATACTGTAATACGAGTCTATTTTGACTGTACTGGTAACTCAACGATATCGGACACAGACAGAATAAAAATGAACAAAATTCCAAACAAAAGTCTTCAGCACTATTTCGATAAAGTCAACCCAAAATGCTGGCTGACGTTCGATATGTGCCGTAACGATAGCTAAGCTACTCAAAAGGGAGCGGTTATACTGCGTCCTCAGAGCTAAGGCATGGCTTCTGCTGCAGAAGAGCACATCAGAGCAGTGTGGGCTAAATGAACTGGAGGTACAGACTTCCTTTTTTTTTTCTCTGCCGTGCAAGAAAAAACACACTAATAACCCACAGCAATTAAGCCTTTTTGCACAGAGGTGTTCAGGCCACACGGTCGCACAACTGAAAGGCCTATGTAATGGCCATAATTGAGCAGTCTAGCATATGATGTATATTACCATAACAAAGTCAATGGAAAGAAGATGCATCTTGTGTATCTGCAAGAATGTACACGAGTGTAGCGCCTATCTGCTCCCTCGCTCGACAGACACTAAACAGCCTGAAATTCACATTCACCGTGGGATTTATTTAAGGTGAGTGGTGACGAGTGACAACTTAAATTATGGATTGTAATCGATTCAGCACTTGTCACACGCCACCATCTCCGTGACTGCTTTTCAAATCCTGCACCCTCAGTGAAACCATGTTAACGTGTCCATGACATGGGCCTTTGGGATCTGATGCACAGTACACGGTTAATGCGTAGCCACTGGGCTCGTGTTCCGTTAGCGAACAACATCTATGTGTCTGCCCCATAAGTCTACTGAAAGGGAGAGAGTAAGACTGATGGTGAAACGTCTATGATTATACTTGCTTTCTTAGATGCTCGTGAAACTAGGACAGTGTTTTCATGCTTCTTTTTTTTTCCCTCAGTGTTGTTTACACTAATGTAGGTCCCTGGAGGGTAAATAATAAGTGGGGGCGAAAAAAAAAAAAAGAAAAAGAGAAAGGCAAGGATTGCTTCTATCGCTATGAGCAAAGTTTGGGGTCTGTATGAAGCTGATTCCACTAGGCATTCGTCTGTGATGACACTGTTGTAGATGTCTGCTATTTCCATACACTGTTTTCTGTATTCTCTGAGAGGAAGACACCACTGTAACCTGCATTCTTTGCCGTTATTCTCCACCTCTTCATTCCCCCCACTTTCCCCGCCCCCGCCTTCTTGTTCATCAATTTACTTTCAGTTTCCTTATTTATTGATTGGTGTCGATATTGCATAGACGTGACTCTCGAGAACTTGAGCGAAATGGCTTTTAAAAATCTTCGAGAGAAGGTCAGTTTTAAAAGCAATTCCCCTCAGCTTCCCACATCTCTTTCTCGTGAACGTCCGCTTTCACTTAATTGCTTATTTTGTGTCAACTTCAACGTGATTGATGGTGGTTTGGCACTCGTAAGGCAACAACGAATGCTAAATTTCATCATCCTATCACATCCTATCATAGATATATATATATATACATATATGTATGATAGGATGTGATAGGATTTAAATTAGCATCACATATATATATATATATATGTGATGCTAATTTAAATGTAGCACCTTACCGGACTCATTTTGAAATGCAGGGCATCAAACCACATTTTAAGTCTGAAAAATAAATGGTTATAAATTTAGATGATATTGACATTTTTTTATCATCTATGTATGTATAAGAAATCTTTTAATAATGCAGTTCTTATCTTTTTCCAAAGCGCTCCTACACTGCGGGGAATATGATATGATAATCCTATGATATTACCTTTTGGATATACTGTCTGTTTAAAGATTCACTCAAAAGTAATTGGTATTTTTTGGGCTTTTACTTTTCTTTTTAAATTACAGCTCATCTCTCTGTTTTTATTCAATACTCAGGCAGAATTCAAAAAGGAATTGGACATACTGGATGAACGTCTACTTATCAATACTCGTGAAATAGAGATGACATGCGAATGTCAATACATACGGTTGCATTGTGCAAAACAATCAAAATATGGATGTAGCAATGACATTGATAACATACCCTGCTTTATCCAGTCAGACGTGTCAGTGCAATCATTTTACCACAATCAATAACTGCCATTTAACCTCAAATCTGAAATGGGCTCCTTACAAATGAGATGCTTTGGAATAATTATGACTGAGAACCAAGCAGATAGTCTTCATTACAAATCTCCAAAGAACGATATTAGCAAATAGTGGAAAGGTAGAAAATGACTTTTTCCTTCTAGTAATAAGGAAATGAAGATAAAAAAGTGTACCCTTGTGTGCAGTCAAATATATTAGTGCATATTCATGGCAACTGCTGAAGGGAGGGCTATCTCACTTCCTCTGGACTTTTATTGCGAGTGGGGTTTATCTGGATCCGAATAAAAATAGTTTCATCAATAAATAAATACTGATTAAATTATGATTTGATTCGTGAATGACATGGTTATAAGATGTAATGCTTAATCTAAAAATAGGTGACAGTGGGGATTGGCAAGACTCAACTGAACCGGTTTGTGTCATTAAGGAGTGAAAAGAAAGGAGCTCAAGACCGAGGCACAACTTGAGGCCGATTTCAACCCTCGGCTTCGAGAACGATTACATCTGTTCTCTACAAAAGTACACAGAGAAGTGTGAATCAAAGTGTGCGTGAGCCAAAGCATCTGAAATGGTCAATCATTTATACCATCAGCGGACGCTATATAGAGCACGCCGGCTTGGTTTGTGTGCTTCTTTGAAGCATTTGTCAGAATTATTGATTCCAATAAATCTTGTGTGGTATTGTGGAATGACTGAGCAAATCAATGAAGTTGTGCTTACAGTATAGTGTCATATCTCATGTGTCCCCCTCGAGGCTTAAACACCCCCACCGCCGCCGTCACCCGTTTCATCGCCTTGTCTCGTCTCTGTCGCTCTCACACATCACACCAACCACACGCGCGCGCGCACGCACGCACACGCGCACGCACGCACGCACGCACGCACGCACACAAGCGTCGCCTGGCAAATGACGCCAAACTGAATGCCTCTTTTGACTGCTACCTCTCGCACAGAAACACATTAGACGCAACCCCAGATGCAGTGACCCGGAGGTATGCAGCGATGGCAGCCGCACAGTGTCGCCCCTGTAATTCCTCTCTCTCTCTCTCTCTCTCTCTCTCCCTCCCTCTGCCTCTCTCTCTCTCTCTCTCTCTCTCTCTCTCTCTCTCTCTCCGGATAGATCTTATCACTCACATCTCTAACTGCCATTATCAATCTTCCCTGTGCAACCTTCTACATCATTAGGCGAGAGTATTTCACTAAGAACACCAACATAGGTTTCACTCCTTTCTTCTCCTCCCTTGCATTTATAAGTCCACTGCAGGTTGGCGGGTTGCCAGGCTGTGCCATGCAGCTCAACACTGCCACCTAAAGGTTCAGTACCACCACCCGTCAAGCATGACCCACTGACAATACTCTCACTCTGCCTCCCTTTTCTCTCGATCTCTCTCTCCCTCTTTGTATTTGTTCACGTGTGTTCCAACTGTGTGTTGTGTGAAGTAGTGCTTTATTAGCAGAAAAATTAATATGGCTTTGATAAAAAAAGCAGCATGGATTACGTTGAAATTTGAGGCTCATTATTGGCTAATCCTTTTTGAATTGGATGCGTATCAAGTTCCAGACGAGCTTCAGTCAGTCCGCTAGTGTGCTTTGAGAGGAGGCATTTAATTTGAGTTTAGATGATGTGGAAAAGCCTACAGTGACATTCACAATAGCACCGCAGCGGGCTAATTATTGACTGTTGTTATTGCTGCAGGTGTGGAAAAGGTTACAAAGTATCTTGTGATATAATAATAATAATAATAATACACATCAAAACAAATAAGAAAATAATAATAAATTAAAAAAGAAACATGAATACACTCAGAGTTGTATGAGGAGGTGAAAAGTCAGCTACATTTTTGGAAGAGTGTGTGCAGCGGTTTTCTCTGATGAAAACAGTAATCGGAGTAGATATAGGCAAGAAAAAAATGTTTCTTTCACAAAGAACATTGAGTCACAATTAATGTTATGTTGGTACATTTTACCAGTGATCTAACCTGGGTGCTGAATAGACGAAATAAGGCAAGGCAATTCCTCACCCACTTGCATTTTTGTTAAATATGAATTAAATATTTATTAATGACAAAACATCAGTCTATAATTACTCCCCCAAAAGTATGCATGTGATTGTTGAGTCCATTATCAACTCCATTAATTAGCAGTTTGACTTACTTTTTCTCTTTTTCTTTTTTTTTTAAGTTTGAGAAATAGTGGAACTTGCTGAAACCGTCTGTCTCCCGCACTCTTTTTTTTCACTCTGTTGCTTCACAGTAACTTAGAGTGAGTCTCTAATCTAGACTGGCACTTTAGCACTGTGGAACAGGGCAGTTATAGGCAGTACTTATAGACCAGTAAAAGTGCTCTTTTACCTGCTGTCTGGTGTGCATGGGCCCCTTCGTCTTGAACCCTCCTTGGGAGCTGCACTCTGAGGCACTGAAGTGGTCGGAGCTCGTGGAGGACCTCTTGGAAAGGGTGTCACAGCCTCCGACAAATGTGTTATCCAATGGGAGCTCCTGAATCACGTGATGCTTCTTCACGGAGACCGGCGTGTCGGCCTTGAGGTGGAAGGCCGACTGCGGCGAGGCGGACTTGTAGTGCCGGGCCAGGTCGGGGCTGCTGGGTTTGAAGGTCGTGGTAGGCGTGGCATTCCAATCGAAGCGTCCAATCCCTTGCTCCTCCAGCTCGGTGGGCAGGCTGATGGTTCCGTTGATTGGCTCGTGCGCCGGGTCGTCGGGTTTGTTCCCCTCGATGGTGACAAAGTTGAGCAGGGAGCTTTTTGGGGACTTCCTTTTCTTGCGCTTCTTCTTCTTGTTCTGCTTGTTCTCCGTGTTGGGTGACATCCACTCAGCCCCCTGCTTTTTCCTCTGTGCAGCCTTGAACCTGGAGGCGTGGCGGCAGCGCAGAAGCACAGTGACAAATATGACAATAATCACCACCAAGGCGCCGGTAACGAAGGCTATCATTATGGTTAAATAGTCGCCGCTTTGATAGGTTTCGCTGCTTTCACCAATGTTTCGGTCAATCGGGGTCTCCATGGTGCGTCGGATGAGGTCGTAGATGAGCGTTGAGTTGCCCACGGTGTCATTGACATACAGGAATACCAGCACCAGCGTATGGAGGGATCTGGGATATCCCAGGTCACTGATATTGACCACTAATCTGTGTAAGCCTATGTCAGTCAAAGCTGGTTTTTCCTCCAGAGTAATATTCCCTGTGACGGGGTCAATTCTGAACAAACCTTTGTTGTTCCCGCTCACAATGGTGTATTTGAGTTCTGCATTCATCCCCGTGTCACCGTCTACAGCGAACACCTCCGCTACCACGGATCCCGGGATCGAGGAGAGAGGGACGAGCTTGAACGACGTGTTGGAGGGAGGGTAGATGACTATGGGGGTGTTGTCGTTCACGTCGATGACATTGATGGTCACCTTGGCGGCCGAGGAACAAGGGGGCCTGCCACTGTCCACGGCACGGACATCGAAAGTGTAGGAGCTCTGCTGCTCCCTGTCAAAGGACACGTTGGATTTTATCACCCCAGAGTAGGGGTCCAGTATGAAGTTCTCGTTGTCATTCAGTATGGAAAGAGAAACAGCAGCATTTTCTCCGGCATCTGAATCCGTCACAGTTATCACCCCCACTGTGCTGTATTTAGGAAGATTCTCAGACACAAAGAACTGAAAGTGGTTGTGTGTGAACTTCGGATTGTTATCATTTTCATCCAGCACGGTTACAATAACGGCCGCCTGCGTTTGCAGAGGGGGCGTCCCGTTGTCTCTCGCCGTGATAGTGAAGAGAAACCTGTCCTGATCCTCCCGGTCAAAAACCCTGGATGCAGTCAGGACCCCCGTTTTGCGGTCGAGATCGAAGAAGGACGCATTCGGGCCCAGCTGATAAACGATCTCTGCGTTTTTCCCACTGTCCTCGTCTGTGGCGCTCAGGGTAGTGAGGAACAGGTCACGTTTGTTGTTTTCCATGACGGCCAGCTCAATGACCGGCTGAGTGAAAATCGGCGGGTTGTCATTCTCATCCTCCAGCCTCACTCTTACCAAGGCAGTCTGATTCAAGCTCGGTTTCCCTGAGTCAGAAGCCACGATTTTAAAGTTATATTCCTTTGTCCCTTCGTAGTCGAGCAGCGCAGAGGTCTCGAGCAGATACTGGTTGTCGTACACAGCCTTGAGATGGAAGGGCACGTCCTTCTCTATGAAGCATATGACCTTGCCATTGATGTCTGTGTCTTTGTCCGACACCGTGATGAGAGCTATCTTGGTATTGATGGGATCCTTCTCCGAGAGGAAAACAGTGCCATTAATGGGGCTGATTATGTATCGCAGGTCTATATTAGGCGGATTGTCATTAACATCAGTCACATTTATGGTAACAGTAGCTCTGGCAGGACTGGAGCTGCCGTCACTGGCTAAAACAGAGAGCTTATGAATAGCAGTCTCCTCTCTGTCCAGGAGCCTCTGCACTGTAATTAGGCCAGATGTTGTGTTTAATGCAAAGAGTCTTTTAGTAGCAGGAGACACCTGAGTCCCAAACACATAACGTATCTCTGCATTCGCCCCTATGTCTGCATCTGTGGCCAGAAGCTGCACAACAGACGTGCCAATCGGGGAGTTCTCTGGTATATGCACGTCTATCTGACCCTCTTTAAACACTGGCCTGTTGTCATTGACATCCGTCACCGTAACTTGCAGAATGGCAGTACTGGATTTCTGTGGACTGCCCCCGTCCTCCACTTTGATCTTCATCACATACGTATCCTTCTGCTCTCTGTCCAGATTCTGCTGCACAATGAGCTGGGGCCACTTCTCCCCCTCAGGCGTTTCGACTATGTCTAAGCCGAAGGCACTTTGCCCGTTGATCAGCTCGTATTTGTGGACACTGTTGGGGCCCGTGTCTGGGTCAGTGGCAGAAGGAATAGCAAATCGGCTGGTAATGAGCGTGTTCTCGGGGATGGAGATGTTGATCACAGGGGACGGGAACATGGGGGCATTATCGTTTGTGTCTTTGACAATTATTTTGATCTTAATCAGCCTGAAATAGTCATTAGGGAGGATGACCACTTCAATTTCAAAGGAGCACTCGCTGTCCTCAAACGAGGGACCGGGGCACAACTTCTCCCTGTCGATTCGGTTTGATGTTGTGAATATCTCTCCCGTGCTGCTCAGAACGCGCACCAGTGGGTTATCTCCCGCTTTGGAGACGAGCCGGTACACAAGATTAGCACTTGCTCCAGTGGCAGCATTCGTGTGGGAAATGTTTAGGTCCTTTGGTATGTTTCCAATCAGGACATTTTCTTGCAACTCCTCTCTGATGGGGTAGATCAGCTCTTGGGCGATTGAAGGATCTAGCCATATGCAGGCAAGTAGGGCGCCCAACAGGTAATAGTCTTTTAGATCCATGACAGCGTAAATGTGTTTCCAGCCTTCACAACTCAAAAGGTGTCTCTCTATGCGGCGTCGTTACAGGCAGCAACTCCTTGCGTGTGATGGCAGGATTCTTCCACGGACAAACCTACGAATACATGACAGAGTTTCTCTTCAGTGAAATAACTTTGCCGTGCACAGTCATTAAATTTAATTATCTAACAGCTCACCCATTTCACAGTCAGCTGTTTTAGTCCACTTTATCTTTGATTTTTGTTACATGACTCACTATTATATCTGCCCATAAGCTTTTATCAACAATTCATAGGAGAGAAAAAAAAAACTATAATAACACTGCAGCACCCATTTAGGCAGCCATTCATGTCTGTTGCTCCCTTAAGAAATCCTCCACATGTTATAGTCACTAAGAATTTGCAGCGTCTCCAACCCTCATTGCCAACATCTATTATTTTTTTTTTTACTTCACAACACATTACACACTGGTATTAATTGTACACTTATATTGCCGAAATTAAAGAGCTTTAGCTGTGTGGGGGGCTCCTGAGCGTATGAATGCGCATGAATGAAGCCTACAAAATGAGCTCAGACAGAATTTGAATTCTTAGTTGGCAACTGAGACCTTATTCTCATCGTACATACCCAAATCCGTTACAGCGCGGGATAAAAACTGGAGTGTGTCAGCTCATAGTCTTCTCCTCCAGTGTGGCTGCAAGCTTATATTCAGGTAAAGATATCCTTCTCAGTCAGCTCAAGCTGGGGGTCCAGGATAGAGGAAAGAAGAAAAAAAAATCTATATATATATATGTATATATATATATATATATTCGCCCCGCAGGAGTAATCAGACTCGAGAACAGGTTTGGGGTAAAAGCAGCTGGTCGCACAAACTGGGGTAAATAAGAAGCTGCATATGTCGCAGTTCCGTTTCCCCCATTTAACTTCAGCAATGGACAGGATCTAATTGTGCGACCTGCAGTGATTGCGTCGCTCTCCAGCAGTCACAGCCAGGTGATCAGTGGCTCGTGGTGCCTTCCATTAGAACCCCCCCAAAAAAAAGAAAAATCAGTTCTCATCTCCCGAACACATCCCGAGGAAACCAGTGGGTGTCTTCTCTCTTATTTTCTTTCTTTTTTTTGTTACCTCCCCCCGGCTACCTGTTAAGGTGAAGGCGCCGACGAGGTGAACGCGAGAGGAGACACCGGTGTCCCGTCATGTTTCAAGTTCATCAGCCGGCAAAGACACAAGGTTAAAAAGAGATCGTGAAGGCGTGTAAGCGGAGGGGAAAAAAAAAAAAAAAAGAAAAAAAAGAGATAGAGAGAGAGACAAAATCTCAGAGTCGATCCCACTTGGAAGTGCCAGGCGAAATATAAAGGCTGTTCAGTGTGACACCGATGCGCAGCGTGTATGTGCCGTTTATCCTTGCACTCTCACTCCCGGAGCAGAATATCTTGCACTAACTCTGTGTAAACCCATAGGAGGGGTGGTGAAGTACACCACACCGACGCCTCCACCCCGCCGACCCTCGTCATTGGACACCGCCCCTCTCTCTCAGTGGCGTCGACAGCCCGAGCGGCGACGCGATTGGCCCGGAGTCACGTCACTCAATCTGCGGACCGGAGGGTAGTCCGCGGTGAGATGCTCCGTGGAGATGCTGCAGGCTGCAGAGACGCTTAACCAAAAAATAAATAAATAAAAATAAAAAAAAAAGCTGCTGGAGGGGGACGATGATGATGACGCCGATGAGGATGATGAAGCTGCTAGTGCTGCTGATGATAACGTAGTAAAAAAAAAAAAAAAGAAAGAAAAAAAAAGAGTGATTGTCCTCTAGCTTTTATGCTGTTGATGATTATATAAAAGGCAGATAGCAGTCATTGGCTCTTAAGGGACGCAGCAGAAGACTAAGCCAACCTGTTAGGCTGTTGTCAGGTAGGCTGCACTAATTGGGGTGGACACGCACACACATGCAGACACACACACACACACACACACAAAAAAAGCCACAAGACTGAAGCACATAAAACAAATGAACTGCAACGGTTTAACACGGGTATGACTTGCTAAGAACAAACACAGGCACATGGGCTACAATTCAAGCCTTGTGTGATACTCTCTAATAATTGCACTCCAGACAGAGAAGCCGTTGTCCACGCGTGTTTTGCACGGGCTGCGTATTCACGCTCGGTGCCCCGCGGCCAGTCATCAGCATTTGTCCGTAAAAAAAAGAAATAACCTTGACAGTTATCCCAGTCATCAAAGCCACACAGCGGCGTGTGGGGCGAGCTCTTCGCGCGATGCACTGAATCGCGTCTCTCTCTTTTTTTTCTTCTTTTTTTTTTTTTTTTTTTTTTTTAAGTTTGCTGCCTCGTGCCAGGAGCTGTGGCGATGTGACTTTGGAATTGCCCGTCACGATCTTAAGACGATCTTACTCGGCAAGTACCGGAGCAACAAGAGGTGGCTGAACTGTGTAACTGAGCCGACTAACACCCCCCCCCCCCACCCCCCACCCCCTACACACACACACACACACACACACACACACACACACACACCAAAAGAAAAATGACATGTCAGAAGTGGCACAATGCGACTGGAAAACAGCAGATTTAATAACATGGAAATCAGAGTCAGCCGTCCACATCCAGCCAGCCTTTAATGCATACTGCTATCCAATCATTACTTAATTTCAATGCAGTAGATAACCCTCAATTTCATCCAGGGCTCTCTGCCTGTGCTGCTGCTGCTGCTGAGAAAGACAAGCTGTTGAGCTCATAGGGCTGAGTAGCCTACCATGGTGAACACTGCCATCTTGAGGTGCTCTGACACAAATGCCTGAACTGTCCTGTGAGCTTGGAGGCTTCAGAAATCAACCGACTAAACACGGATGAACGTGCTCTTCGACAAACCGTGACAACCGAATAAAGGGCGCAGTGAGTGACTTCGGTAAGGATGCAAAGTGTGAATGAAGAGACAGCGGAAGAGGTGAGAATTGTGCCCGGTGTTGGCAAACGGTGACGGGAGTGATGCAAAGGACACGGGACCCACACCGTTGAGGTGAGAACTAGGCTGCCAATGTCTCCTGAGAGTCTGGCTTACTGCCTGGTCAGCAGTCCATTAGCACAACCAACCTGATGGCCTGACCTTTCTGCCTCTGGATGCAGCCGTCAGTGTCCTTTGCTGGGAGAGAGCCGCTAAAGGAGTGATCTGTCACTTTAGTTTAAAGTCTGACACCCTGACGCGGAAGGAAAAGTGACAACCTAACCGTCTACAGTGGTGGAGCGCCGTCTCGCTCGGCTGGCCCGCTGGAGTCATTAGGAACTCATCGCTAGCTTTAAACTTTCTGGCCGGGCGCGTGCTGCTGCGGAGCAAGAATTACGTTTTGATTTAATAGGACTTTCCAACGTTGCCAGGTCTCTAAAGGCTTTGTGTGTGTGTTAGCAATGGGCCCCATTACGCAGTGATTTGGATTATTACTGGACAGATGGTAGACTTTGAAAAGCCACAAACCCCCCAACATCTTGGGAAGTAATTGTTAAGACACTGGTATTGGTCACTAAATCTACCAATCCCCCCCCCCACCACCCCACCCCCCTCTCGACAGATGTATTATGGTCATTCTGTGTCAAAATCTCATTCGTGGGACATTAAAGATAAGTTGATCTTCACAAACTTTTACTATTATTGGTTTCCACTGTGATTATGTGTCACGTGACCTTGACTCAAGACAACCGAAGGGGCTGAAAATCAGCAAACGCAGCGATTGCACAGCTCCCCAATTCTAAATTTACCCGGTCTCTCAGGTTTGTTATCTCCTTATTTAGTCTGTTTTGAACTGGCTGCAGCTAATGTTTCTGCCAGTCAAGTTCCTGACAAGTGATGAATAATGTAGGATGCTAAAATATGCTCTAGGTCTTCTGGTGTTCCTCCTACATTCTCATATTGAAGAGAGAGCCTAAGGGAAGGGTCCAAACCTAAGGCCTTATGATTCCCCATATACAGGTGCAGTCAATCACACCATTCACCTTGATTCTCACACTGACTTATTGACTCGTTCGTGCCGTTGAATTGGCCTCATGAATAAAACAAGGTACAAATATGTTTATTTTCCGTGTCTGATAAAGTACAAGGTCATACAGGTAATTCATGCATTTTCTAACTTAAATAAGGTCTGAGGAGCCGGTGCTTGGGAAAGTGAAACCGTTGGTGTGACTTTGGCGTTGAAACTCAGCCAGGAAGCAGCGAAGGCACGCCTGCAAGCTGACGCCAGTGTGGTTTGTCTGAGTGCCGTTGTTCTCTTAATAAAACAGCTAACACCTCACATTGATTTGAAAGTTTTTTCGATGCATTATTTGTGTGCTTATGCAACATTATATCACCTCCCCGGAACATCACAGGGAGAATATTGTTGTCACTGCAACATGATGTTTTAATAACAACTTTCCCTCGTGAGAAACGATTGTCCTCACTGTGAGGATGTTCTCACCGAGGAATATTGTCTCCAGCTGTAATGGACTTCTTCAATATGACGACTTTTATCAGGAGGAGAACGAGTTCCACTAACTCCATTTAAAAAATAAGTTTGTGTGTCACGATGCGCGAGTTATGCTTTAACATAATTGGGTTTATGCTCCGTGATGGCCCTTGCGAGCACAACTCTTCCGTGTGAGAAACGGTCATAAAGCAGAGGCCATTTTAGAGTGCGAGAGCCGTTTTGAATCTCAGTGCCGTCTCTTTCTTTCCCCGGTGTATGTTCAAAGTATCGCAACGTAATTCAGCCAGAAGATCTCGAATGATCCAAATCCATTGCAATGTCAAAAACAAGCAATGGAACAACACACTGTACGTCCTTGTAGGGTAATGAACACTTCTTTTTTACTCTCTGCTTCCCACCTCGGCTCCTGTAATCAGCTGACTCACTGAGAAAAAAAACATCAGTGGGGCTATTATGACATGAGCTGAATCCTGCTGCTTTCGATACTGTACCATTACCACCCGCCAGCTCAGCAAGTGTCAGCACTTAACATTGGACATTAATAAACTATCTTGAGTTGTTTTACTCGTGAGCAAAGCTCTGCTATTGAAACTGCTGTTTAGTATAGCTATATTTCCAGTGAGATGTGTAAAAAGGCTAAAAGAGAGACTCTCTTTCTTCAATCACCTTCATTTAATGTTTTGGCAATGTGTAAATAGAAAGTTACCAGGTTCTATTTCAATGGTTTAGCTCACTCTTTATTTAATCCCACATTTAATTGGTTTCATTTGTTTCTCGTCAACACCACCACAGAGCAACCGCTGATGAAAATGTAGGCTCTTTCCCTTAAAAACCCTTTTGCCAGCACTACTCCTCTCAAGAGTGGAAATGACCCAGTGGATAATTGGCATCACACATGCTGTGGACCATGAATACTAATCGGGGCTTCTAATCAGACATCTCCAACTTAAAAAGTTAAGATACATGGGAGTGAAAATTCCGAAAGGAAATGTTTTCCCATTTTATATCTGAAGGATTTGAGTGAAATCAAAACTTTGAATTCCTTTGAGGAAGTGGTGTTACTTAACGAGGTAGTAACAAGATACTGTGATACTTTACTGCTGTGGGCTTAGGAGCTCAAATGGAAATGTTTGCTCGAGGTAATGTTTTGATTCACCATATGGCAACCGCGTAGACATCCCATGGTTGCTGCTGAGCCTTCTTAATTATTGTCAAACCTTTTTAAAGATATTTTTTGTGCACCCAGCACATCCTTTTCTGCCTGATGGTTGGCATTTGAGACGTATAATGCCATTCATAATAATCCCTTGAACATTGATTGACGCACTGTTTGATCAAAAGAGATGCCCTGGGAGGATTAGAGTTTAGATATCCCTCATAAGATATGCTTCTTCTGTCTTCATAGACCTTCCCACCGAGTCCGCCTGTAATTTGCTCTCTCGCTTTGCATTCCGTCTCTCCTCATTTTTTTCTGCCCCCTCACACATTTGAGTCACATATCCCTTTCCAGACTGTGCACCGAAAAAGGTCAAACATTCCCTCCCATTTTCTTTTCTCACTGATGTGAGAGCCAGAAGCCCGCCTGTATCTGAAATGGATCCTGGTCAAAGACCGCTGCGAACCAGGGAAAGAAAGTTGAGCAAGATCCTTTTCTGCTCAGTGCATAGGCTGATTTGACCTTGTGCAGTATGAATGAAGAGATAGCAAGTTATGAGGTACTTGACATACACTCCGACACCAATAATCTTTTCTTTTTTTTCAGATCCTGTCAAACTGAGCTGTCTTTTTTTGACAGGGAATACATATATTTAAAAGGTTGTCTTTATAACAGCTCCACACAAACTTTTTTTTAAATACATGCATGTCCCTGGCACTTCTGATTGGTTTAATCGCCAGTCCTTTTTATGGCATCTCTCTCTTCTTTGCCTCTTCTGTCTCTGCTCTGTTTGTGCAGAGGTTGACATATACGAATGCAAGGCCCCACAGGTCACGGCTTTGAAGAGTTTGTTTTATACTGCCTATAAGATTACCATTTTAATAACTGACAAGCAATTAGACACCATTTCCTCAGAGGTGTTTCACAACATGTACTTTATTGGGCTCGGAAATTTCTAAAACAAGCTCCAGTCGAGTGTGAGAGGTGTAACGAATCCATACAGTGCTGGATGTGCTACTACAGACTTATGGTGACAATATCTGTCTAAATGTCTGCATGAACCTGTGAACGCAATGCATATTTAACTCGTTTATTTCTAGTAGTAATTATGACTCTAGCAGTGAAGACAGCTCAGGACAAGAGGGGAGATGGCAAGGAAATGGCTGCATATACACTGAGGCGCTAATGTGCCATTCTAAAGGTCAAACTGCTACATGGTAGTTTTTGTCACGCATTAGCCACATTTACTTTGAGGATGTGGCTAATTTGTCATCCAGATACAATGCAGACAGGACTACATGTCTTCCTAGTTTTCACAGATCATATACTTTTTGCACAAGAGTTGATTAAATCGGCGGGAAGAGGGTCGCACGGTACAAAATCGGGAAAGTGAAAGAATGCTGTGGAAAATGTGTTCAAATACTACTTAGACTGTGAGGCTGACTACATGAATAATTCCTGAGACACTTGCGCAATGCTATCGCTATCCAAACGAGCCACCAAATCAGAATTAGAAATGCATTATTTTAGTGTTTTCATGCATGGTAGTGCCACTGGTCAGCTCACGGCCGCCACTCTGAACCGCACTAATTCAGCGGTTACAGGTGATAACTACGTCCCGACGGACAGCGTTGTTGCAGAAGCAGAGCACCCACCCTCAGGTAAACTCTGTTAGCTCTGTCAGCACTTTTGCACCGTTGCCACTGTTGGCATCGTTAGCTGCGAGCAGCCGGCTCAGGTGTCGTCATGTTGAGAACCGTTGAGAAGCAATCAAAAATGCTACCAGTTTCGTATTATGTACCTTTAACAATGGCTTAGTAGCAATGGAAAAATAACGTTACCATATTTAATCATAACATTATTTACTTTTTTATTACACTTTGATTAAATTGCTTGAGGAATTAAAATGTTTTCAATATTGTCCTGCCCATCCTTCATCTCAATTGTGGCTTAATATTTGGCGATAAAGTATTGAGACAAAATGTTTATCACCCAAGTAACAAATTGTCTTTCAGATACATCAAACAGATCATTGTTTGATATGGCTGGAGAACCTGTGCTAATAACGCTGATATCAGGAAAGATGGGCTACAGTAAAGAGCTCAAGCCTCTTGTGCAGTCTGGGTAACATCAAAAGAGTAGGATGAACCGAGTCTCCTACCAAATGTCTTTCATTGCATCCAACACAGACACAGAGAGAAAGAAAACAAACACTCACTCTGCTGAATTACATTGATCTACACTGTCAAAATACTAAGATCACCCTGTAGGTGTGCAATCTTTGTTGCAGCTACCCTTTTATGTAAAATACACCCACTTATCAGTTTTAATCATTTGGTCTACAGCAGTGACTCACTCCCTCGGAATGAGGTGCCATAGATGTGTCCTGTAATTACAAAAAGTAATTCTGATGTTGGGTACGTGCGGTGGTGGGGGCGGGGGGTGGCGAGATGAGAATGAGAGAGTGTATTTTAAACTAAAGTGCATCAGTCTCCTTGTTTCCTTAATACTGCATTCACATATTGTGGAAGTTATTTACCAGTTTCTGACTGGTAAATACTCTTAAAGTGGTAATTACAGCGGGGTATTTAGAAATATCCGAGTTGGTGCTAAATAACTGTAGCAAATCTAACTTAATATAATGCTACTAAGCTTACTTATCTAGTAGTAAAAAAAATATACAACCTTGAGTTAGATGAGAAATTAATTATATGTCATATATAATATATCATATATGACAAACATAAAAAAATAAATGATATTGAATGAATTCACCTTATTTTGTAATTCAGGAAGTTGTTGTTTTCTTTGTGTCTTGCTGTATACTAATGCTTACCAGTAATTTACTTTTTTTCCCCCCTGAAAATGCCAGGGTGACTCCACACATCCTCTTACAGGCAACACAAGCTTTTAGCATTCAAATCACTGTCCAGAGTGATACGGTATTATCAGATGACAACATACAATTTATGTTTGGCAAATGAGCCGCAGAATAGAAAATGTCACTCTCCCCATGGCCACGTTTCCAAAAGCACCGATTCAGCTGAGAAATAGTGTCATGTGTTGTTGTCATTCATTTTGTGGGGTGTGATGTCTGATGCAGGGATTGCCAATTACCATGTTTGCATGGTGAACACAGCAAACAACGCCACATGATCGACCACTTCAAGGGCACCGAAAGGCTAATTCATGATCTTTTTACACGCACACACAGGCGCACGCGCATACGCACACGCACACACCTTTTCAGCCATAAATATTAGTCAGGTGTAAGGACCCACACTCTGCATGAAAAGAGAGACAGGTATGTTTTCATAAGCAACGCTAAAATTAAGTTGTTTGATTTATATTGAGAGTAGGGTGTGGCCATACCTCATTAGGCAGGCTTTTAGGTTGATCGTTTTGTCTATTTTTTTAATAATCTACCTTTTACATGGACTGTGCATCGTCCTCTGTTGTGTATAAACATCTCTAACGGCTGAAATAGAAAACCACGTTTGGAGGTTAGAGGCAACGTGGACACTATTTTCAGTCCTGGTGACCCCATTAGGTCTGAGCATGGCTCTTCTCTGTTTCCAGAAAAGAGCACCGAATAGCCCAACCATCCATCCACCCATCCAACCATCCATCCATTTTCCGCCTCTCATCCATGTCGGGGTTGCGGTGGCAACAGGCTAAACTGGGTACCTTTCACTGAAAACCATTTGCTATTTTATCCATAATACTTAAATTTAACTGCTACCTCCGGCCTTTAAGGGGCTGCAGCTGGTGTAGACGTCTGGAAGAGGAATCGCAGGTGCAGAGAGGATGCATTTCACTTTCTTCGCTTCCAGGTTTTTATTCTGCAGCCTGGGACAGCCAGCGAGACTGCTCTGTGGACTCTGTGGGGATTTAAAGGAATGTGTGACTGTAATTGTTTCCTAATGAGTTTCCTCTCCCCGCTAATTGAGGATCACATTGTTTATTACGATCTATGGTACACACATACCAGTCTCAGCAAAATGTAACCACAACTGTTGACGAATGAATTGTGGTATTCCCATAAAACATCCATGATAAACTCATAAGCAGAGAATTACATGGCCTGTTCCTTCAATTGGATGCCAGTCTGCTGGTTTTCTGCCAGTCTGCAGCAGTTTTTCCTTTAACCTGCAGTTCTCTATGAGGAATGTCTATTTCTAGGTAAGCAAGTGTAAACAACCACAATAAAAATAAAATAGCTCACTCAATTCCTGCAAAAAAAAAAAAAAACAAGAGCAGAGAATTTTCAGGCTGTCCAATATTTCCATAAACCTCATAGTTAACAATAGATCTCGACGTGCCTGGAAAGTGGACAAGATCAGGCGGCGGCAGCAGGGGCGGTTAAAAAATGTGCAGTTGAGATGCAGGTCAATTTAAATTGTCTTTAATTATATATATATATATATGTAAACGTGTGTGGTTCTGGCATTGTATTCTATCCTTTATTCTTTTCATGTCTGCCTTGTAAAGCACTTTGTAATTGCTGCTTGTTTTCATAAGTGCAACATAAAATACCCCGGCCAACCCCATTAGTAACCATGGCACTGGTTCCCTCAAGAAAAAGCCAATGGGATTTTTTTCCTTGGATTTTTGATTATTGCAGAAAATAAGCTCTGTGGTAACTTACAAGTTTGTTCAGCAAGATAATCTTCACAAATGAACTCCACTGTCATTTCAGAGTTTTAGGACTTATTCCTGCACCCCTCCAAAGTCCACAATCTAGCATTAAATATTACAGTTAATTTTCTACAAAACGTGGTATTTGTTGTCAAAACTAAGAACAAATCAGCTCTTTGATCAGGCAACAGCCAGGCGTTTCCCATCATGCCAAGATCAATAAACTGCAGTCGCCTCGATCTCGTGATGTTATCGTTGCCTACGGGTGCATGACAACAGAGCAAGTCGGGATCAAGGCGGTTTCAAGGCGGGATCAAGGCAAATTATGGCATGAAAGCAGAGTATAAGATTATGGAGTTTGCATATTTGAAAAAGCCATAACTGTTTGCAGTAATGTAAACACACAAAGGCAAATGGTGACATTTATTCATGTTTAACTGGCAAAAATAAACACTTACTAGAACATTTTACTGTTTCACAATTCTCAGTGTTTTCAAGAATAACAAGTTCAAGCTATACAAAACATAAACATTTGTCAATTACAAAAATTAATTCAACATAAAATAACATTGTAAAACTGGCATTTTGTGTGATTTTTTTACAAATAAAAAAATCATGTTTGACGTGCTTGGTTTTACTTTCCATCAGCAGCAGTAACTAAAGCTATTTTGGAAAAAAAAGTTTTCAAAAATCTATTTTTGAAAGTTGTGAATAGATTCAGAATTTTCAAAAATAATCTTGATTCTTACATTGATTGAATGTGTACACCTTAACCTTTTATTTTTAAATATATTTTTTATTTTTTGATGAAGACATTTTTCAACAATGTGTCTATATTTTCTATCATAAAAAGGTTATTACACCACAACTTGAACAAGTGATGAACTCTATTATTAATATTTTACTAATTTGAACATGGGATAAATATATGTGTTGTATAACAATCACTATGGCAACATTTCAAACCACACATTTATCTCTCCCCTGCCTCTAACCCGTACCCAATTGATATGAACCACTTTCTTATCCCCTTTCTCCTCTTCATTTTTTTTCTTCATTTGTTTGCAAGCTGTTCTTGTCAACTGTAGACGGCAAAATATTCTTTTTGCAAAGTGTGCACTTCACATTACAATAAAAACTGTAGCAATTCTTTGCCAGAAAAATGTAGCCATCCGGTTGGCAGTGAGGAAATCATAGCTCCACCATTACATTTTTAAAGCATGACATGCTTCATTGCATGGTTCCCATAGTATAAGTGTCCAGACTATACATGACCACTTGTCATGTTCTATGCAGATAGAAAGGAGTGTGTGATGTAGGCCCATCAGATGACTTTAGAAAGCTGTGTCGTGTCACAATCAAGAACAGATGTACCGTATGTGCCTGATACACAGGCATAGTGCCCACAGAGGGAAATAATACGTTCCCATTTCAGTTGGTGCGAAGAGATGAAGGGGAGTATTCCTTGCTAACTACAAATGAGTGTTGCATTTGATGTAATAATGCTATAATAGTAACACCATGATGAAATAGCGGACCAGAAAAATACACACTGTCAATTAAAAGTGATGAAGTGAAGCAGAGATGGAGGAAGGAGCTGTTGGGCGTGCACTTTTTTTTTTCTTTTCCCCGCTGTAGTGTGTAGCACTCAGTGTGGATAAATGTGTCTCAGAGGGCGTTTGTTTCCATCCCACTCCTTTAAAGATGCTTTGCATAATTGTATTGGTAATTACAGTGTTCTTTAGGTTTAATTAGTAGCTATCCCAGTTTGCACTGATTTCTGCAGAAGGACTTAACCACACAAAGTTAGAACAAGTGGTTATTTCAGCCAAGCTGTGCCCTATCCAACACGTGTCCCTTATATATATATGTACTGTATATATAATGGCATCACATCAGGCAAGGAATGGTTTTCTAACTCGTCTGGAACATATTCCAGCTGCTCCTCAAAAACAAGTTCCATTACAGCCTTGAAACACTTGACTCTGTTCCCTTTGTTTTACAGAGTAGCCTAATAAACAGGAGATAGTGATGCAAGCAGCAATAGCAGGGGCCAGGCAGAAGCCAATCAAGCAGAGTGCATCGCAAACAGGTACAATGAGGACCTGTCTGCTCGTCTACTGAGCAATTGTGATCACGATTGGAGCATTGCAGCATCGATATGGCTCACTTCCTGTCTGTGTCTCCGCTGCCAACTTTGTCACGGCTAAATGATCTGCAAAAAAAAAAGTGTTTCTGACAGAACTGTGGCCTGTTCAGCCGTCTTGCATTGTCACTCGTCTGATAGTCAATTATTGTTGATAATGGATGCATCCTCAATTAGCTCTGGGTAGGTACTTTTTTTTATTTTGAAGAAAAGTTTCTGATTATCCACTATAAACACACTTTAATGCCCTGAGTTCTATGCATCACATTTCAAGCTAGAGTATATGTGAGCTAGGAATGTCCTTGGATGAAATAATGGGTAATTGGTGGATATAATTTCCATTTTTTTGTCAGTCCCATTCACCCAAAGTATATTCAGCCATTCCCTACTTGAGATCAGAAGGCAAATATGACAGCTGAAGATATTCTCAAGGAGTGTCTCATGATGCATGTTGTTCCAGGGACCCTTTATTTTCGGGGCATGAGCTTTAAAACTGATATTAGTGTGTGACAGTGTAAAGACAGCGCAGGGCCTCTTCCTCTGAATAAAGCAGAATGAGAATTCAGCAGATCCCTTTAATTATGCTGAAATGCTGGTGCTCAGCGAGTGTGCGTAAACGTGACACACGACACTGCCTTCCACCTCAAAGTTTAGTTGTCGTTTACTCAGGTCTTATTTTCAATTAATGTCAAGGTTATTTTCTTCATTGTTTTTGTCTATAAAATGAAATCAAAATGTGAATTCTTTTTGTCATTTCCCAAACCCAAGGCGCTTTCTTTAAATTCCTTGTTTTGTCATTCCAAAACCCAAAGATATTCAGTCTACAATAACATATGACGAAGAAAAGCAGCAGATCCTCACATATATGAAGATGAAACCAGAGAATGAGCTGCATTTATTTCCCCCACATTAATCAAATATCAAAATACACACAGACTAATTTCCCTACAATCTGGCGAACATGTGATGAAATCAGTGCTTTTCTGGACACTTGAGTCATAGGACATATTTATTGTTTCCCTCAGACCATAACAAAAGAAGCCCCTGTTAAATAATACCTTTGTGAAGCTGACGATATTCATTTTTGTGCACGTGGGTCAAGTGCTGATTTAGTTCTCTGCTCATTTTTCATGCTGTTTCCTGTATAAGATTGTATCATAATGAACCACCAGAATTTGCTGAGGTAATCAGGTCTTAACGCCTCCTGGAAGCGTTTCCTTCTGGCTTTTATGCGTTTGCACTTTCCAATCACAATGTAATCACCTAGGACATGTTAATGACAGTAGCTGCACAACATAAAGAGGTCAGAGAGATAACCCTGATCGCCGACAACATTGTGGAGCCAAGCATCCGCAAGATCTTCCAACAGACTGCAGAGACTCATGAACTGTGCTAGACTCGGGTTTATTTGTGGCGGTAAGATGAAAATAAAAAGTGTGATTGTAAGAATAGGATGTTTTGTACACTCTTGGTTTGTTTTATTGGGCACTAAAATAGTGAAATACAGGGTCTCGCTACTGTAACCCAGCACGATGGATCATACCACCGACTCCTGGTATTAGCAGAAATACAGCAAGAAGCCCATGGGTCATTGCATTGTTGCTTGGTTCATGGTCCATGTAAAGCTTTAAATCTTGGACATCACTCACTCCATTCCTGAAACTTCTGGGAAAACACTGGTCAATGCTTCCCAGCACTTTGTTTGAACTGTTAATGCTGTAATGCTGAATCTAGAGTTACGGCCTCATTGTGGAATATGCAAGCATGGAAAATGATCAAATACAACATGTTCCGCTGCTGTAAAAGTCAAATTGTTCTTATGAATTTCCATTAAATAGTGTATACAACTGGGTGACCAAATAGTATAATTAAAAACATATTATTGGACTACGGTTTGTGATAGGATAATAGCCTCTCCATTGTTTGTGTTTACGGCAGATCAGCACAAATCCCCTTATAAATAAACTACTTTTCCAACAAATCACACCCCTGTGCCCCCACAGCAATTTCCCAAGTATGGAAAGCTTAACTCCGTGACTCTGTGTCTGCGGTGTTTTGCATCTTTCTGCCACAAATTAAATCTGAATTGTTCCATAAGGGGTCAAACATCTTGAGAGAATAAACACGACACACCATGAAATTAGACTGTTGTTGGAAAAGGCAGAGGTATACTTAGATACAGATTTCTTATTACTGAAGTGTTTGCACACACAGATCCGTGTTGTGGCTGACTGGACTGCTGCAAAATTGAGCAGACAAACATCCTCACCCCACCCCCTCAACCCCTCACCCCCTCACCCCCTACCCCCTCTCATCTCCTTGGTACACGGCAGGTTTAATACTGCAGTGATATCCAGCCTCACATTGGTAGATTTGGGTTTATTTGTAATGAGAAGGGAATATTGCCGTGTACCGTGTATGATTAAATGCTCATCGCAAACATACCAATAATAACCACGATGTTGGTTTGAATTAAAACCATAATAGCACTTTTAAGAAAGTGAGATTTCCATTTCAAATGAGGAAAGAAATGTGTTCTAATCAATCCCGTCCCCTAAAAAATGGATTATGTTCACCTGCAACAGATTTTCTTTTACAGTATATCACAAGCTATGTTCTTGTATGGCATGCAAGTTGTAGGGAGGCATCCTTGGTGGATGACCAAGACATTGATCGCTCCCTCAACATAACCAAGTGGTTTGAGTTGTTTTAACATAACCATGTAAACATGAATCATACTTTAGTTGTTGAGAGCAGAAAATAGAATACACTATTAGTGGATGCTTTGCAGATATGTATATTCCCCAGGACACTGGATTGGCCATCTTTCCTTCATCAGGGTGGTGTCTGCGGCGATATCTGGTTCCGTTATACACAGTCACATGATCCGTCATGTGACCTATAGACACCAAGCATTCAAAACAATATTGTCATCCTTTTTCAAAAACAATATACATTTTAGAATCTACCATATTTACTCAAGTAGATACAGAAATGTGCAAGATAAATCTAAATGACTATAAATAGAAATGTTTTGTACATTCATCCTAACCCTTTAGTTACACTAACCGCATCAACCCCTGATGAAGGAAAGACAGCATGGTGTACTTAAATGCATTTTGATGGACTTGCAGTACACTCGTCGCTGCGTGTGCTCTCAAATAAGGAAAAAGCAATGTACAGTATGAGCATTTTGCAACTTTGCACATATGTTAGATTATTCTGTTGACATAAATGTCCAGTAATATTGTTGTATATGTAATCAATTTGTAGTATGTAAACTCACTTTTATGAGACCTGGTTGATTACATATACAACAATCTTACTGGGAATTTGAATGCTGCCTTTTTCTTGTTCATGTGACATTAATAAGGGTTGGGCAATACAACTTCAAACGTGGCTCTATAGGTTTAAACAACAACAAAAGGCCAACAAAGGCCTAATCAGTCGTTCTACACGACCAACATCACGGCCCCAACTCTCTCTTGTTGTGTTTGGAGAACATTTTGGATGAGGCTTTCACAGCAGCAGAGGGAAGGCGTGAAGAGCGAGTTTGCGAGGTGCCTTGGAAACTGCCCAAACAGCTTGTGTATGCCAGATCAGTGTTTCCAATACATAGGCCTTACCTGGGCAACCAGCCCAGGCAAACTTGTCCCTACCGGAAGAGTCTTTTTAATTAAAATTCTAATTTACATCACATGATACCAGTGGTGGAAAGTAACTAAGTATGTGTACTCAAGCACTGCAAGTACAATTTTAAGGGATTTATACACTTACTTGAGTATTTCCATTTTCTGCTACTTTATATTTCCACTCAAGAACAATTCAGAGGCAAATATTATTCTTTTAACTTGATTAATCCAACATTGTAATACACTCTATTCTGAAATGAAAAGCACTTTTACTTTTAGTACTTTAAGTGTAGATTTTGCTGCTTATATTTTTACTTAATTCCACATTTTTAATGCCTGACTTTTACTCGTGACTTTCTACACTGTAGAATTGTTATTCATTTATCCATTCATCTGTAAGGTGTTATACTTGTTCTTATATAAGGGGTTCTGTGGACATTCGTACAAGACGGTTTGACCGTTGATGTCGCTTCATACTGACACTATGGGGCTAAGGATTTGTCATTCGGCAGCTTGGGTTCCTCCGTCCCCGTGTGTCTTTCTCACATCATCACAGTGAGTAGCTAAGATGCGAGAAACAGACTCGAGTGAAGGAAGCGAGGAGAGCCTTAAGCGTAATGAAAAGCACCCATAGAGTGCATATTGTCTCAGTTCACCACTGGACTGCAATCACTTAGCCAAGGGCAAGTAATTACTTCATAATTCATGAGAGGCCATGATATATTAAAGTCTCATCTATTAAATCATTACTACATACTTGTGGCCTTTATCTATACTGTATATCAGAGTTGTTTAACTCCCAGCTCCTTTCAAGTCATAACTGGGAAACATGCCATCAGTACTTGGACTAGTGCAGTGCACGCACAGGGCGCCATGCTCCAAGCAGCCATTGCTTGGAGCACCTGCCCTTTGGGAACAGGCCGATTGCTTCACTCCCGGTATTGCTGCCTGCGATGTTGCCGGGTCGCCATGCCCATTTGGAGCACATGGCCATTCGAAAGCACGTGGCGCTGGCCTATTGTGAGGTCCCCAGGAGTCCAGCAGTATCCAGCAGGAAAAGTGAACTGCAGTCAATTAGCCCCCGCGGACGACATGCTCCACTCAGTCCACCAGAGCCCTGAAGCTCCGCCCCGCTGCTGCACAGTTTTGCTATCGCTTGTTGATTTGAAGTGTATTAATAATCAACGTCCCGGGTGTTCAAATTGCAGCAATTTCGACACTGCACTTCCTTGGGTACCTAGCAACACCCCCACCAAGTGTGACGTAGATCGGATAAATGGTTCTCGACATATGCAAAGGGTCGCACGCACACAAACACACACACACACACACACACACACACACACACACACACACACACACACAAATAGAGAGATTCCTTGCTTTACCGTTAGTTACTGTATGTAACAGACATGTCGACAGCAATCACTGCACATGTAGGTGGCATCCTCGAAACAATAATCAATGCTTGTGTGCAGAATCTTCCAATGACGCCATGAGATTTGTTAGACATTTAAATATAAAGGGAATTTCTCAAACATGCATCTGCAGAAACAAACATTATTTTTTCCCTTGATTTAGATTGTGTGATTTTGTTTGAGGATACTAAGCCATAAAATCACTTAAAATTGCCTGTGATGGTTTCAACAGATTTTTGTTCTCTCAGTCGTACATTTGTTCACTCCAAATCACCGGGGAAGGACTTGAAGTCACACATACACACACACATAATGACTATTGGACAGGGCAACTGATAATTCACCATTATAAACCTCTAATGTGCAGCTCATGCTGTGGTTGACCATCATCTCTGTGTCCACTTTCATTGTCTGCAGGCCGTCATGCCTGCAGACAATGGAGCAAAGACAATTATCATTCTTTTTATTGGATCACAGGACTCACCGTGAAAAAAAGCCAGGAACTATTAAAGCAGATATATTGAAGCTTGAGAGAAATGAGCAAAAATAACACGTGTGCACATCATTCGTGGCTGGCTACGTGAAGAGTCGCCGGGCACCAGTTTTGGCGGCCCTGCAGTCGTCACTCAGACAACAAAGGTCCCTTTTACTTTAAACACACACATTCAGATTTCCAACCTTATTCTGTGGGAGGATGCTGCCAAAATGACAGCAGTGTTTTCAGTGATTTAGCAAAAGAATTAACAACTGTTCCTCCTCCCTTTGAACGCGTTTGTTCGCAAAGTTTTTCACAGGTTGGCAAAATAGGTTTCACACATTTAGAAAGTACTTCTTCTCAACAGCAGAACAATATTCAAAAGTATGCAGACTGTGGTACAAACTGTGCGCACACTCTCACGGCATCAAATCTGAACATTTTGGCTGCAACTGTGCACTTGCAGTCTCTTTGTCCTCGTTTCGGTTTTCTATCCCTTAGTACCCAGCTCAGTGTCTAATTCATGGGCTGTTAACAAGCCCCTCCCCTCCAGCTGCTGCCCCTCCCACCTCCGATCACCACTCAGACTCATCAAGGGAACAGGTGCGTGACACGTGTCACAGCACTAAACTGGAAAAAGTGAATATAATGTGGTCTGAGTCTTAATATTTGACAATTCTTATATGTGTTCACTGCATGCATCTTATCTGAAACATCTCACAGGACGCTTCTCAAGGCTTTCTAAATGAGTGTGAATCCAATGGCTCACAAAAAAAAGAAACGGTGATTGTTTCTTCTTTAAACAAAAGAAAGTATGATTGTCTCAGTCCCTGTAGAATTCATTGTCACTGCAAGTAATGGGAAAATATATTTAAAGCAACACCTTCGAAGTTTACTGCAAATCAAGGTGAAACTTAACTGTGACAAAGCATCTCCTGTTGCCTTGGATTTGATAGGTTCTTACCATACCCTCATTGTATGGTTATTGCTTTCAGTTATTTTTATGGAAAGGACAAATAAACAGAAATGCAATCTTACGTATACAGTATGTTACATACATATTTGTGGATTTATATTGCCAGTGTTTAGTCATTTCCTGCCAAGCGTTACAGATTAGTCTAGATCAAGTTGAAATTGGCTAGTGAAAGGAAGTGTTGTTTGTCTAGTAATGGTATTCGCCGAAGATTTTTACAACCTTCCTTGTGCCATTTGTGAGTATTCACATAGCAAACTTGCACAACGTAGCACAGTCTGACCAGTTTCAAAACTTTTTTGGCTGAGCACTGGTAAAGCTCACCACAGACACTGAGGCGTAGTGTGCAGACACATTTTATGTAAAATTGATGATCCACTTACAGCTTCTGATAGTTTTCCTGTGCAAATGAGAGAATAAATATTAACACTTGACCTTTTTCACAGCAGACATTGACTTGGTGTCACTAATAACATTAACGACGCCTCTGTTCCATTCAAATGTCCCAGTAAAGAAAAAGCTGAAATCGCATTTGCAAGTATTTTGCATCTTACGAAAGGTAAGATTGTTCTTGGGTTGTGGTTTCTCAGTTAACATGCATTGTTTCAGTTTGCAGTGCATCGGTCTCTGTGTTAAAGAGACAAAACGGCATTTGTTTTGAAACTGCGTGTGATACGTTTTTCCCTGTGGAACAATTAAGGATTCTTTAGCTCCCAAGGGCAAATGAATAATCACTGTGTCTTCATATACAATGTAAATTATATGATGGTAATGATAGACATGATGAAAGTCAGCTGTGATGAATAGCATAACACATGTGAAATATATATATATATACACCGTATAACATGCTGGAATAATAATGTTTTCTTTGTTCTTGTGATTACAGTATTGTGGGATACAAGTCTCTGTTAACTAAAAATAAATTAATTTGCATTTATTGAAAAAGATTTCCAGGGACATCATTTGCATGTTATTCCTTGTTTTTTATTATCGCATTTTGTAATGTAATTAATCCTCTGCTGGCTTTAAAAGAACTGTATCTTATTTTTATTAGAGATGTTCTCAACATCTCTGCTTGAGAAACTGAGTCTCCGATGTTTATGCGAGTGTGAATCTCATGGAAGGATGCAAGAGGGAGGGATGGAAATGGAAATTCTGCCTCTCTAAATGCCCACGTGTGTTTGTGAAACCAAGACATGACCTCTACATCTGTAGCCCTGTTAAGCTCTCGAAGCTGATATCACCTGTCGCTGCACTGTTTGCCTGTTTGCACCGTGTACATAAACACACCGGGCTCAAGATCCCACTGAATTCCGAATGCAGCCCTCGATCATTTCTCGGGGACTTATTTATCACATCTCATGACATTGTGTTAACAGGCCGCCGTGAAATAAAACATTCTCCCTCCTACTTTTTTTAATAGCCAACAATCTCCTCCGTCTCACGGCTGTTGTCACTTTTTTGTTGACCAATTTAGATAGCCTTCCTCTCTTCTTGATTTCTTGCGCTCATTCTCTTTTGTCTCTCTCAAAGCTGGCAGAAGGATGCCATCGATCTTCATGAGGTTTTGATACACATCGTTTCACCTCCTGCAGTACCTGCTTTATCAGGAGATTGGAGGAGGACGGTTGACTGATCAGACTGATATAGCTTCTCTCGCATTTCACTGACAACCCCCCACCCCCCTTCTATTTTCTCATTCCTCTTCATCCTTCTTTCCTCTCCTCCTCTTACCTCCTACAGGGTAATTGAAATTCAAACAGCTTTAGCCCTACGTTTGACTCATTTTTGACAAGAAGGTACCTACATATTTTGTGCTATTTCTACCTCGCTTGGTAAAGTCACTTACAGCACACAAATACATTTAATAAAACTGTGGTATTACTTTTCTGAGGTTTACCCCCCCACCCGCCATTTTAGTGCATGTTTAAGTTGTTCAGAAGATTCGCCATCTCCAGCGAAATCAAATTCAGCGCATCATGTGAATGCTGAACAAACTAACCAACCAAATAAGCAAATTTGTTCAACCTTCAAAAAAAAAAGGGAAAGAGCTAAGCCCTTGAGCGGGGAATCAAAAGTCCCATCACTTCACTATAATATTTCATCTGGAAACAGGTCAACTTGATAAAGGAATTTATATGAGGAAGATTGATTTCCTCAAATGACTAATTTCCTTTGTGCAGCTGGTATCAGTGAGTTGATATTTCATCGGGGACAATTGGGTACTTGAGGAGAATAAGATGCAGGGAAAGGTCACATGGCAGGTTAACTTGTCAGGAATCCAAAGCAGGTGGTAACCTTGACTGAATGATCATAAAAAATAGGGATGTATGTTGACAAGCAGGCGGTCTCTGATACAAAAGCCTGCCTGACCAACGAGGGGGAAAAGAATTCACCGTGCCATGCGTGTGATTGATCTAATCAGCTGAATAACCGTAACACTGCTGATGGCACAGAGATGAAATGATTCATTTTTATGACTGATAAACCTTCACCAAGGCCAGGCAACAAGAGCTTATATTATTACAGTACAAGTGTCTCTCTGACTTTTCTCTCTTGAAGAAAGAGCCGTTTACCACATTATTTTCATCATTGCTCCAGCATTTCATGATGAAGAACAGGTTTTCAGGTAATTAAAAAAAGTATGTGCGCACGGTAACACCATGACAAAGGCAGGAAAATGGAATGAGTATGCTTTTATTTTTGGTACTTTTACTTAAGTAACATTTTGAATGCATGACTTTTACTTGTAACAGAGTATTTTTTTTGCACTGTGCTCTTGTAAATAATTCAATCATAAAGCCACTGGTTGTATGAATATGAATGGTGGTAACATGGCAAAAAAGTCACACTCACAAAGTAAAAGAAACTTTGCTCAACAAGACAGGTTTCGTGCTTCAAGACGGGATAGGTTGGTTGCAGACATCACTGCAGACCGCACACTGAGAACAGTCCACCACAGATTAAAGTCGCTAACAGGGGGCTCAGTCACAAGGAAAGAGGGCACAGCAAGCAATAAGTTTGTAGCCCGGGGAAGCGGCACATTCCGAGGCGAAGGGGCACTGTAAAGCCGACAAAACCAGAGCCTTTCACTTTCCACACAAGCGCCAGTTGCTGCACACCGCTGTGGAGGAAATGCATATCGAGAGAGCCAGCCGGCCCACCAGTTGAGAAGTGTAAAAATATTTTCAGTTCATTATGGAACAAAATAGACTTTGGCGGGCCGTCTAGGTAATTAATGTCATGTCCAAGCATTTACTTCCCATTTTTCAGATCAGGAGTTTTTGCCTGAAAAACTGTTTTGTGTGTAGATCTCTAATGAAACAGTTACTTCTTCTACAATTAGATTTTATTCGACAAAAGGCAATTCAAAACGACCCAAGATGACTTCAGAAAGGCCTTTAAAACCTTTTTTGAATTGGTTATTGAATCTTGCAAGGTTATTGCAGCAGGGTGTTGAAGCATGGCAGCCTTCATCAGGATGCACTGACTGTACCACACACACTTTTTTAAGACAAAGTTGCCTTCATTTTCTTTTACTATTTTATTTTTTGCACTTGATGCCATATTTGGCAGCTTGGCGGCTCAGTATTTTCCATCTAGCACGAAGACACTTCACAACACAGGTTTAGATTTCAGCCCTTGTTCTTACAGTGCTGCGTTTGCATATCCGCCGCTTGTTTGTGCGGGGTTCCTCCAAGTGCTCTGGTTTTCCCGCTGCACAAACATGCTGCTCTAGTTAGGTAAAAAAAGATCTCACAACTGTGACTGGGAGAGTGAATGTGAACATCTGTGTTGACTAATACAACCCTTTTTGGATGATGAGCATTCAGACTGTGTGCTCTTTAGAACTTCACTCTTGAAATAAGAAAATTAGCCTTCTCATAAATCACGAGAACAGCCATTTTTGACACTGACCTCAAACGTATAGCTCCAAACCCGTCCAATCTTACCCCAGATAGGAAATGAAAATAACACCTTATCTCGGAATTAGATTCACTCCCCCATCACCATCAACCTCCTTCCCACAACTGTGGAGTGCCTGAAGATGTTTTAATATTATATGCCATCCTTTTGGTTTTAATAATTAAAAACTGAGCCATTGATGTTGATTAGAAGCTTTCAGTTGGCTTATAAGGGAAAACAGCTGCATGTAAAAAGCACCACTTTTTCATGACTTTAAATGGGATTTAATCTAAGACATATTCTTAATGCACTTCAGCACTGAGCATCCTTTTGAGTTACCAGAGAGTACTGGAGCAAGCTATTCATGTACACTTTCAAAGAGGGCGGAAAGAAGTTGTCCTGGTCTGAGGGGCTGCAGACCGACAGCTCAAAACTCTGTGCCTTACCATAATGTTCCTTGTGGTAGCCGTGGTAACAGTGTAAAGCATGTGTTCTTTGTACAATAGGAGCATAAATCACAACCATTTATCATATAACCATGCAGAGCGGAAATGGGTAGAGGTAATTTACCTCAGCAGGTGCAGCTGGACTAAGTGTAGAAGTTTTAAGCAAAAAATAAAACAGAAATGCATTTCGTAGAGGGACATTTCAGTGACAAACAGCGACTACCCAGATGGAATGCACATTAACGCAACATGAACCTTTTTCCCAGCTTGAATTCAGTAAAAGATGTGCAAAGGTGAAAAATAATTACAGACAAAAATATTTGGGGAAAAAGGGATTTTCTCTGGTTAAATTACCTGACATTAATTTCAGGCAGTTAGAGCAGTGGGGTCTAGTAAATCTGTGTGAGCACAACAGGAAACGAGACTGTGTTGAATTAGGAGGACGCTACATGAAGGATAAGGTCAGAAATGGGGAACCAAAGTGTTGGGAACAGATAAAGGGTCTAGGGAGGAAAGAGAGTAAAGGGAGGTGGGGAAGCCAAGCCTTTGCAGGTGGCCCCATCACTACTGAAACGTGCTGGTAATAGCTGCCATTCATTATCGAATGTGCGACTGCCTGGTGCAGGACCAAGTACCCCATCCATCCCTGTCAGCTGGTGGCATGTCAATGACAAAACCTTAATTACACCATTAATTAATAGAACGATTTTTTTTTCCAGCATGCGTTTGGTGCCTGATGTTTGGTAAGCCTCCTTGTGAGCGATTGCTCATGCCACAATACCATTTAACTGACAGAAGTACACAGAGAAAAAACAAGTCAATGAAATGGCGTCTTGAGGAAGGAAGGCCCTGAAAAGCACCGCAGACTTCTATTGATTGACAAGATAAGGAGAGAAAGTGGTTGATCGTGTTACATCATCAATTGAAGTAATTCACATCCTTTCAAAAGTCTCCCATTGTTTTATTAACACGCAAAGAGAATTTCAAACTGTGCTGCAGGACAAAGGGCCATAATAGATCAAAGAAATGCTCGAGTTATAGAAATAATGTGAAGCCAATATGGTTGGTGGGGGATGAACAACAGGCCACTACAGCAGCCCTTCAAGCTTCCTCTTTTACCAAGACCTGCCCAGGAAGTAACCAGGTTAAAAAACATTTCTTATGAGAGCCTCTGCTTCCATCTAAACGGTAGAGAGTCCCATTATAACTGTGTCCATCTACAGTATCTATTCATGGCCACGGATGGCTCTTCAGTACCTGCAGTTGAAAAAGAAGCGGATAGTTGTGAGGACTACCAAAAGATCTGTCAAATACACTGATGTCACAAAAAAGCTTCCCCAACTTTAACTTGAGCAGTCTTTCTCTGAATTCTGAGTAGATGTGTAGAAATATCTAGAATGAGTCAAACCCTATCTCAACAAATCTCTTCAGCGGCGTGACGAAAACTGACTTAACGGATAATCACACACTATTAATCACCACGAGCATTACACACCACACAATCAAAGAGATATTATTAAGGTCACAATAACAATGATGATAAATGTGAAGCAACCCAGTGTGACTGCACAGCACTTAGTCTGCCTCACACTATCGCTGCAAAAACAATGAAAAACATTGTTAATGCTTAATCAAATAACATGCTCACGAAGACATCTCACCATTAGCAAATATTATAAAGAAAAAAAGGAGCACCGTCAAATTAGACCTGCCACAGAAACCAGGAGAGGGAGGCAAACAAAAGATCGAAATACTTGAATTTGACAGCGGAGTGCAGAGAGGCTGGGTACAGAGCTGTGACCGGTGTCAAGGCCTCATCAGTCGCGAAAGGAATGGCAGGCCAAAAAGCTGAATAAAGCATCAAACCACTTGACTGTGGCAGAGAGGAACAGAAAATGTCCATGGCAGTGGACGAGTACAGTAAAACAAAGACAGGTTTAACAAAAGCTGTTTCACCGCCAGACAACACTGGGTCAAAAGGCAAATTATACATTGACCCAAAAGAGAGCCTTTTTTATTTTTATTAGGCAGCAAAATGACTTTTTATGAGTAATTAAAAGTCATGGTTTGTGTTAACAGAAGACTTTGTGGTTGGTGTTAGGGAGAACGTGTGGTCAGGGTTAAAAGAAAGTGTCTCACTGTTGGTAGGAGGTTGGATCGCCCACGTTAAAGTGAGATATTTTGTAGGCCTACAATCCATCCTGACCTCCTGCCTTAGAAACTTTGTGGTACAATAAAGTATATTTCCGCCATTGTGAACAGCCGCAAAAAAGGTAAGCATAAATGTCTTAAGCATTTTAACAAATTACTGATTCTGTCATTTTTCAATGAGTCATTAACAAACACATGTTGAATTACTAGACTGTTGGTTATGGGTAACACTTTAGACCGTATGAAATATGGACCGTGATGTCATCCATAGGTTTCTGAGGAGCAGCTGTTAAGTTGGACAATTTAACATAGGGGTCTATGGGGATTGACTCGCTTTTGGAGCCAGCCTCAAGTGGCCATTGGAGGAACTGCAGTATCCAGCTTAATTGTTCTGCACTGGGAGGTTGGTGCTTGGTAAATACTCTTTTTCCAAGACCTAGGTTCACAAACGTAGAACCATAATCGCTAAAAAAGTTTAAGTTAATGCAACGGTTCAAGTTTTAGAACATATATGAAGTAGTTTCATTTGAATTGTAAAAGAAACCAATCATACAAATTTGTGTGGCAGAACTTTGTTTTTTTCTTCTTTCTTTTCCCATTAATCATCTCATGACCCTCATATTTATATTTGGAGGGGGTCCAAATCCTCAATTAGGCACCACAGGACTAAACTATAACATTTGTATGTATATAGAGGTTAAAGTTGGCTCCACCTCAGCCAGTTACAACAGTAAAATATTTCTTAAGCATGTCTTTCTTTTCTGGATTAAGTACTTTAACTTGTGGTACCTAATTTTCCTGATAAATCTTTTATTTTTTACAACGAATTAGAATGCACGACTTTTACTTACAAAGGTGTATTTCTACATTGATGTGTTGGTGCAATTACTTCAATAAAACATCTGAACATATCTTCCACCACTCTGGCTGGGTTTTTCTCCGGTTCCCCTATGGTGATCCTATAATTATCTGGCGAGGTCAGAAAAACCCATGGGGACCAATTCACACCAAATGTGGGCGCGGGCTGTGACAGGAAGAAACGACTCCTAACCTAGCTGCAAATATATAGTGACACAGAGATAGAGACAGAGAAACAGACAGAAAAGGGAAAAAGAAAAAACATGTTTGATATACACTTGCATGTGGAGAGGTGTCGGCTAAATGATCAGACATTAATTACACTTACATGCAGCCATTTGTACTGCGTGATCCTTATGACTGATAATAGAGCATTGTGTCATGTTTATGTTAGGTGGATAGATAAGCCTCATCATCATCATCATAAAGCATTGCAAAGTCTATGCTGCACTTTCTCCAGTGGGAGCTATTTTGTTGTTAGATTTTCCTCTGCGCTACAGTTGATTTACTGCTTCATGGTAGTAACAAATGCTCACAGGTATTGAAATAGAATCAAGCTCGAATGCCACTATAGCCGAGCAGCAAGCCAAGCCCTCCTCGCTCAAAGAGCTGGCGCTCCATTATTGTGTGATTCGCATCATTATCACAATAAGCACACAGGATAATCACACCTCATTAGTTATGTTTGATATTAATGGAGGCAATATAAATACATTCCCCCTGTGTTTAAAAGGCTAAGCAAGAAAACACATAGCTCCTTTATCAGGCTGCAAATGCAGTCTGGGTAAATGATGGGGCTTTGTTAGGCTAGAGCCTGGGAGAGTGAATACGCAAACATCTTATTGATCCACAGAGTGGTTCCGAGGCGAGCGTCAGCATACGTGACCGTATGATGACAGAAACGGTCCCAGTCAAACCCCGATAGACGCGCTGTATGTTCAGGCTTTCTCAGGAGCCGTTTCTCAAATACTACAGACATGTAGTTCTATTGATAAAAACAAGCTGTGATGTGTGTGTGTGTGTGTGTGTGTACGTGTGCACGTGTGTGTGAGCGTCTGCGTGTGCACGTGTGCGTGTGCGTGTGTGCATGCGTGTGCGTGTGTGCGTATGTGTCCATATAGGTGGACGTTTTGGAATGTGTGTGAAGAGAGCAGGAGAGCACAGCCGAGGAAAAGAAGGTCATGGAATTACACATCCACAGTCAGTAATAGAATATGGCAGACTGTGTGTGATGCAGGAATCTGTCAGATCTCCCTGCCCGGCCTCACTCTCTGTGTGTCCTGCTTGAAATTTCTGTTTGATTCTTCGCTGGGGAGAAGAGGCAGTCATTAATACACCGCAGTATCTTCCATGTCCTTTGGTGCTGAGGGAATCCTTTACCGCATCCCTCCTCCGAAGTTATGTAAATCAAAATGTGCATCAAAAGCCATTTGCCACATTAAGCGCAGCCTGCAAATATATGTGTACATGCAAGCAACCTTGACAAGCCTAAGACTCCCTGTTGTATTTCAAATTCCCTCACCTCATTTAAAAATCAACCATGCTTAAAAAGTGAAGACATAATCAAGCAACTTGCTTTGAAAATCAATGGATTCGACTTGTTTACTTATGAATAAGAGAAATGTGCTATTTGCGTCCATCAGAAATTCTCTATTTGATTTTTCTTCCATCCGAGATATACAGGAGAAAAGAGTCATACATTATTTAAACTACAACATTTCATACCATGTTGCATACTGTATATTCTTAATATCAATCCTCAGATTGTGTCAAATAAGTTCTGAAAGAACAAGATGCTCTATCATCTTTGTGAGATCTGTCGTGAAAAATATCCCTATGACACTGACCTGCACTAAAACCAGACTCAAGCTGACGTGCACCTCCTCAAAAAAGTAACAACACATGAGGCGCTGTGGAGGCTGTGACTGGTCAACTTGGGCCGCCTGCGCTTTCCCAGACTTGTTTGCGATGCTGGTTGAGACTGTTGATAATGGAAACACCATGGAGCAAATTCCCAAGAGACTGAGTCATATTTCCAGTAATGGTAGACACTTTTATGTTTTATTATGTAACGCAGCAAATCTTTTTTTCTGTCAACACCACTACTAAGTGGTGGTTTTGCAAGTCACAAGTTGCCCAACTCTTAGCTTCTACATGCAGCGGCGTACTGTTACGATGGGCCCCAGTGCACACGACATGACGGGCCCTGGTGCATGCACGTTACCAAGGCACACGCATACAATCGTATAGCCCCATCACATGATTAAATAGAGATTTGACATTGGACAATAACAACATACATTTAACCCAGCAATCATCATGGCATATCTGTATATGAAAATGACAAAGAAAGTAAGAAATGCGTCTTTTAATTGAATAGGTTTTTACAGTCTATTCATAGTTTATGTAGAATATGTATATACTTTTGTTAAAGCTACGGACTATTTCACCAAAAACTAATTTAAAAACCATGACTGAGATGGGTTTGCCTTTTCAACGGAATATATAACAAATGGCACCAATGTTTGTTTAATTTGAGTTTTACTTCGAACACAAATATTTCTAAAGGTGGCAATCTTAAATCACTCTCAGGAGCCCGTTCTTCACTCAACACATTGTTGGAGGACATTCTCTCCCGTTTTGTTGACCCATGCATCCACCCAACAGTTGCAGCTTTTATTCAACAAAAGCTTATTCAACTGAGTTATTTTGGAAGGTGACAAACAATGTGTATTGGCATTTTTTTTGGAGAATGTGTTGGACAATTTACATTGTATTCTGCAGAGCATTCAGCGATGACGGCCTGTGTGTCTCTTCTAGGTAAAGTTAAGTCATAAACAGAGGGTATTCAAAAGGCACTTCAGTAAAAGGATATCTGCCAGAGGCCATTTTAATGCTCAAATGGATTCCTGTGGTGGAGCAGATTGAAGTGGAGGTGGTTTGACCGCAAGAATTAATATATACAAAGGGGGCTAAACAGGAGAATAGATTGCTGTCACAGTTGGTAATTTCATGGCTTGATTGATTGCTGGCATATTGTATTGCTCATACTCAGGTGATTAATCCATCTTTGCATAGTTCAAAACCTTGGTGGCTCTGTCTTGTTTGCTTTGTGAACGCCATTTTATGTCACTTTCCTTTTGATTCCATTATTCTTTTCTTAATTCCTCTTTAAATACCCTCGTCTTTCCCGATGTGTGTGAACGTGTGCAGGCACATCTGTGAGCGAGCGAATGAGGGAGAGGTCTAAGTGAGTGTTATTAACCTTGCATTATTTACTGAGCCTTACATATATGCATGAGTTGGCAGTCCTTAATTCCACAGTGATAAAAACATTTAAAATTGCAGACAGAAAATGAAACCTGTCAAAAATGTACACAATTGAAATTTGTTAAATTAATGAGATGAAAAGAATATGAAAGGGCGGCAGCAGGTAGACCAGATGACGGGGTCAATGGGAGACACTATAAAACTCATTATGATTGATGATGACAGATCGGAACATTTGTGCATGCAGGGGGAGAATTAATTGGAAAATTAGTAACCGTGGTAAAATATTTTGAAGCCAACAAACATCATGCATGTATCTATTTTAGAAGAACTTTACTATTTGGTGTGGAAAACTGATTCTTTTGTTTGAATATGAAATGCAGATGATTTTTCCCCACATTTTTCTCGAAAAACGATAACACTGTCCCAAGGAAAAGCAGCCAGGCAAACAGGAAAGTGTGCAGTATGAACACTGTAATCACATCCACTCATATCCTGGGAGGCATGTTTAAAGATGCAGATTGAGTGTTCAACAGATGACTTCCATGGCAGCAATTTTATTTTCTCACAGGATGCTATGCAATAATCTGCAGGTCAGAGCACATTTTCATAAATAACTCACTTCAAGATATTGTACCAGCTAGGCATGATATTGCAAATTTCTCCCAGAGATTGTGGAGTTCAGAAAAAAATGTATTGGCCATCCAGGCAGTCATTAAGCTTAAACGGTTTCCCGTGGAAATTCTGACACTCTGCATGTAGCCGTTTCTCTACTCTGCTGGCTCTGCTGGGGCGGGGGGGTGTGGGGGTGGAGGGGGGGGGGTGAATTACACCCTTAAAAGTGTACTTCTCTAAATAATAACAGTGGTGATGATTATTCATACTGTACAGATTGTAAAAATCTTAAAATTAATTATAAACTAGAATTAACGTACTGCGGTTGTACGCCTCCGCCAGTTTAAATCCATGTCTGTCCAAAATGTCATCACTTCATAATTTTAGACAATCAATCATTTGTGAGAAATTGTCATAATTAGCATTTTAATTATTGAGTTATGGCCAAAAACATGTTTTGTGAGGTCACAGTGATCTTTGACCACCAAATTGTAATCAGTTTAAACGTGAAGTAGACCTTTGTGCATCATTTAAAGAAATGATGTAATGAGAATGGGGCCAACATGAGGTCAAAGTGACCTTGAGCTTTGACCTTTGACCACCAAAATGAAGTCACCTCGTCCTTGAGTTCCGATGGACATTTTTGCTGGAAAAATTCCCTACTGGCGTTCACAAGAATGTACCGGATGGCCGGACATACAGAGGGACGGATAGACACCGCGAAAACATAATGCTACTGGCCACTGTCGCCGCCGTGGAGGCATTAAATTTTTTTTTTTTTTTTTTGTATAGCCCAAAATCACAAATTACAAATTTGCCTCAGAGGGCTTTACAATCTGTACACACTGACATCCTCTGTCCCAGAACCTCTCATCGACTCAGGAAAAACTCCCCCAAAAAACCCTATCAACAGGGAGAAAAATGGAAGAAACCTTCAGGAGAGCAGCAGAGGAGGATCCCTCTCCCAGGATGGACAGAGTACGAAAATAGATGTCATGTGTACAGAATGAACAGCATAACAGAGTTACAACACGTTGAATTCACATAAAATAGAAAAGAATGTGCGTCAGCAGTTCCACGGAAGGAACCAGGAGGCAGGACCAGGGTCCAGATGCAACCACGATTCGTGGAAACCTGCGGGGCGAGAAAGCACAAAGACTCCGAGGGAAGAAGTAGAGTTAGTAATGTGCATTTATAGAACATGAATTCATACAGAAGGAGAGAGAGAAAAGGATAGAGGAGCTCAGTGTATCCTAAGTTGTCCCCCAGCAGTCTAGGCCTATAGCAGCATATCAAGGGGCTGGAAAGAATGGACCAGGGCAAACCTGAGCCAGCCCTAACTATAAGCGCTATCAAAGATAGGCATAAAGAATGAACATTGAAAAACGTAACCCTAAACTAAAAAAAAAAACATTACCAATCAGACCAATTTTATCAGAATAAGATTTCTCAAATTCAGGGATCAAACTCTGATCATTTCAACTAATTATAAAAAAACGTATTATGGACAAAAGGAACTGAAGACAGGAGTCTAAAAATAGACTTGAGTGAATAATTTCTCATTTGAGCCGTGCAGCCACAGGGTCATTAACATAGACATGGCTTGAATTCTAGATCATTTATTACTCCCAAATTGCAACACATAGTTTAGTGTCTTGGTGGGACCTTGAAGCCCAGAGCATGTCCTCCCTGTGTCTGGCAGGACATCATGATCAGAGCCATTGACAGCCACAGGAGGCAGTATGCAAAGAACTAACAAAGGGCTTTAAAAGACAGAAAAAGTACAGGCCAGCCTGAAACTGTTTGTAGAAGATATTACAATTGCAATTGTGTGAGACCTCATAAAGCTCTTTTCTAGTTGTTGAAGCCAACATGTATGTTTTGACAAAAGGACTGGTATCACATGCTATGCTATAATCAAAGTCTAAACTTTGAGCCTAAGATTTGAGTCATTTGAATTATCCTGCAAGACTACTGACCAGTCTCTGTGTGTGCAGTTATTCACAAAAAAAAAAAAAAGATTCGTCAGAATGAAAGATCTGGACGTAGCCATGGTTACAAAAGGAGCCGAGTGGAGTTTGTACATTATGCAGAACAATAACTCGAAGCAGCATGCAGTTTATGAGGCTGAGAGGTATGAAATATGAAGACGTACGTTTTGCATTCACCCTTTATATGGAATGTAATCAGCAGGCAGTGTGCATCATATAAATAAATAAAAAGTTAAGTAAATCATTGAGTAATTCAAAATAACAACTCATTGAATTAAGAGAACACAGCAGATCTAATCAAGTATCGAGCAGGTCTCAGCTCTCATTGGCTATTAGGGGTGTTTGTCAGTTTCAATCTGTGACTTCAACACACAACAGGACTGTTATGAGAATGACTCCTTATTAGTGTCTAGTGTGGTTTTGTCCAAAAGAAAACAATCTGAACTCGAGGTTGTCGGCTCAGCAGTTCTTAACAAAAGACCAGTAGGCCAAGTGGTGCAGGCTCTCTCTCAGCCCAACAGCAGCTCAACAACCGGCGCCTCACCTAGCTGCTCTGCTTAATACTCCTGGGTTTCGGGGTTAATTGATAGGCCCTGCCAACAGCCACCGACCCAAGAGACAGAAATTGATAACATGCACCTGATGACATGAGCCTGCCACACAACAAGGATACAAACAGATCATATCAAAAATGTTTGACACAAAATTAAGTAGTTGTTCGAGAGGCCCCAAGTGTATCAAGCATGTCAAAACAGACTTATTACAAGTCTTCCAATTCAATAAAAAGAAGGAACGTTACATCCATCTATCCCATTTTCAAAGCTACCAGACTGTTGACCAAAACAGTAATTTTACTATGCAGAACATGGGAGTTGCTGGTCTACCGCTGCATTGATTGGTTAGCTTGTTGTTACCTTAAATTTCGAACAAACCCTTTAAAAACACCAAATTAACACAATAACAAAAACAAACTATACCAATCAAGGCAGCAGTAGACCAGCAAGTCTCATGTTCTACGACGTCAAATTACTGTTTCTGTCAATGGAGTCTTGCCGTTTTGAAGAGAGCATAGATGACTGCTTCAGTTCCCCAACCTGTCTTACAGCAAGGAAAAGCAAGGAAAATATTCTAGCGAACACTTAAACATAGGTGACTGAAATACGCTTTGGTGCTGCTCCCGTCAGTGTAGCAGTAGTTACTGTAACCCCTGCTACATTGACTATGGATTAATACCTCATACAACCCCATATTAAAAACAATCCAAACTATCCCTTCAAGGTTAGTCAAGTAAACCATTGGGTTAAAGGAATAGTTTGAAATTTAGAAAAATGTATTCATTTGCTTTCTTGCCAAGAATTAGATGAGAAGATCAATACCACCTTTATGTCTACATGAATCTGCCGCCAATGCATTTTACCAACCGGGAAGGGTCAGATGTAAGTCATTGAAGAGGCAACACGACTTTGTGAGTGGTATCGCTCTTCTCATCTCACTCTTGGCAAGAAAGCAAAAAAAAGGAATTTTGTAACTGTTCATTTAAGGCTATATAATCAACACTTAGACAAGACACACACCCGTATATGACTTTTCACTGGGTCATAGCTTCTGAATTGGAACAACAATTAAAAAAACAAAATACATTTTACATCAGAGCTACATACGGGTCCCCTGCAGCTCTGGGCCCTTAGAAATGTCAGTATGCCTTTCATAATGTATCCACTCCTGTCCACAAATGAAAAACAGCTAATTGGGGCTAAGGACAGGCAGTGACCCCCATGTACAGCCAGCCAATCAGAGCAGAGGCTCACGCTGCTTTTCTAATGAGCCCAAAAAAAACCACTGAATTTCTAATTTGAAGCCAATGTACTGCAATGTTAACTAATTATTGAGAATTGAAATAAGTGTTTCAGAAAGAAAAAAAACATAATACTGCAGTTATGAGCCATCTTTAATGTGTTACAGCAGACGCTACATATATTAGTAACTGTGATGTTTTACGAAACTTTCTCCAGCCCAAACCTTCTCTCCTCTGAAGTGATGATACTGCTTTGAAAGCATTTTTCTGTAAAAAAATGCAGCAGTGTCAAAGTGGGCATGATGTGATGCTGCAAGACTTGACCACATGCATGGGAAGAAATATGCCACTCCTGCACTTTTCTCCTTTTTACTTACCCCTGACCTGCTCTAAAAAAAATACAGTCAGCAGCATTGCACCGCCTCTAATGATGTGTAATCACAGTGGTTTCCTGCATAATGCCTTCAATGTTGGGAGAGACCATCAAGCACCACTGATATCCAGGGACACTTTAGGCAGATGGTGATACTCTACTTCACTTCACAGAGAAAGCCGGAGAAGACTTATTTTCACGACTCAATAAATAGACCATTGAGTACATTCAGATTTGGAAAAGAAGGTCATGAATTTGCTTAATTTTTGGGATGATTTCATACTCTATGTTGAAAATCATGAATGGCATTGATTGATGTTTCTCCTCATGTATTCCATCATTTTCCTGAGAGTAGTGAGAGAAAACCAAAGTTATTCATGTCAATCTTTAAGCTCTTTAGGGAAACGTTGTTTGAAAACTCATATCAATGTTTGCTTATGCTGATTTCATTCTGCAGTGTACCCCATTCTATTTCAAAGGAACTGAAAGCAAAGTAATGCCACCGTTGAATTCAGATGGAGATGCAATTAAATGCAAAAAAAGACTGAGTGAGAATATTACCATGGGAATATTTATGCATTACAGACTTCCCTGTGTCATTGCAAAGACTTTTAACTACATTCTAAGTGACGCTTGTATCAAATGTGATCTGGAAGTTGCAACAGAAAAATATTAAGAAATCATGGCCCAATCCGCGAAGGCATAGTTTCTAGACTAGCAACCCCCATGTGCCATAGAAAATTTATTTTTTATCAAAATTACTACTCAGCACGACTAACCAGTTTGACATTACAGTCGTTTATTGGTGTTCTCAAATATTCTGAAAAGGATGTCTGTGTCTGCTGCTATTACATTAAATTAAAATCCATTCATTACTTTATAACTTTAATTCAGTGCATGGCTTAAGTGCCCACTTAAAAAATGAGGTCGTTAAGATGTAAATTTGTAAAAACAAAAAAGTTAAATTAAAAACAGGCAAAAATGTCCAAATACTGGTTTCAGTTCATGGCCTAAAGCCACTTAAAAGATGACGATGCAAATGTAAGATTGAGGTCTAATGTAACACATTTTTCACTCTCAAGCCATATCCTAGTTTATTTATTAAAAAATCACCGCGGGCCCTTTACTAACAGGCTGCAGGCCGCTGTCAGCCTAAGGGCCATAGTTTGGCCACCCCAGCTGAAGACCATTAGTCTTAATAGAAGAGCAAATATAAAAGCTTTGACAAGTTGACCACTATGTGCCCAAAATAATAGAATGTTTGCATTAAAATATAGTGGATTATTATATTAAAGAGTCCTTAATGCATTTGTTACTTCACACTGTTTACGAACTAAATCCAATTATGTGGTTGGGTGCAGGAATGAACAGTGTAAATTGTGGAAGCCGTCTCAGGTTAGTAGTTCGTTAATATGAATCAAGCAGCCAGTGTGAGCTGGCGAGCAGCTGTTTGGGGCCCCAAGTGCAATCCCAAGAAGCACCTCGGTCCCCAACAAGTGCTAGCTGCAATGAGGTGTATCATGGTGACTTTTAATTTCCCTCTTCACCATATCATATTTGCAGCCGGCCAGGGAGGGGAAGAGAGGAAATAGATCCCCAGATTATTTCCATCTATAATTTCTTATCTGGTTCCTTCTGCCTCCCCCTCAACCCAATCTAGAAATTGAATTTGAGGGGAGGAAATTAGAAATGAGGGCATTTTCATTTCAATTCATCTTTCCAATGAGACAATTTTGATGTAGGTCCTTTCACGGCTACAATATGGAACTCCCACTCAGTTGATACCCTTCACCTTACAACCTTGTCACCTATACCCCACTGCTACCCTTTAAACCTCCAGCAGCCGCTCCCTGTCTGCTGTCGCACCCCTTTAAAGAGCTCTACATCTTAAAAACAGCCAATTTCCAAGCCAAAGTGTGCCACCTGCTTTTGGCAGCTGGAAGCCCTGGCAAATGTAGATAAATGAACAGAGCCACCTGAGGGATTTTATGAATCTGCTGCTGCTTGGCAGATTTATTTGCTCCCCGCCACAGAGAGCTGCACTGGTAAGCACAGATTACGGTCTACAGCACAACTGCCCCTGCCCATTCTCCTGTTCCACCCTCCCCGTGTCCACCCATAAAAGCACTGAGAGGTTATTGACCTGTAATTCATCAGTATTTAAAATCGTATGTTATTGTGTGCGTTCCCCCCCACCTCATCATTACTGTACAGATCTGGAGCAGATCATGTAGTGCCCTTGGGAAGCTGTGAATATGTTTGTTTAGTGCCTGATCTAATCTCACGTCATTATGCAGAAGGATATTTGAGTAAGTCTTCCAGAATTGTAATTAGATTTTTATCAAATGCACTGCTGTTCTGTACAAGACTATATGTTCATGTGTAGCTATTCAGTATATTGCCTCAGTCAAAGGCATTTTTGCAGCTCCATTCTGTATTTGATTTCCATTAGCTTAAATATTAACTTAATTAAGATCTGGTCACACATCTTTTATTCTGTTGTCTAATCACTAAAAAGTCCTATACATAGGAGACCAAGTTGAAATGATATCTGTAATGAATGAAATGTATCATGACAAATATATATATATATATATATATATATATATATATATATATATATATATATATATATATATATATATATATATATATATATATAAAAAAAAAGGGGCGACTGTAGCTCAATGGTGAGCAGTGTCACCCTTCAATCAGGGGCTCGGTGGTTTGATCCCCGGCTCCGCTGGCCCATGTCGATGTCTCCTTGGGAAAGACACTTAACCCCAAATATCTCCTGTAGCTGTGCCTACGGTGTATGAATGTTAGCTGCCTTGGGTGTGAATTATGTAGTGTTAAAGTGCTTTGAGTGGTCGGAAGACTAGAAAAGCGCTATACAGGTCCATTTACCATATATATTATATTTTCTCTCTTCTTTGGAAAACATCCATCGTTGAAATTCTTATTAAAATTCTTAAAAAGCGACCAAATCACATAAAATGACGCTGCAAGGGAGGACAATGCTGCTGCACTCTGCTCAACCGGGACTGGATCCCGGTAAGGGCGAAGGACTGCTGCACCGGAAAGAGTTTACTGAAAGGCTTTTCAATTTCTTTCAGCAAACGGATAAATAACAAATAAATATATAGCAATCTGCAGAATATGCAAAGTCCAAATGATAGAGGGCACACAATAACACTACAACATGGCAAGCTAGGCAATTTAGAATCCGAGGAACTGCAGCCAAGGCAGGCAAGAATTACCTCATTTTTGCCTCCCTCCTCCTCATCCAAAGGCTTACCAATGGCTTATGAAATATATGAGACCGATAAACACCATCCAAAAACAAGAGCCAAAGTACACGGTTCCTAGCCGTGCAACCATCACCGACAGAGTTGTGAAATTCTACAATAATATTTGGTGCCTAATCTTAATTATTACTGAGCAAGAAAGCTATCACCTGTTGGTAATGTGTCTTGGGAATGTTAAATTAGTCTTTAGTGGACAGGACATATAACAAACACATTCTGATAGTGGCATTGGCAAAAAATAAGTCTGTGTAGAGGCTACAGTGTATAGGTGCATAGTAAAAAAATAAATATTAAAAATAATAAGGAATGACATTTGAAAGGGAAGTAAAAAAGAATTGACAGCATTGACCATACAGTTTAGATTTATATATTTTGTTTGTTTGTTTTGTATGTAATGAAATAGTGTGAAGGATTTTTGTCCACCTCCACCCCAGTTGATAAAAGCACAAATACACATTTTGTCAGTGTCCCAACACAACTTCATTCTTCAAATGCATCAGTGCACCACAGTTGTATTCATATAGTGTGTTACTAACACTTAATATAATTTAACTCTAGGGTGTGAATTTTTAGGTTGGCTTCAGATAAACAGACATCCTTTCTTCCTCCTCCCTCCTAAATCCATAGAAGAAAAGCAAGTTGAGCAAATTACCATATTGACTGAGCGCACCCATGGGTGCATTTAATACTCTTATTAACTAATATTATGTGGGGAACAGTTGAACTAATATTGCAGCAGACACTGGCTGAAGGCATGTCAGAAAGTGTGTGCAGCTAACTTTAGATTTTACGCACCGCTATTGTTCCCCAAGTCCGTGCGGAGGGAGAGTGTACAGATTAATTATGTTAGAAAACATAATCGTGCTTGTGTACCTTCAGACTGTATTAACATTTCACTGGGGATTGACTTTTCATATTCCATTTCGCAAAAAGAGTGAAATTGAAAGCCGCTTTAATCCATGGAACTGAATAAAAGGTAATTATGGTATGAAATCTTAGTCCTTAAAAAAAGTACCTCAGATTCTTTTTGATAATTGATTGAGAGATACACATGGTAAAATATTCTAAAATGTGTTTATTCAGAATGCTTTGAGATTTCTTCTGGGCATTTTTAGAAGTTAAGAAGAAATTTGATTTGTTCAAGTTTTTTTGCTTTTGTTACAGCAAAAATGTAGTTTCAACGATATGCAAATATTGTTCATACACAAGGGATATTTATTCAATGTAGCTGAACTCGGGGCATCTATGTGTAAAGTTGGCTCCGTCTGAGAAGGTAATAAATAGCACATGGCATTTTCTGATGCGAGAGTCCTGTTGGCTGTGCAGCGCCACGGCCATTAGTGGAGCTATTGACTCTGTGGCAGGCAGGGAGGTGCAGAGAGGGGTGAGTCTTTGCACCATGCTATTAATTTGTGTGTAAGTTTTCTGTTTATGTTTTGTAAATGGCAATTACAGGATAATCAGCATATATTCAGTAAACAGCGCAGTCAGAGCTAAGTATCAGGTGTGCTCATTGAGGCCGCAACTCGCTCTTCTCGCTCCCTGCTACTTGTCTACAACCACAACACATTAAAAGCAGGTTTACTATAACAACTAAATCATGGGGAGGATAATTTCTGACAAGTCTTTGTTGTGATTATTATCTACTTTAAACTGCCTTCTGCTACCCACGACTCTTGACCCGAACAGCAACTCAGTGGACAAGTGACAGAATTGTGCCATGCACCACGCTTCTCTGCTCATCAGAATCGATGAAGTGCACAGACAGTCATAAATTGTCATAGAAGATTTGATATCCGCGCTGGAGAAGTCTTCTGAACTCCACGACACTCTGTCAGTGTCTTCTGCCGATGAGCTAGTTCATCAGAATTGAACTCAACAAGATTTAAATGGACAGCTATCTATAAATGACACCATAACTTTTCTAAGACCCAGTGAAACGAAACCAGTGAGATCATATGATGAATGCCATTTCTGCTGGGATTACCTGAGTGCTAAACCCGACTGTACTCCAACAGAGGGATAAATGTATTGCTTCAACTAAGCCTATTTCGACCCCAGACATCTAGTCATAAACATAGAGACAACACACCTTGAAAACAGGTTTGAACCAGTAATGAATCAAAATATGCCAGCTGACAGAAAAAAGCCTAAAAAAGTATTGTGACACAAAGGGGATGAAAACATCTCAAAACAGAAAATTCAACCTGTTACTGTTGTGGGAGACACCGCTATCAGAAACATAAGCAGTAAGACAGTTAAAACACACTGCTTCCCAGATGCTATGGTCTGTGATTTAAGAGGAAATGAAGTGACGGGTAAACACCTCAAACTGAATCCAATTATTCTACATATGTGCACAAATGATGTTTGCAGGCAGCAATCAGAAGTGCTCGAGCAGGATTTCATTGAACTGTTTAATTGTCTGGACAAAGTGGAAGCCCAGTTTTGTTTATAGTGGCTCAGTGGCAGCGGTCAACAGAGGGATCAACATGTCCAGCAGACCTCTTAGGACTCAACACTTGGCTCAACAAAACCTATGGTTAGAAAAGGGATCAACTCCATTGAAAACTTAAATCTCTGCTGGGAACGAACGCCTCTTTCAGGGTGGATGGTTACAGATTTTATTCACAATCTGATAAACAGTCGGACGCAAAATGATCAGACCTGAGAGTTAACGAGTCCCAATTAAGGTCGCTATGTAAAACAATTTCCTTGTATTCATGTAGAGATAAGTGGTGCTTAAAGTGCGAACAACGGCAAAAGTGGTAAGGAAGAGGTACCCTGCCATACGAGCGCAGTGCAGAGCGCGAGTGTGCGTGTGCGTGTGCGTGTGCGTGTGCGTGTGCGTGTGCGTGTGCGTGTGCGTGTGCGTGTGCGTGTGCGTGTGAGCTAGCCAGTGGGGCACACTCACATAAACCGGGAGTGACGTCATTCTCTGCTCAGGTAGACATTACTCCATTATATCTTTACATGGAAAATAGTTGTTTGCTGCTACATTAACGCATTGAATATTGAATTTAGCACCTTAGTCAGCCGGCATATCAATCTGGCAGCATTTCTTCAGACCAGGGTTTGGCTGACCAATTATTGCTTCCCAGATGTTACGGAGAAAATGAAGAGTTAACTAAACACCTCAAAATGAATCAAATGCTCTTTGAAGACTCTTCTTCTGGACTTCACGTTTCTATTTCTGTTTAAATAAGTGGTAGCATGAACGAGATGCACTCAAATAATTCTGCAAATTTTATCCTTAGCTAAAACTATTTTTAACAAACTTAACTCTGTTTTATAAGACATCAGGTGTTTGACAGGTAAATCATTTTTTATTAATAATATGGATAACTATGGACTGCCTCAGCATGTGATGGAGCCCACATACAATTAGGTGCACACTTTGGACTCCAAGGATCTTAACATTTCTCAGGTTGTGGTGACTGATGTTGCTCTTTCTTATCATTACACTTTATTTATTTATTTTTTAGATGACTTATCACTGTTCACACAAATGTTAAAATAAGAGGTAAGCAGATCATGGTGTTTCACTGAAAACACCAGTAAATTATTTATTCATGCTCTCTCTTCCACACCCGACCTTATGGCTAGCTCTCAGTCAATGATCCTTAGATAATTTCAGTTCAAACATTACAAATGTTATTGATGTCATTGCCCCTTCTGCAGTAAAGGTAGGACCTGGTAAGAAAGAAATGTCCCACTAATAAAAAATAATAATAAAAGGCCAGCATCATGTGACACCCCTAGCACCAATAGGAAGAGCTGCAGCACATCAAGAGAAGACCACACACAGTGCAGGAAATGCCATGTTCTTTTGGTTGTTTTCCCTCAACAATCAACAGAGAAAAGGAAAGCATTGGGTAAATTGTCTATTGTAGTTGTCTATTTTTGATTATCAAGTTGAAAAACTTCTGAGCAGTGAGATTATGTTTTGAAAGCAGCAGATCAACCATCATAGTTGGTATGCTACCATATACCAGTGGTTTTCTGACGACATACAGCCTAAACTTAAGCTTTAAGCTGAGAAATTATTACTATTTTCCACAGAAGCATAATAGTAGCCTACCCACCTATGTTCTAAGCGGAAATTGAAATTGTAGACTACCGAAACGACCTTATCATGATAGCATGAGAGAAGAAGTGATGCTATGGGAGACAGGATGTACAAGATGGGAGTGATTGGGGGGGGGGGAGTTATTTCAAGGGGGGTGAGGCTGGAAATAGGATTGTGGTATGAAGTGCGAGCCTAGGCGTTGCCGGTGTAGGGGGTTTACATAGAATAAAATAGGGGCGGCTGCTTTGAGTAATTTAGTAATTTAGGGCCAAAATACATACATACATGAACCACAGAGACCCCTCAGATCATCTAAAACTTAACACAGAGGGGTGGCCTGGCTTAAAGAGACAGGCACTAAAATCTGAGCGTTTCAGATAGCGGGTGAATACAGGTACATTCAAACAGCCAGCAGAAGAAATAGTATGTGTATTTGAACAGTAAAGCATGTAAACATGTTCTAGTAGAAACCCAAGATACAAATATGAACCTGAAAATGGGCATAGTATGTCTCCTTTAAATGGGCTTAAAACATTTTACTTTACTACTGCATTTTTGTTAAATTAAACTGGAGATTATAATCATGCACTGTAGCTGCACTGTAATGTTTATTCAATTTTAGCTTATTTTTTATCTTCTATTATATTTGCTCTATAAAATCACATCTATGCATCTTTTTATAGTCTTTTTTTATATTGTATTTCTTTATGACTTTTCTTAATGCTTTTTTACTGTCTTATGTAAAGAACTTTGAATTGCTGCTACTTACACTTTCTCAAAATCTTTTGTTGCCCTGTACCTAACATGCCCGTTTTATTACTGCCATTGCCTGCTAACCCTCACTCACAACTCTTAACTGGCCCCCAGCTGGTAGGGGCCACAAGAGATGTCAAAGCTGAGTGCATCGCCTAAACCTCAGCCGCTACTCTGGGGCCAAAGACCGTGAGGGAAAACAGGTTGCTGTCTTTGAGTGTTTTGGGCGGTGTGTTTGGCTAACATGTAACAACCAATGGAACTACCAGTACACACACTGCTGAGTATATCGCCACCACTCTACGCTGCTTCTACACATCTCTAAATATCTTATACGAAGACTTCGGGCTGTTAGCCTGCATTCATCACCGCTTGATGTTGAGTGTGAATGAAGTGTGAATGAAGTGTGTTTTACGACGCCTTACAGCCCATTAGTGTCTAGATGGTGGGTTAGCCAATTGTGCGTTGTATTCATTAGATCACACAATACAGCGGGGGTCGTTGCAGACGCGCCTGGCCCGAGATCTGCACTCTACGGAGTGCACCTTTCCAGTCTCAATATGTCAACTTACTCACTTACTTACTGGGTGGTGTTGGAGACACGTGGGTGGGGGTCGTCTCTTCGGAAGCTCTGATGATAGAGTCCCCCGCTGTTCCTGTAGTCCTGTGGAAGAGAGAGAAAGGGAGAGAGTTAGAAATAGGAAGACAAGAACGAGGTTGGGAGGGAGGAATGTCGGAACTGAGTCAAAGAGGAAGTGAACGGGTTCCTTGTGCTTAAGTATTTAGGGCTCGGTAATTGGCTAAGTTCGGGGTGTGGCCTTCGTTCCCGAACTATGTTCTGTAAAACATCATTTATCAGGACACTGGATGTAATTTAATACTGTGTGCCATAAACATAGTCAAGCTTGTACAAACTCAGATGGGTTTCTCTGAATTTCATATCTGTAGATACTTACAGTATAGATCCCACTCTGTCCAATAAGCCGAGAGAGGATTTGCCAGGGTAAATTGAAAAAACTGTCCGATTATTTATATAGGTATAACATTGGCCAAGGTTTATTTTGTGTTCAGGTTGTGTGTAGATAGATGGCAAAAACAACCTGAAATTCAGCCTATAATACAAAATTGTGGGAAACATTACAGAAATACAACTGAATACTTGAAGCCATTGCAGATAGTCTGCACTGCTATCTTAGAGGAAGGATCCTAAAGCCCTAATTCAAAGATGACTTTTGATAGTTCAAACCACAGAAACACCTTTGCTTTTTGCTTCCACTGCCCGCTTACTGAACTTCTGCATCTTTCCAAATGTCACATCTCATGGGGCTTCCCATAGAACTGTGAGCTCCACAAAATATACAGTACCCAGGCCAAAGACTGCGATCATCACAGCGTTAGGCTAGTATTGCATCATTTTCGGGGAAGACATTTGGCTTCTCTTCAGCAGAAAACATGAGCACGAGTAATGAGGACAAGAACCAATAACAACAGTAGATATTGCTTTTCTTGATCTAGCTGTAGTTAGCAATATACACTCCAGCCTCAGGCCATGTCCACACAAGGCCAGCGTTTTACTCACACATTGCTGTTACTTTTCCTGAAAATGCTCCCCAGAGTGGATACTTCTGAAAATGCTGGTGTTGTCAGACACTCTTAGAAACTCCCACTTCTCAAAAATAGCCACTACACCACTGCCACCAGCACTCACATCTCCCCGGCAATTTTAATGTTTTCGCCCTCTCAGACCAATCGACTGTAGGCGTAATTAAGGTAATTGTGAAGTAACTATGGTGCGGAAAATTGTAAAACCCACATAAAATATAAGCCTTTATAATGATGGCCATCATTAATAGGCCAGAAATAGAAGTGAGCACTGCTGTTAATTCCAAGATGACACAGTGATGTGATCAGTCCATAGCAAACTCTAGTGAAAAATTAAAGTCACCCTATGGTAGCAAAAGATACTTTGATGGACTCACAGGTGTGTGTTCTCAGGTCCATACACATGCACATGCTGAATAAGTCCATTTGAAACTTTCGAAAATTAATCTTGTACCAATCCATCCAGCCATCCATCTATTTTCATCTGCTTATCCGGGGTCGGGTCACGTGGCAGCAGGCCCAGCAGGCCGACCCAGGCTTCCCTCTCACCCGCAACACGTTCCAGCTCGTTCTGGGGGATCCCGAGGTGTTCCCAGGTCAGCTGGGAGATATAATCCCTCCAGCATGTTCTGGGTCTTCCCCGGGGCCTCCTACCAGTTGGGCGTGTCCGGAAAACCTCCAGTGGGAAGCGCCCAGGAAGCATCCTGATTAGATGCCCGAACCACCTCAGCTGACTCCTTTTTTTGTACCAATCCACTTCAGACAATTTTCTCTTTCTATAATCATTACATTTGAGTCACAGAACTAAGGTATGGTAATGCATGCGAGGCAAAAACTGAGTCATCTCCAACCAGAGAGAGAAACAACGTCAAGTTTAAGTGCAGCTTGTCCGTCAGACGTGTCATCCATCCGTCTGTATATCTGTGGATCTTGGTCTCCAATAGACATCCCTGAAGCGAAATTAAACCTGGCTCATACGTTCTGCATTCTTCTCATTCCCAGAAATGTGTGATTAACCTATAAGTTACATACATATACAGATATAGGTTCCCCGACAAATGACAATTAAATTACATAGAGGAGATGTAATTAAAAGTTGGATGTCTATGGCTATAGACTACAGTACATAACTCTTAATCAACAAATCTAGTCTATTTAACAAAGTTGGTAAAAAAAAGTCCTTGAATTATCTTCAGTGAAAAACATTTTTTAAGACCCGTCATGTTAATATTCAACTAAATACTACCCGAAAGTATTTGAAAGTTTATTTAAATGAGAAAGAAAATCTTATGACTTGAGAGAAATGTCCATTTTTAAGAAAAAAGGGTAAAACTAATGTAAAAGAAGTATTTCTTACAAAGAGGCAAAATGTATCATGGATATAAAGAGTACTAGAATATTTTACTAGTTCACCACTAAAAGCACTGTTACTTTTTACCGAAATACAAGTAGAATACTTGTATTTTAAATATGCAGTTAGATAAAAGTTTTTTAAAAAGTAGGTCGGTAAAAAATGTGCTCAGACTAGTAAACTTTACTGGCGTTAAAGAACACAATCAGGAAGCAAATGAAGTACCACAGAACTCTTACTGTATGTCCAAACCAACAATAAATTCCTCTTTGTGGACATCCCTGCCTGTACATACAACTGATCAATTAACATCAACTACAGAACAGTCTTTCTTAGTGTAGCCTTAGGCTATAGGCCTTACCGATTGAACCAGTTCATAGGACAAACCTGAGACCATCAAACAACCAGCAGCAAGAAAAAAAAAAGAAAAAAAAGCTATGGATACCGCGGCGGATGCAGCAATATTATGCAACACAAATTAAATAACCAGAATAAAGTATCACCAGCAAGGCAGACAGCACTGACATAAACAACAGTGACTTTTGTTGCTCTCACCTGTCTGAGCTTGGCTTTGTGCAAGTCCTCCACAATCTGCTCCAGGTTTCAACTTCTCTGCTAGTCCATTTTCAAAACGTAATATATCTCCAGTCCACTCAGCCTCTCGGTCCCACTGTAACCAGTCGAGCTGTCTGTAACACTGCATCATTTAAAGTTTCCAAACATGTTGGACTGGATGAGCGCTCCGCAGACGCAACTGCGACAACAGTAACAAAAACGAAAGCGCCTCACAGGCCTCGCTGAAAGTGTCCACCGTGATCTTTTTAGCATGTTTAGCCACACGCACAATGCACCTGTTGAATGTGTCTCATTTGGGTCACTTAAATGCAAAGGGGGGTCTGGTACATAAAAGACAGGGTTGGTAATCTTCTTCAAAAACATTTTTGACATTTTTGTTGAAATTGTCATTCGATCCTGATATGAATCAAATGCTGTGACCTAAAAAAAAAAAGACCAAAAATATCAGATATATGTGGCTGTGTCAGCACTGTAATAAACTCATCCAATCACTTAATTTGGCCCAAATGTAGTGATTGGATGGCCTACCTGCCTGTCTACCTACCTGCCTTCACAAATTCCAATAGATGAATGCATGTTCAGAGTGGTATATGGTTTTAATATGATCTGGTATAGTGTGCAATTGATTTCAATTGATTAGTTCCCCATTAGCTTAATCAAACCAGACTATTCTTGGAGGGGGTTCAATTACATTAACAGACAACATGAAATCAAAGTCCAGCACACTATGACACCAATTCAAATACATCACTTTAGAGCACGGGTCTCTAAAGTTATTCCGGCCCGCCAAGTCATTTTATGTGGCCCGCGAGAGCTCGAAAGGAATATGTTTGTCTTAAAATTAAAGTCTATGCTGCTTTACAATGTACAGTGACCATAAACTACATCTCCCACAATGCATGTTGATTTTGTGACCCGCGAATGAACGGCATCCTACCTGCCGTTATGCTGCGTTCACACCAAAAGCGTCGCTTTACTCGCGTCGCTTTACTCGCGTCGCTTTACTCGCGTCGCTTTACTCGCGTCGCTTTACTCGCGTCGCTTTACTCGCGTCGCTTTACTCGCGTCGCTTCACTCGCGCTAGACACGCCGGAGAGGGGGCGTGGCTTATATATAGTATAGTATAGATATAGTTAATTTCTGCCATCCACCGTGGAATAAATAACCACTAGTTCTGCTTTGTACATGTTGTGGAAGTTCCTCAAACGTGGGAACATCAGACGCCCTCGTGTCTGGTTTCATAACATCATCCGTCGCCGCACACAGCTTCTCCAGGATCGGGAGGACTGCTGCTTCCAGTCTATCAACTTCTTCTCCATAGTTTCTGATTCAACAACGGCATGACGTCAAGGATGACGGGCGGAGCTTCTCAACGCTGATTGGCTTTAAAGACACAGCGTCACGCAAATTTTTTGCCCGGCGGAAGTTCGCGTTATTCACATCCATTCGCGTCTGTGCATTGACTTTGTTTGTGATCTACTCGCGTGAAAAATTCGCAACACGTTTGTTGTGAACGCAGCGTAAAGGTATGAGAACAGGTGTGCCATGTAAAGGTATGAGAGCAGGTGTGCCATGTAAAGGTATGAGAACAGTTGTGCCATGTAAAGGTATGAGAGCAGGTGTGCCATGTAAAGGTATGAGAACAGGTGAGCCCCAGACCACATGTCACGTGTTTTTAGCAGCTCAATTATGTGTTGTACCAGAGTTATGTCCCTCTCAACTGTGACAAAAAAAGCTTTGCACAAAGTTAATGTAATAACGTGTGTTTGATGATATTTGTCTTTGTTATTTTCTTTAAAAGTTTGATCTTTGACAGAGTAATGTGGGTTTCTTAAACCTAAATCAAAATGATTTATGTTATAATAACAGAGAAATTTGCTTACATACATTTTTACATTTATATAGATGCATCTACTATATTTTTACACTTGAATAAACAATAATCAAATGCAGAGACAGTCATTTAGCAATATGTTAGGGAGTAGTTACATTTATAAATGTTTAAAGTTACAACCGGCCCTTTGAGGGCAACCATAATGCTGATGTGGCCCACGGTGAAAATGAGTTTGACACCACTGCTCTAGAGGTTGTTCGTGCTTCATGCGTCACTAATGGATATCTTGAAATAAACTCGAAATAATAATTGCTATACAGCACTTCAACCTCTTCTACAGTTATTTCTGTAAAACTATACGTCTCTAACATTATTTTTTAATGCTCTCTGGCAATATACATTTACCTCCACCTATAGTCGCTTGCCTTGATAATAATGGATATCTGAACTAAAATAATTTAAATTTACAGCAATATAGAAACTAAACCACCAAAGTATAGCAAGATGGAAACAGAGTCCAGCTATCGGGTAAGCTTCAGCCTACATCTGGTAAGGTAATTGTTTTTAACCACACTGTGTTGATGGGAGTAATTACCATGTTTGTTTGTCTGTGTGTTGTTTCTTATTCCAAATTGTTTTTGTAAACCATACTATATTTTATTTTCCATAAGCATTAACATGTACCGCTGTGACATTATATGATCATACTGTAAGTAAGTCAGCTATAAATCTGTCTCATCTCTGAGCCGTTTAAGTTCTCAGTGGACATGTGGTCACATTAGCGGCCACAACTCAATGACCATCTATCATTTTTGACATCCTCACACACGTTTATAGATTTTGAACAAAGCCCCAGCTCTCCTCTAAGCCCCATGTTGCTACTTGCTGGTGTATTTAGGTATTGCTTCCAAGTCATGGTCATTGTTGTGTTTAGCTTTTATTTACACCCATTACAATAGGCTACATAATTATTCATATAGTTCATTGAAATGTGAGCAACTATAGCCTTGAGGGGGAGGAAAGTTATCTAAAGGCAAAACACGACCCTGAAAATTCCGAAGCATGAAAACTAGCTTGGTAATTAGATGCTAAATTAGTCCACATGGACCAATTAGGCAAGACAAGACATGGGGGCTCTGTAATGCTTTGTCAACAGAAATGAAACCAGTACAAGGAGCCAGAAGGTTTGAGGAGGAACAAGTCTGAATGAGAGACAGAAGAAAAGGGAGGGGGCATGAGAGCATGTACCCTGATTAAAGGCGAGAAGGGGATCAAAGAGATTTCTTTTGGCATGTGTGTGAAGATTAAACAAAACTTTAGAAGAAAAAAGGGTCCCATCATTTCCTGTATTAAGTTTGAATAAAATTTTAATTCAGAAACATTGCTTGATCTCTTTTACAAATGATGATGCTTTGATTTGGATACTTAAAATGTAAGTGGAGTCCCTTCAGCCCAGCGCTGGTTCGCTAAAAAGTTCTTTACATTTATTTTGACCCTTTTAAAGACTTGCCTTGTCTTATAACTTGTTTTCCAGTTCGACTGATAATTGGAAATACTACAAATAATACAGGGGGTAAAATGTTGGTTCATCCAAATTACAATAGAACATTTTCTCACATCTATCTATTGGTAGCCATGCAGACAGTTTTGGTTTTATCTCCCTAGGTTTGAGACATTCATCAACAACAGCAATATGTCTCTGCAAGAACAATGTTTTATAGTGACTACTTTGTAACAAAGAAATAGTCCCTGTGAAAACTTTCCATCGGTAGATCTGTCAATTGCGGCGTCACAGACTGAAATGTCTCAGCAACTACTGGACGGATTGCCATGAAATCCCCATGACTTTTGAATTTCACAGTCTTGTTTCCAAGACGACGTATCTTAATGACATTCCCCTAACTGTTCCTCTGATGGCTCTGTGCCCACTGTCATGAAGAAATAATAGGTGCTGCAATCACCGCAAAAAATCTCACAAGCTATACCATTTTGACCATTTCTATACCACTCCCCCTTTTGTTCAAAACTTTTTTATAAATTCTAATAATTTTAGTTTGGAATATGCTAAATGTTGCTCTTTTATGAGCGTGAAGTTGATCACCTGATAGAGCTACACGTCTGCTGCAGTAGGCCATAAACCTTGACTGGTGGGATGTGCAGGCAGTTTTTTTTTTCTTCTGTGCTGGTGCACCTGCAACGGGAAGATAAGGGCACTGATGATAACAACCTGTCGGCATTCTGACATTTTTTTGGACACTCGGCAATGAGCTGTTGGCCACAGCCCTGCGGAAAAAAAGTGAACCGCAATTTGAAGGGGAAAAACAGGGCTTTGTCACCTTGTCTTTGCAAAAGGGAAAGCAACACATACTACATTTTAATTACTGTTTTCCATTGGTAGCCCTATTGTTGATTTGCCCAACAAGACAATGATATACAGCAAGCAAATTACACTGTTTAATCATCAGCAGTAGATATATAGTAGAAAAATATATTTAAATAAAACTTTGGGCTACACTATGTATGCACAATGCACAATAATTCACATAAAACAAAACATTATGCAATGGTACGTTCCGTCACCTCATTTTAATTTGCATGTAGACCAATGCTGAATTAAATGTAAATGTCAGTTTAAAATATATGCCATTATAATCTATAAAAGGATTCAAAAACGAATTAACAACTTTGGATACATGGTGTCGTTCTGCAAAGCCTGTTACCTTTGGAATGAGGGAAAGAATAAAAAGGGAAAACAAAAAAATCTATATGTCAAGTGACAAATGATGAAGGGCATGTGACAGTCGCCATGACGGATATCCTGAATTTCTCGACAAATTGTCCTGAACATTTAGTTAAAAACAGATGACATGACCAAACCAAACTCATGTTGTAAGATGGATTTAGGGCTGTGGTCATTTGTCTGTCACATACTGCATTAATCCAACATGCCTATGAACTATGCTGAATGAGGCCTTCTGGGTATATCAGTAGCTAATATCCTGTGGGCTCTTCGGATTGGGAAAATAACCACATAGATGGCTTTTTCAGTGTTCATAACTGTTGAATTGAAATACACAGTTTTAGTGACTAAACCTGTCACTGATCTTGTGTCTCGAAGGTGCAGCAGCGTAGCTCAAACTCCACAAGATAAATACAGTTGCATTTCATTGCTATAGTCGATTTTGTGGTACAGTTTTGTTACATTAATCCACGTCTGTGACACCGGCCTGCAGTGTGCCAGCCCAGATGAATTATGTGAGCTGGAGGGTTTCACATTAATTTAAAGTTTAAATTGTAGGTCTTGGCATTTACAAGGTGAGAATTGCCCAGAAGTATTTTTAGTAGCATTGTGCAGCGTTCATGAGCATGTTTTACGATCTCAAGTTTTCTTTCCAAATACAGATTTATTATTGCCTCTTAGAAGTGCCACATTGGATTATTGAGAAAGCTGTTTAAGGTATTTAGTTAGACTACCATCACACCAGAAAAAGAAAAGAAAATCAAAGAAAGAAAACAGAACAAGGAGAAGAAAAAAAAGAAGATACAGTGAAACAAATTTTAAATAGTTATGTTCTTTTGGTTTTCAGTGATCTAATTGTACTAGACTTGACATTGGGCAACATCAACGTACATTTTGTCCAGAAATGATCATTGCATCAATGACAATGCATTATTCATTTAATTGAATCTGGAGTTTTTTCAGAGTTTATTTATACTTTATGTAAGATAAGCATATCATTTTGTTGTAGATTGCTACTGACCATTTACATAACATCCATCCAACAAAAATAAAAAATTGGAACTGACTTTTCAAGGGCATATAAAGCAAATGGTACAATGTTTGATTTAATTTGTTATTCTTTAAACACAGGCGTAGTCCTGAGGTGGCAATCTGGACCACTCCCCAGGACTGCTCTCCGTCCCAAACATTGTTGGAGGGCCTGCTCTCCCCTGCTCACGCTTTGTTCGGCGCAGTGAAAGCCGTCGTGGTGCAGCGCAGCCCATTGTAAATAATGTGTTTTAGAGTGCAGTGGTGCCGTTGTCACGTTGTGTTTGAAAGTGCCTTCAGTGAGTTAGAGACGGAGCGAGAAATGGGGGAAGGAATGAATGCATGAATGAATGAAAACTAATGACTATTACTTTGTGCTAGAGAGCCACTCAAGTAATGCCAGAAGGGTGAGTTATTTTATAATTATTTATTATTGGTCTATGACATACTTTTTTTTGTTGCAGAGTACTTATTATTTTGTTATTTCCATTCTTTCCCCTCTGCTCTTCCCTCGGTACACCAACAGCTGCATCTCCAGTTACCAGTCCGTCAAGCTCCTGAGGTTGATGACACCGCCCTCATTGGACTCATCTCTGGTGGGGATGAGTCCGCCTACAGGTGGGAGACTGACCATCTGGTGACCTGGTCCTGGACCTCGACAAAACAACTTAGAGCTTAACGCTCTAAAGACAGTGGAGATGGTTGTGGATTTCTGCAAGAACGCAGCCCCACCTGCTGAAGAAGTTCATCCTGCCAAAGACAATGATGGTGCACTTCTACACTGCCATCGTTGAGTCCATCCTCTGCTCCTCCGTCAGCGTCTGGTACGCTGCAGCCACTGCCAAAGACAAGGGCAGACTGCAGCGTATCATCCGCTCTGCTGAGAAGGTGATTGGCTGCAATCTGTCGTCCCTCCCCGACTTGTTCGCCTCCAGGACCCTGAAGCGGGCAAGTAAGATTGTAGCTGACCGCTCTCACCCTGGACACAAACTGTTTGAGTCCCTTCCCTCTGGCAGGAGGCTGCGGTCCATCAGGACCAAGACCTCATGCCACAAATACAGTTTCTTCCCATCAGCAGTTAGGTTCATCAATAAAGCCCAGGACTCCCACTGACTCAGACATTTACATGCCCAGGACAATTTCTTAAGGTGCGTTCACACCAAACGCGGCGCGAATTTTTTCGCGCGACCAGATTACATACAAAGTCAATGCACAGACGCGAAATGGTTGCGAAAAAAGCAAATTTCGCACGGCGCAAAATCGCGCGAACCGGGCGAATCGCGCGGCGGGAAATCATGCGAACTCGAGTGAATGACGCGACGCAAAAAATTTGCGTGACGCTGAGTTGCGAACGCCAATCAGCGTTGAGAAGCTCCGCCCATCATCACCGCCGTCCTGCCGTTGCTGATCAGAAACTATGAAGGAGAAGTCGATAGTCTGGAAGAGGAAGTCCTCCAGACGCAGCTCCTGGAGAAGCTGTGTGCGACTACGGATGATGTTATGAACCCAGACATGAGGGCGTTTGATGTTCCAACGTTTGTGGGACTTCCATAACATGTACAAAGCAGAACTAGTGGTTATTTCTTCCACGGTGGATAGCAGAAAGGAACTATTTCCATGGAGATAAGCCACGACCCCTCTCTGGCGGCGCTTCGAGTGCGAAAATTCACGCTGCGTTTGGTGTGAACGCAACTTTACGGTTACACACCCTTGTACATCTTTTTCTCTATTAACATTCACTTGCCACTTTGATAATATACTGGTTTTAACATACTCTTATTTGTTTACCATATGTTATTGTAAATTTGTCTTATGCCATTGCACTGTGTTTACTGTTACGCACCAATCATCTATCCAAATTCCTTGTGTATGTAATGTACTTGGCAATAAACAAAGTCTGATTCTGATTCTGATTCTGACATAGGCCCCTAGACGTTGCTATCTCGCCATTCCCCATTTGTCAATGCCAATCTTCAAATTGGTGAAACAGCGCCCCCTTTGGACTGCAATGGGCCCTACGTCACGAGGGTCAGGCAGCTGGTGGGTGAAACACGTGAACGCACCGCCATGGAGGAGGGTCCCCTTCAGGTCGGAGGAAGGCAGGTGACGCGTTACGGACTGGACTCTGGCGGGAAAGTGTTGTTTACGCCACTGAAAAAGTCAGTTACTTTGCCGAATGTAAAACCCGGAGAGTTAGCAAGTTGTCTAATTATGTTAGCTAGTAGCTGCTGTGCAGACCATTCAGCTAGTTAGCTCGCGAGAAGCAAATTGGTCGGCCGGAAATAAAACTTTGACGGGATGAGAGGCCGCGACCCTGAAGCTGGACCTGCTCCCGGTGTGGACGGGAGGCACCTGGAATATATCTACGAAGTCGTTTGTGGTGGAAGACCTCAAGTCCAGAGGGACATTACATCTCGAACACTACCATGAAGTCTTCAGACACAGGTAACTAATGTTAGAGCACAAACACTCTCCTCCCTGTCTGGTCCTCTGTGGCTTTGCTGGTGGCTAAATGTCTGTGTAGACTTAAGGTTACTTTGTTGTTGTTGTGGTTATTTTGCTTATACTTATTTTCCTAAATGAAGTTGATTGCGTTAGTAGCTGCTGAGGTTTGTTACCGTGGGGCCCTCAGCACCATGGACAGAGCCTGCCATCGTTTGAAAACAAGTGTGCTTGTGGACCGGTAGATGTTTGTTGGATTTTCTTCTGTGTTTGTTTTTGTTTTTAATTTGTGAGCATGTGCAACTGTGAGAAACACTGACATAGAAATAACATCGTATTTGCATCAAATATTTTCTCAGCAACAGTTACAAAGTGCTCTGCAGGGCACAAGGACACAAATTAGTTCATTAGTAATATGATAAACAATACAACATGTGGTGCATGTGTATACAATAGATATTATATGTGTGTAAGTCATGTATTTGACCTCACATCGGCACAGGAAAAACTCCCCCCTCCCAAAAAAAAACTTTAACATGGAGAAAAAAGGAAGAAACATTAGGGAGAGCAACCTTCTATCAGGATGGACAGAAGTACAATATATGTCATGTGTACAGAATGAACAACATAACAGTTACAACACATTCAATGCATATGACAGAAATGATTCATATAATGACAGTAGTAGGCATGATGAAAAGGTTACAACTACCAAAAATAACAGCGACAGTGGATATAGTAGAATAATAATTATAATAGAATCAGTAATGGTATTGGCAATACTAATAGCAATGCAACTAACAATAACAATAACAATGATATAGCAGTAGGTGTTGGGCAGGAACACGGTCGAGATATAACCACGAGCCATAGAAACCTGTGAGGCGAGAAAGTACAAAGACTCCGGAGAAGGACTAAAGTTAGTAATGTGCATTAATAGGACATGAGTTCATACAGAAGGAGATAGAGAAGAGTGGGCGTCAGCAGGGCCATGGCAGGAGGCAGAAGGCAGGAGGCAGGACCAGGGTCCAGATGTAACCACGATCCATGGAAACCTGTGAGGCGAGAAAGCACAAAGACTCTGTGGAAGAAGTAGAGTTAGTAATGTGCATTGATGGGACATAAATTCATGCAGAAGGAGAGAGAGAAGAGTAGTGAAGAACTCAGTGTATCCTAAGATGTCCCCCAGCAGTCTAGGCCTATAGCAGCACATCTAGGGGCTGGACCAGGGCAAACCTGAGCGGGGGGAATAAGAAACACCAGTCTGTGTGCATAATCTCAGACCACCATCCCTAGCCCCCAAAATGAGCATTAAGTTAAATGAACACCTCTCTAAAACTGTTTTAAACTAAAACGGAGCACTGTAACCTCATGCCGGTAAGAAGTATTGCAGGCTGTTGTAAAGTCACTATTCGCTAGGTGTACCTCTTAAACTGGCAACTGATTAACATTTGGTCAATTTGTACAAAGATGGCATGGCAAACATATCGATTGATTTCATTTACAGCATTATTGACTATATTTGTTATGATATTCCTAACATTGAGTTTCAGAAGAGAAAAATTACCACACAAGCATTTGTTTGCATCCTTTGTTCTAGATCGCAACAAGGACTTAGAATAACAACGTTTCAGAGAATAATATTTTAGAGCAAGAGGAAAATGCATATTTTGATGATTTGAGTAGCACATTTTCCACAGAGGAGCAGTGTGTTTCGCAGCCTCCTCCACATCTGATAGAAATTGCGGCAGCCATTCACAAGAGGCAAGGGGCCCTTTTAAAGATGTAATGGTTACCATTATCTTAGAAAACTGTCAGCTACCAGTGTGTGATGTCAAGATGGATCCTGAGCCGACACGGTTAACTACAGTCGCTCTCAAATATGTGACGAGGTCACCAACTGACTTTTCCATATACAGCTCCACATTACAGTAGTACATTCCTATCATATCTAAAGAAGCTCTAGGGCATAATCAAATGTGAGCAACCTGTAACAGGTAGATGCTCTGCGAAGCATCGTCGCTCCAAAGATGTTTGCTCTGTGCCTGCAACAGGTGGCACTGGCACACCGATAGGCAAGAAGATGGATTTCATTTAAAGTTTCATTTGAAATACCAAAACGGCGCTTTATTTTGAGCAGGTGCGGCTCTACTTCACGGTGTAGTCTGGATGGTCCAATCAATTTGTCTTCGCCCCTTGTGCCCGATCTGAATCCTTTAACATTGGGGATGATCTGCCAATACCAAGTCGGATACTTATAGTTGCTTGAATACTGATAAATATCCATCCGACATACTTACTTAGCCATCGCATACTAAATCTAACACCTTTGTCACAAGCTGCTTGATCCAAATACTGGTGTTCCTGTTTCAAAAATATTCTATCGTAGTGTAGGAGCGTCACGAATCCCTGCATTCTGCCAACCTGTAGAGCCCTGCTGTTATACAACAAAACACAGTAGCGTACAGTAAAGAAAGATTGTTTTTTGTTCGCCAGTACTGAACCTTAGGAACAGCTCTAGTCTCAAGTCCAGCTGTGTAATCATTATTTTTCGATGTTGGAAGAGTTTCCAGACTCCGCCAGTGCCTTTGTTTGCACTGGCTGGCATTTTGCATGGTAAGAGGGACTGTTGCAATGTTTCATTATGATTGATCAGCATATAGAGAGAGCAGCTGTCCTTTTGTGTTTCTGCAACTACCTTGGGGGCTATAGGCATGTGTAAGAAATAAAAGACATTTATTGCATCATCTTAAAGCACCATTTCACAGGGGCATACCTAGTCAAACTGCCAAGCCCTAAAATTGCTGTGGTTCTGTGGGGATTTTTTTCTTCTTTTTTTTTTACTTTGCAGGCTTTGTGAGAGATGTGCACTCTATCCTTGTAAGTTTTAAGGCAGCAAATCTCTGGGACACTGTTTCAATCTTATTGGCTAGAAATTAAATGTGCATATGATTTACTTTTCTCTCTAAACATTTGATCTATTCTTGATCCATTCAGTGACGTAAGAAAGTCAATAAATCCATCCATTGGGGTCAGGGTGATATTGAAATTCCCCCACAGACAATATTGCTTGAAAAAAAAAACAATAACGTACATAATTAATGTAACAAATACGCACATCGATATCTAGCGGCCACAAAGTGAATAGGAAGTAAGTACTATTTAACACAAGGGCATGCTGAGATCAATAAATCAGTCTAACTGGTAATAACTGCCCTCGTACAGTTTCGCCACAGGTGACTGTCACGTTTATTTTTTGTTGCCTTTGCAAAAGCCTCAATGATTCAGGGTTGATTGCTTACTGTGGTAGCAGTTTTGGTCCGGCTGCTCTCTGTGGGTGGAGACGGTGGAAGACTTATGTATTCTGTTGGATCAGAGGTGGAACAGAGATTTGTGGTGTTTCCATCTTTAGTCTTAGTTTTGACGTTCAAATTATTATTATTAATAACTTACAGAAACATTGTGTGCAATAGTTCACCGGTTTCCACCTTCTCTACCCCCTCACTCTCTCAGACACACACACACACACACACACACACACACACACACACACACACACACACACACAGCAAGCAAGGCCATGGTGTGTACTCGTCTTTGTAACTGTCTCAGGCCAAAATTCAAACATTATTGGAAAAAAAACATAGATGTAATCATTTCCAAAACACATTTTTATATTACAACATATCCTGCTTCAATCTACATTTGTTGGCGTTTAGCCTTTCAAAAACAAAATCATACCCTGTGGCCACACCCGCATGTATTGACAGGGTTGTCTAGCAGCAATCTGACAGCACAATAAATAACATTTATGTAACCACAAAAACAAACTCAGACGTATGCTCGCATGTTATCTCTTTTTTATATGCTACAGCGATGCGTAAATCATCAAGAAAGCGAGAGAGAGAGAGAGAGAGAGAGAGAGACAGACAGACAGACAGACAGAGAATATACCACAAAGTCGTTGCACAATTGATTATTGTTCTGTTATCGAGGCCAACCAATAAAGTGTTGATATTGTTCAAGCCTATCATCCATCCATCCATCCCGTCATTTATATACCACACTGGCTCTGTAAAATGAAAAGTAAAATGTAGTATGTACCATGATTTCAAACTAAATGACTGAATAGAGGAGCATGCTGTTCCATAGCAGTGGATTCCTTTTTAAGGGTGAAATTAGCCCAGTAGCAGTCCATTATCTTACACAGCATGGAGTACAGTTTTTTTTTGGTGTGCAAACATCAGTCAAGGTGACCTTACTTAGTATTTCACTGGGGTGGCCTCCAGCCTGCATGATATCAGTGGAGTAATCTAACGGCTCTTGGTTGTCATCTGGGATAATAATCGGGTGTTTGGTCCCACGTCGTGTGACATGATGACAGACAATAGATGGGCAGTCTGCGACGTCTCACAGTCGGTGTGACAGCGGTGGACACAGGTTTCACCGCGCCCACACAGATTTCAGTGATACTGACCAATCAGATGACGATCTGCTTCATAAACAGAAATATTTTGGGAGACGTATTCCTTTTTTGACATTTGGAAACTGTAATATAGACAATAAGAGTCTGACTTTCAGCTTTAAAAATCATCAAAGGAGCAGAAGTGTAAAAGACCAGCCTTATTTAGTGTTCATCTTATCTGTGTTTAAAAACAATTTACATGCATCTTTTTATTTATTGCCTTTTGTTTGATGTTTTCCTTTTTGTATTATTATTATTATTTCAGCATTTTGTTCTATAATATGTTGCATGCATAAATCACAGTAACGATAGCCATGGTTGTACCATACACATTAAAGAAGCTTTTTTTCAAATTAATATTGAAGGACGTTACTTTACAATGTGCAAATAGTTGAAAGATATGAAAGGAAAAATACATTATTAACATTTCTCACATCTGCTAATATCACTTGATGATAGTTGGTGTTAATGAGCTATTTTCAGAAGGAGTACAGCTCACAAGAGAGAGAGAGCGAGAGAGAGAAATACAAAGAGAAAGAAAAACAAGGAAAATGAACCGAGTCTTGCACAAAATCTATCTGCTAAAGAACAGGCTGCGCAAAGACCCGCTGTTTCTGAAACACTTACACTAGGCGTAACTGCGATGGAGATGTGCTCATGCAGCTACATCACAGCTAAGCCTTCTTCGGTGGACGTGCCAGATTGACGTGAGGAATAGCTATCAGTAGTTTCATGTCATGTTGCTGTTTATTTCATTGATTTTACAGACAAGCAACAAATTCAAACTTTCATTCTAACTACATTGCCGTATACTAACAGCACGCTTTTAATCCTGCGATTATTCAGAAGCAGAAAAAAATCTTTTTTATTTTTTATTTTTTTTTAGCGTTGGCCAAAGGGTGCACTTTACTTTGAAAGTTGCACTTTACTCTGAGTGCATCCCCTACTGTGTGTACAATATATTTCATTAAGAGATAGAAATCCATGCAGGTCAGGGTTTCTATTAATGCCTTCACTTCCCTGAAGACTAACAACCACATATGGCTTACTTGGAAAATGCAGTTTAGTGCACACCCACGCTGAAAGAAAGAGGAATTAGGGATCTATTAATGTAATGCCCAATAGCCCAGCATGTTACAACTTTGCTTCCTTCCCCTTCACTCTCCCCTCTTTCCTCTCTCTCTGGCTTCATGTGTAGCCGTCACCGGTGATATGTGAGTACATGCTTATTAGCAGCATGGGGCAATACTACATTAAATACATTAAATCTCCATGGCAACTATTTCCCCACCTGAGAGAGCTGTATGTAAAGATCGGAAGGCAGAGCTGGCACAAGACGGAAGCAACAAGCAGCTGATTAGAGCCCTCTTGGCCAGGCGGCCATGCTTTTAGTGCACGGTGTGCGGCTCGCTCACGGCTAGCCCGCGGCTAGCCCGCGGCTAGCCCGCGGCTAGCCCGCTCTGCATCGCTGTCATAAGGCGGTGACAAGTTCTAACGCTGTACCGACAGATGGAATCGTTGCGAAAGCGTGGCTCCTACCCTCCGGTTCACCCTCAGGTAAACACAGGTAGCTCCGTCAACTCTTTCGCCGCTGTGAGCGACGAGCCGCCTGCTCGCCATGGCCATGTTGAGAGCCATTGGGAGGGGATCGAAATGCAGCAGGCCACAAACCATTTTTGCAACGAGACGTTTTTGAAAGGAAGCATTCTCATTATGATAAAAACTAAAGCACCGACTATCAGAAACTCAAGTTTGGCTAGGTAGCTAACACATGACAATTGAATGCTGATGATGCTAATGAGTTCACCGTATATCATCAAAAGTTATGTCAGTACGTGTTTTGCACGTCTTCTGCTTTCTCCAAGTTGGCGACCTCCTCCAAAGACGTCCTGGTGCAGAACCTGGATCATGTCTTCACGCATCAGATCCTATGACGGAACTTGTGTGTGATAGTAGATTGTGCTCTTTTGTTATTATATTATCGAGTGTTACTACATTTCTCTCTATGTAGGAATCAGTCAGCTTGAGCTTTGCGGTATGACAAAATGCGCAGTGTTAGAGCAGCGATGTTAGAGGGTGACAGCAGACTACCCCTCAGATCTGGTGACCAATCGCTGCTCTCCATTGCACCCACCTAATTAAAAAACAAAGGTGATCAAGCCTTCTGTTCAATTTTTTTTAGGCCCTAAATTTGCCACTAAAATCTAGAACTTGCCCCTTCATTGATGCCTTTAAAACTAAATCTAAAGACCCATCTCTTTTCTTAAGGCTCTTAATTATCATCATGAAGACATGCCAGACCATGCTCTGGTTTTTTATTTGTTTGATTCATTTGTGATTTTTATCACGATATTGTGCTTGATTTAATTAACTTTTATTCTCTATCCATGCCTGGGTTTCTATTTGATCACTCCTCTGTTTTTATTTAATTTCTTTGTAAAGTACTTTGGTCAACGTTTGTTGTTTTTAAATGTGCTCCATTAATAATCTTGACTTGACTCTAAACCTTTACAAAGAGATTAATTCAGTTGTTGAATGTATTTAATTTTTTTTCAGTGTAGAATTATATCTGAAAATATGTACTTCCTACCCCCATCTGACCTGGAGTAATTGTTCACGCACCAATATCCTCCAGACTTGACTACTGCGTTTCATTATATTTTGAATTTGCCAGACAGATGTTTTCTGCCTGCAGTTTTTGCTGCTGTTAGATTATTGTCCAGCCATGAAACAGAGCATAAAACCCCCATCCTTTCCTCCTTGCACTGGCCCCCTTTTAAATATTGAATTAAATTCAAAGTGTTATTACTTGCTTTTAGAGCCCTGCATGGTCTTGCATCTGTTTACAATATAGATCTACTTACACCCCATAGTACCGTTAGGCCCCTTAGATCCTATTACTATTTCACAGTCTCATCGAAAACGAGCTGATAACTGGGCAAAAACATCAGATTGGCTTAAAGGTGCAATGTGTAAAATATGGCCAGAAATAGTTTTTTCATCATCAACATAATGTGAAGAGGTTATAGTGTTGGGGTTAGGTCAAAGATATATATATATATATATATGTAACTGTGACTTAAATGTTTTATTCTTGCGGCATCTTAGCCCTTGTGCCTTACTTTAAAAAAAATGCTCTGATAATGTGCATAAAATTGTATATATTCATTATTTTACACTTTTAGTAAGTTAAATCTTTTAACCAGCTTCAGTCCTGATCATAAACACCAAATAATAATAATTTCTGTCATGTGAATTGAATGTGTTGTAACTCTGTTATGCTGTTCATTCTGTACACATGACATCTATTTATACTCTGTCCATCCGGGGAGAGGGTCCTCTTCTGTTGCTCTCCCGAAGGTTTCTTCCCTTTTTCTCCCTGTTGAAAGGGTTTTTTTGGGGGAGTTTTCCCTGATCCGATGAGAGGTCCCGGGACAGAGGATGTCATATGTGTACAGATTGTAAAGCCCTCTGAGGCAAATTTGTAATTTGTGATTTTGGGCTTTACAAAAATAAATTGAATTGAATTGAAATTGAAATATTCATTCATTTACAAAATGTAACTTTTTAAATGTATATACATATATCGAGAGGCGATAGTGAGTCGCTGTAGCGTCCACTCAGCCCTCAGTCCAGAGAGCGAAGTAGACCTGCCCCGAAGGCTGGTCAATAATACATTCATGTTTCATGTAGGTTTATTAGATTAAATTCACACTGGCAGAAACGAGAAAATGATTAGCATTCTCGCTTTGAGGCTGCTTTGCTTGGAGTAGAGTGTGTGGCAGCTCCATGAGATGTATCCACAGTTAGCAGTTAGCTCTAATTCAGCCAAGTCAAACCCCAGCACCCAAGCAAACTTGATGTTGCTGGCAACCTCAGAGTCACGCATTGCACCTTTTAATATGTTGATATTATTTATTTTAAAGCATATTTAAATTAGCAAAGGCATACTCGCAAGGGCATACTTTGCGAGTATAATAATAATATTTAAAGTGTTATTCTCTTGCATACAGTACAATTCTTTTAAATGCACTTTTAACATTAAAATCTCCATTTTGTCTACCAGAGTCTATCGCAGTGAAGACAGGAAATGAAGGGACAGAGAAATAAATCCTACTTAAGCCCCCAGAAAGGTCTGGGCCAAAACTGTTCAGGGTGTTTAAATGCCTTCTGACAATTGCATTCTGTGACAGACAATAAGCCCCTATAAGTGAATTAGGGGGTAGTAAAGATACAAGCATGAATGAATGACTGTTCAATATATTATTTCTCCTGCAGCAGACACTTCAGAGACATTTATATTACCATATAAATACTCATTGCAACATATTCTACCTGATTACCCCACCTACCTTTAACTACAGGTTACAAGTATTTGTTAAAACTTAATTATCGAACAAATGGTTAATATAATAGTCCGTTGACTTTGGTGGTCACTTCTTAATTCAAATACTCAAAGTGCATATTGCAGACATTTGAAAGTTATAATATGTGGTCTCATTTGCAACCTTTATTGATATTGAGACTAAGCACACAGCCCCTCCCAAGGAAATACCTTATTTATGTGAGAATTACAACGTAAAGGAACAAGAACTGCAGTAAAGACACACCCTGATGTACAATTTAAAAAACTCAGTGGCATGTATCTGTTCTCCGTTTACACAATAAAAAAATGAAATGGTAATAATAATAAAAAAATATATATTTATACCTCGAAGCTTGGGAAGCAAGCTGTCAAGTGCCGCTATATTTCTCCCTTCAAAGCATTACAGGTGGTTGCCTGACGGGGCGAGGACTAATTGAATGTATTTCTGAAATTCAGAGTAACATTTGTCCCTCATTGCCACATATTGTGCCGTACAAACAAGAACAAATAGACAAGCAATTATAATTGCCCAGTTCTGTCTCTGATCCAGATGGTTCACAGCTTTGACACATCCTACCCGTCTAAGCCTCCAAAATGTCTTACTCTGTCTCCTCGTACATTTTAAGGTGCCATTACTGAGTTGTGATATTAAATTTAGCTTGCATTTGGATTATTTACTTTTTGCGAGTATGCCTTTGCTGTGCAAAGCAGGCATCGTCTCATTTAAACTGCAGTGTTTGAGGTGGGCCTATTTACTGTATAGATGATTCACGCTTTCCATTATTGCTGTGGACTGCACGGCAAGTTCTTCAAGTGGGTCTATATCAAGGTTCATGGCACTACTTAATAGAGCTTTGCATTTAATAGATTCCCGGTCTGCTTGGTTGAGATGTTGCCAGTGCTTCATAGATTTTTTTATTTTTTTTTCGTGCACAAGGGAGGACAGTCACAGTTCAGCTTGTTGGAAGTGTTTTATTGCGTACCCAATACAGATTTACAGTAGAGTATGCTCAATGAAATATTTTTTTTTTGGCTAGTTTACTAAAATATACCTCCGAATCACACACAAATATGTGAGCCACATTATGCTTATCATGTTCAAACATGAGAGTATATGCTATGGAGCTCAGATTGGCATTCAAGAGTTATGGACTATACATTTGCACTGATTTTAATGTGGTCTGACATGATGGGAATGGATGTGCTGTTGAAAATGAAGTTATTTTAGAGACACGGACACAATAACTCTATTTCAACCTCTCAATTACGTCTCATGCAGCTCCGGACTTCATCACGAGACCTAAAACGCTGCCCCTAATGTATCTCTAAAGCAATTACAGTGTGCTCCAAGGACTAATGAATATAATTTGCCTTTTCAGTCCGTTTTTTTCTCCCTCATCGGATCAAACCAGCTATTAGTCATATTGCTTCAGATTGATCTTGCACCGTGACATGCTCGACAGCATTAAATAGTTTTCAAAGGATGAAAGTAAAACAGTAACAGGTACCCAAGGCCGTAGAGTTCTGTAAATACAGTACGAGCCGGCGCATTTGAAGGACATCATTTGTTTTTCATTGGGATAGTGATTACCACATCAGATAGATTCATAAGATGACAGAGACTGACACTGAGAGCTGACAATCACACATTCACACCAACACAATGGAAAATAAAAGCTGGCAGGGTGTCGTGATTTTGTGGTGGCACAAATATGTATTCAATTAATTTGGCTTCATGTCATTCATTCACTGCCACCGTAAACATGCAAAGAGTCAGCTGCTCTTTTTTCTCAGCCAGAATTCCCCGAGTGTGCTTTAAACGCTCACAGGCTGACGCTTTCACAATTAAAGTTTGGTTCTCCTTGAATTTGTCAATAGTCACACTTGATTTGACATTTAGAACAGACCTCATTACTTTATGATTGTTAAGTGTGACGTCATTTTTTATTCATGCTGCAACTTAACTCTTGTGCCTCACTTAAAAAAAAAAATGCTCTGATAAAATCTTATGTATTTATTATTTTACACTTTCAGTGAGTTAAATCTTTTAACCAACTTCCGTCCTGATCATTTCTACCAAATATTCATTCATTTTCATAGTTTAACCTTCTAAATTTCAGTTTGTTTACATAAAGTCACTGTTATTGTTTTTGTTTATTGCGGGGACACCGCGGGGACACCTCGGGGACACCGCGGGGACACCGCGGGGACACCTCGGGGACACCGCGGGGACACCGCGGGGACACCGCGGGGACACCTCGGGGACACCTCGGGGACACCGCGGGGACACCGCTTCACTCCGCACGTCTGCTCAGCTATGATGTAAACTCTGCCAGTGCTATTGTAGCGATAGGGATGACTCACATTTCCCATCATGCCTGTCTGGTGCCCAGTGCTAGTTGTTGGTAATGCTTGTTTTTGTTACTTTGTGTTTGGAATATTTCTCTTCAGAACATGGCAGCTTACCTTGGTCGTTATCATTTGTGTGCTGATTTATTGTTTTAATTACATTTACATTTCTTGACCCCGGTGTAAGTGCTGTGTTTTATATAGCTGATAGTTTGTATTCTGAGTTGGATGATGTACGGTAAACATTGTAGATGTTTGCCAATAGTCACTCATGTTGTACTATTTGCCTCCGTCACTCAGTCAGAGTGCATTTGGCTAAAGAAACCGTGTGATGATGACGCTAGTTAAATACAGGCATAAGCTGCATTTTCTGTATTATATTCTCCAAAACTCAAAGCTTTCAAATTTGCGTAAATTGGTCAACATACACAGATACTAATGCACCTGTGATGGGCTAGTATTGGCCGATAAAATCATCCAATCGATTCATAGGTCAGGCTCTAATTCGGATTTTGATCCATTTCTATTTTCTGTGCAGAATTAGATTTATATAAAAACTCCCACGTGTTACCTTCGAGGACAAAAATGTCCCCTTCCTAAAACTGCTATGAAACACCATGAAAATATAATGAATTTTACACGTGTGTGTGTGTGTGTGTGTGTGTGTGTGTGTGTGAGGTGGGGTGGGAGGTGACGGGGAGGGAGAGAATTGGGACCTAAAGTACAATGCAAGTTATATCTCAAGCTACACACACACCCACACACACACACATTATTTCAGTTGCATACATTTGCTACAGTGCTTCATTGTACAGCAGCAATGCCCCTAGTGGAAAGCAGTAAAATAGTATGTATGTAAACATGAGAAATGGCAAAAATCTGGTGAAAAATATTAGAAAAACATTTCTTTAAGCCAGGGTTTTATAAAGAAAACCTGATCTGATTTTATGCTGTCATGGGTTTCAATGAGGACGTTTTTTTGGTGTTAAAGGTTTGACTGTCAGTGTTTTATAAACTTATTACAGGAGCTGAGGGGGAACTTCCAAAAAAACAAAAAACTAATCTACTAAAATGTATGCCATGTGCATTCATACAGCCAAAATTGTTGAAAGATTTGAAATGAAAAAGCCGAAAATGTCCCTAGTGAGACACAAAGGCTAAGTGTACCCCCGTGCAGGCATGTGCTACATTTGATGACCCAACATTTTTATTTTCTGCGCATGAAAGCGAGTTAATTGATCTCACAACATGGGAGTTAACAACAGAGCCGACTCCTGCACTCCGGTGTTTGAAATGTACATAAATTGTCCTCTCTGTTCAAAGCTCGAGCAGCCTCAGCTACTGATGTGTGAATAGAGGACTTCCACTCATCATGAGTTTTGCTTCTAGGAAATCCAGCATCCAAAATCAGTCATGTTCCCTACAATTACATACACCATTACTTGACTCAAAACCTTGATTCAACTGCATTCCAACCAGCCCAGTAACGAGGAAGCAGACAGTAGTGTGGCCAAGTTTTTGGAGCAATCTGATCATGAAGCTCAAGCAGAAGTTCAGTCAGGAAGACAATCTCTACACTCTTTTTTCATTCATGGTCTCAGTCTCTATTTCTCCCTGCTATTACTCCATCAGCTGATTGGGGGGCGTGCACTTTAAATTAACCAATCAGATTCTGTGCAGTTTCCTTAAGCCAATCACAACGTTGTAGTCAAACTTTTAAACAGGTTCTCCTCTCTGCTGCTGTCAGTTGTCATATCAGCTCAAAACAGATGCAACCCTCCTCCACCCCAGGCTCCTCCAATCGGCATCAGTCATGCTCCTCATTCATCATCGGGTTACAGCAACTTCCTTCTCCACCACCACCACCAGGGGGGATTCTGCCGTAGCAGATATCAGCATCACTACCCCTTGCTTATCCTAATTCAGGATGAAGTCCAATCGCCAAAGACTTTGCACTATTCAAATGTTATGCAATTGTAATAAATTATTGTTCAACTCTATACAAGTCTCTCCTGATTGAAATACAGTGACTTGCTTGAACAATCACTTTAGGCGATCATATTTTCAGAGTAAACAAATGGGCTTGTGGCTGAATTTATACAGTCCACATTGGCATGTCTGAGTGGGCATATTATGAACCCAAAATTATAATTACAAACTTTCCAATAAATACTGCTGAATCATTAATCCGTTATCGTGTGTGTTTTATTCATCATTGATTGATGACTGTATTTGGACCTCTTTAAACACTACACTCACTCAAGGAAATGCGAAAGGGACAGGAATAAATCAACATTGATTTGTTGATCTCTGTCTTTAGATCAAATGCTTTTGACAACACACTGTAATCTGCACTGAGATCTAGTAATCCTTTGTTAATGGCCTCAATATTTTACTCTTTCCAGTTATTGCTTTAATGAAGACAGATTTATTCTGACTGCAGCTCTTGTGTCTCTTCCTGGTGTGGTTTCAGTAGAGACGCAAGCAGAGGTGGTGGTGGGGTGTGGGGGGGGGGGGAGGTGCAGGGGGGAGACAGCAAGAGGCAGGAAGAGAAATTGCCAGTGAAACTTTCGAGGCAGAGAGAGAGAGAGTGACGCAGTCAGACAGAGACTGATGGAAGAAGGGAGAATTTACGATAAGTGCCTCCCTGAACTGAGGATGTAAGGTGGGATCTGCAGTGATACTTCCTTAGTATTCCATTGTTTTAAACCACAGGGTCAAACAAACAAACTCAAAAGAATGGATATCGCTGAGAGGCAGATGAGACAAGTTTTGTTTCAATAACACATCAATCCAGAAAGGAAGACTCTCAAATGCCTGTCATGTCTTATAAATAACCGGTGGTAACTGTAAAATCCTCCCCGACGCAGACAAATACCTCTCAACTTGTGTTACATCAGCCATCATCTGAATAACCGTCGGGCAATTTGTATTTTAAAGGAAAAGAATTCAACCGTGAATGCAAACCATTTCATGGCACCAATTTGTGATAGCCAGTGTTTTCAATTCAGAAGGAGTTTTCTTTTTCTTTTGGTGGCAAATATGCTCTAGTAACTTCTTCTCCTTGTGAAGACATTTCCTGGCAATTTAAACAGAGGAATTATTTCTTTTCTACAGAGTTTGTATATTTAGTGCTAAGCAAAGCAGCATTAATCAAAAATAATTAGACTTTATCTCTCTAGACAGGGCTGCTTCCTCAGAGAAATGCTTAAACCCTCACATTGAACATGATACATCAGTACATGAACGCATGACTCATTAATTTGTTTAGTTTCCTAAATAAAAACAAGAATTTGTCTTCCTGAGTCCTTCTCAGTTTCTGTCGTGCTTGCTTGCGTCTAACCCTGACTCGCAAATGTAACATCCAAACCTTTATTTAGTCACAAGTCAGTTCTTTAGTTTCAGGCCTATAAAGGCACCGATGTTAAAACTCGTGAAAAATCCTCCCTGCAGGGTTAGGAGCTCCAACAAAAGAAAGAACCATGAAGTCTGTAATGCAGTCTACATTTTGTGGCTGCAAATTTTAGAATCATTCCCTTCCGTCTGGATTGAATAATGACACAACAACATGAAATAGGCAAACCATTTTCCCCTGTCCATCGCCAAAAAAGGTTATTATTAAAGTGTATGCTTCTAGAGCAACTGAGTAATAGAAGTTCACTGAACTCTAATACATTTGACTGCATCAAATCCATCTGCATTCATCACATACATACATATCACATCCTTTTTGTGCAATCTGAACCACTGGCCGGCTCAAATCCTTGCATATAAACTATATTTTTTAAGAGTCGATACAGTATCACACAACATAATATCGCGAGGGTCAAGCATTTCTCTGAGAAAGCAGCCCTTTCCAGAGAGATGATTCATTACTAATTATTATTATTAGTAGTCGTTTTTAGACTCTGATTTCTGTACAGATGAACAAATGAGCTATAACCTGTTAATTTGTGAGCTTTAGAGTTGCTGGTATGCAGATTGTGTTACCTTTGTGCAGAGCCAGGATAGCCGTTTTCCCCTTCTCGAGTTTTTATGCTAAGTCAAGCGAAGCAGCTGCCGGCTGTCGCTTCATAATTTAACGTCCAAACATGAGAGTGGTGTCAATCTTCTCATCTAACTCTCAGCAAGGAAGCAAAATGACCCAAGTGCTCCTTTAAGAATTAAACAGATTGTCGGAGTTGAATGCAAATGCACATATTTATCCACAGCACCCTTACTCTCGATGTGAGACTAGTCATGCCCTCATTTAATGATTTTGTGGGAGGAAAATGTGTTTCTCTCTCTCACTTTTTAAACATCAGACGCATATTCTTGTATTGTATGACTGCTCATTTCGGAGAATTTCAGGAGGTTAGACAGTTCCATGTCCACAGCATCCAACAGTTTGCTCGAGGTAAACTACTATATCTTCAGGCTGAATGAGGATGAAATATGGTGGAAGTGGCATCGTTTTCATAGAGTCCATCTTTTAAAACTGGAAGAAGTACCTCTGTAAGCAGTGTGAATTCACATCTTAAACTTTTTTGCCACTAAGCAACGACCTGTGGCCACTATACCGTCTCAAAATCTGATATGGGCTCTAACATGCTAAACCCCCTTAGCTGTCTCAAATGGAAGGGGGAATTTCAACAAAAGCTTAATTTCATCTTTCAGTTAAAATAAGTAGACCACTGATGTATTTTTGTTTTTTTATTCCCAGGGTAGAAAACAATGAATTAAAAGCTCAATTTGGCTCGCTGACAAGCCCACTAAAACAGCATAGTTAGTTCCATGGTGTGCGCGCTGTGGGGTTCAAAATTGCAGCCATATGGTGAATAGATGGTTATCAAGGTGTGTGAGAGGAAGGTGGACATGTGATATTGCCTGCTGTACACTTAAGTGGATGGATGGTTGTTTTTATTGGTGTGTTAAGTTGCCAGACCAGGCATAACTCAGCTGCTAGCTTGATAGAAAGAACTTCATTTAATGAGGGAGATAGTTGCAGGGGAAAAAGTTACTGCTAACCACCTCCCAAGTAAAGCTAATATGAGGCACTTGCACTCCACTTTTTCTGCAGTTTGTGGTTTTGTGGCCATTGAGTCATCTATTCGATGCCCATATCTGACACTTTAGACGCTAAAATTAGTTGTGCAGGCAAGTATTTATTGTTTTTATTACCGATTCATCCGCAGATCTTTTTTCAATTAATCGATAATCGTTTAGTTTATGAAATGTCAAAAATAGTCCAAATACCCAAAACTATTCATTTTACAATGATTTATGATAAAGAGAAAGCAGGAATGTTGTGATGCTGGAATCAGAGACTGATTGAAAGACTGAAAATAATGAAATGAGAGACCAAATGTGACTCTACATACTGTTGAAAGTGGACAAAGATCTGAAATTATGACATTGAATGCATTTTAAAACTCTTCCCTTTGGATATGATATGTGCTGTGATATTACACATTCAAGGCAGAGTATATACTGCACTTCCTGAGCCATAGTGTTATTCGACAGAACACATTTAAGAGAAAAGCTCAGCAAACGGCGGACAATGAAATTGTTTACTGAGGGACTCATTCAAGTGCTTCTGCAGGTAATATCTTGGCTCAATAGGTACCGCGGCTGTATAAGTAAGCCCTACTTAGTTTTGACAATGTTTATTTTATGTGTAACATTACTGTTTATTTTATTCATTTATATGTAATTGTATTGTGTTTACACACTCTGAGATCCTGGTCCTGCTGTGGCTTTCCAAATGATGAGACCAAATTCATCCTCATAGCTTCACTGCCTTGCGAGCCGTGGCAGTCAGGACGTCCCCTTTAAACATGGAGGCATCTGTCAGTCTGTGAGCAACACCATTTCCCTGTTTCTGTTTCTCCTGTAACTGGTTTGGTGATTTTCAGTGTTACACGCTGGGATGCTTAATGTTGGCGGTGTGAAAATGAATTTATGCGATGTGCCGTCGTCTGTTTCTCGTATGTCATTTCAGGCTCATCTTCCTCGGTGAGTTGTCACAATGACTGTAAATCACTTTTATAGCCACTGCTATACCTGCTGTGAATATGAGAAACTGAGCCTATTATAGGTTTAGTCTCAAAATGAATTCCTTGTTTAACATATGTGCATTATCTGTGATGAACACATGGACTATCTTTGATTTGATGTAAAGCTATAAAGCCTATTAGGTTTAATACTTCTCACAGGGCAAAGAGAAAACAAGAAAGTACGAGTTTCATTCTCATTATGAATTAGAAGAATAATGCATGCGTACATTTGTGCTCAATGTCTTGTACATTTCAATGAAATAATCAAAAGAGTCAGAGAATTGACTCCAATGTTGAACTGATTCTGTCATCGGTCTGTCAACAACCCTGTGGCCTGAAGAGCACAGAAGCTTTAAACCTTGGAGAAATGGTAATATAAGATGTGACGCTGCGGATAGTAGAGCAACCAGGCAGGCAGATCCTAAACTTAGGGCCCACATTCTTGTCCCCGAGTTAAAAGTAAACTGCCTAAAATCCTTTCCAATACCCTTCCCAGTGATGTGCTGACTTTGAGCATGAGAAAGTGATTTCCCAACATAAAAAAAACGTCATCTCAGATTCAAAGGGTAGAACTATCTAGGAAGTATAGGGAGAACATCTGCTTTGACCTTGTGTGGCATCAAAAAGCCCATAAATATTAAAAAAGTCTGTGTCGGATCCTTTGCCCTCGACAGTGCTGGGAAAGGTCACAGCCCAATCGAGGCTAAATCTGTTTTCTAACACCAGAAAATGACACGTTGGGTATCGCGCGTAAGGTCTCAGCTCGAGCAACGCTATCATCGTCATCATCGTCATTCTGTGCAAAAGAACTCCCAGTAACTCCCAATAATGACCCGGGGCCTCCCAAATGCACCATGAAACCTTTGTAAGATAAGATGAAATAGATATTGAGCAATATTTATTCAAAACTTTTCATATGAAATTGTTTTCATGTTTGGCATTGTGCATAATGTATGTGCAGTAGGAAGGCGTAGGGAAAGAAAGAGGGGAGCCCCTCGCAGAGCATCGATTGTATGGCCATGGAAATGTTTATTGCAAGGCTGGCACATTAATCACAAATGTATGTCATCCGTTGTCATGACACGTACACATAAATCCTCTTTTATATTACATTAAAGTGTATTTTTTTCCCAAAGAAATGTGTGTATTCTAATCTAACACTGGGTGTGAGGCACTCAGGCAAATGCAGGGGGAGAGAAGAGAGGAAACAAATATTACAAAATGCAGAAGCATCTCAGTACATTGTCAAAACCAGTAAGAGCTAATCGGAATTGATCCCCATGCCGCAGCAACAATCAGGAAATCCATCCATTGATAAACACTTTCTTGAGAAAGTCACGCTGTGGCTCCAGCAGTGGGTTTTCGTTTCCATTTGTGAAAATGAGCCAGCAATTTATTTCTAATCCAAAAATGGTAGCAATGGGCTAAACACAATAGTGTCTGCATTGCTCTCTCACTATGATTTATGGGACAGAATCTCTGTATATTTCTTTGGCGATAATAGGAAAATACAGCAATAAATCTGGAAATGTCAAGCAATTTTGTTATCACCTTGTTGGAATATCTGAATACATTATCTGCTGAGAGGAGAGGAAAGGAGAGGAGGAAACATGTTAGACATATTTGTTGGTGTTCAGTGAGCAACTGCGCCGCTGCTTGCGGCACCGCTGCCGTACTGCAGCTCCAAACTGGAGGAAGAGTCGCGCTGATATGCTAAATCTAGCCTTTCAAATTACAGTTTGGCTGCTTCTCAGTGTGTGTTGCATATTTTTAGGGGATTTTGGACTGCTGGATGGATAAAACAAGCAGTGTGATGTCTTCACCTTGAGCCGTGGGAAATTGTGATTGCCATTTTTCACTATTTTATGACATTTCTCGACTAATCAGTTAATCTTAAATAAAAAATCAAAAAAAATCAATCATTAATGAAAATAACAGTTGCAGTGCTAATCGTTTGCGTCACCATTATGTCTGCTCTAGTGTGCAGCACACCATCATGTAATCATGTCTAATTATTGTGTTTATTGTACAATTATGGGTCCTGCTGCAGTAACACGGGGTAGATGCAGAATCCTCTTGAGGAGCCACAACTACAGTTATGAGCTCGCCCTCTGTATAGAGCAGAGATCAGTAATCACTTAGTATAAATAAAGCCCACATGCACGTGTCTGGTTCCTGGACATGCTTGTCATCATTGCAAAGGTCATTGAAAGCCCCCACCCTGCCATCCCCACACCACCCCTCTGTCACTCGGTCTCACACACACACACACACACACACGCACACACCCACGAGGAGAATAGAGCACACAAGGAAAGAGGCTGGTATGGAGAACACTAGCTCATTTGTCTCTTTATCAGACTGTGTCTCCCTCTCTCCAGAGGAGGTGTCTGTTTGAAGAATGTGCCACGGTTGGGAGGATGAATTTGCATGATGAACTTGGAATTTATTTATTTATTTTCCATCAGGCAGCACCCCGCCATCTTCCCACCCTTCCTAAAACGGATTTCTATTATACGCAGGGCAGCTACAGATTCGTTGTCAGTTAAAGCCAATGTCTTGGATAACGATTTTGCCCCTTAAGCTGCTACACATGGAAAAGCAAAGATTTGTTCCACTTCTGCGGAACATGCAAACATCAATTGTCAGTGTTGCATTGCAAAGCACCACAGCTTTAGAGGCAGCGCACATTAGGTTGGCCATCCACCGGCAATATCCATAAAATGCAGAAGAACATCTGAAGAATGTAATATGGTGCAGGTGCACTAAGTGAGCGACATACAATCAGATTACCGCGATCACACTTTTTTTTCCCTTCACTTCATCATGTGATAAATGTGTCGGACATTGACTCCCAAGCTCAGCGTCTCTTACTTGTTTCACTGGAGATGGATACAGTCGACGATTCCTTTTCACAGATGTTGCACCGTTCCAACGACGCTTAAGCCCCCTTCAAACCGAGGATGAACGCTATAAGATAATCTTGAGGCGAGGGATTACTTTGTCATCACAACCACTACTGTAAATTCAGTCAGAAGGGTAACTACAGCTGCATCTAGAGGCATTCTCAGACTGACATTTGCAGCAGTAAATATTACAACCACTCAAATTGTGTTCAGTTGACAGCATGTCAAATGCACGTGTCCTACAGAGGGATGAAAGAGAGAGAAGCGGTGAGACTTTTATAAGATTGCGGCGCCCATTAGATGAGAACATTGATCCGTGCCTTGTTACACAGACGTGCTTGAAGAAGTGACAACTGCTTGCCTCTTTTTTTCTGTTGTTGTTGTTGTTTGGCAGTAGTAGACGTGGTGGCAGCAGGAACAAATAAAGGTGAATGTCACCTTTTTTGTCGTTGTTTCTGTAATACCCCCTGAATTACTACAAATCGCTGCTTGTCAAAGAGGAATACTTGTGATCAATCAGAAGGCCGGCATCAACAGTTAAGCGATCACACTACTTGTTGTTCCTGCAGGCTAATGTCACTTCTGTCTCGTGTGCACGCGCGCTACTAAAGAGGGACATGGTTTCGAACAAGCTTGAGGATTATAAACAAAACATTTGGTTTCCTTGACAACAGTGTGGAGGTTTAGCAAATGTGGTGGCTGCTGGAATCAGAATTTCCTCTGCTGGAACCAGCGAAAGTCTTTGCTTTTTCTTTTGTTTAAAGTATGTGAAATTGTATGTTGTGTTCCAGAGCACTGATTAATTCAGCTCATTGGCTTGTTTACTTCGGAAAACTTTTTAATCCTCCAACTAAGGGCACAATTTCATGTGGAGCATATGAGAAAATGTGACAGACACACCATGGCAGTCAAGCAGAAAGTGTCAGCTTTAACTTTCATCTATTCATCTGAGCATTGAGTTTGTTTTTTCCTGTAAGCAGCAATAAGCAATTACATATTGATTCGTGAAGGAGTTTTTTTTTTTTTTTTTAAACACCGATCCATACAAACATGGAGGAAAATACATTCTGAAATAGCATCATTAATGATTAATCATCTTACATGTGCAATCCATCTGCATGTATATATTTGCATGTGCATACACGTCTTTCATGGAGTCTCTTGAGAGCTAATTTATAAAGCTTGTGTCAGCAGAAATATAAAGAAATAAAAATACAAAGATGGCTATTTCTATGCATAAATTGGGATTTGTTGTTGCACCGAAACATGCAACATTTTATATGTATGAAATGTATCAGTGCATGTGTCAAGTCAGTGTTATTGTAGGTTTGGGTTAGAGTAAGAAACGGATAGCATAAAGAGGAAGCGCAGTGCTCAAAACCATTAGAAAGAGCAATAAATTTAATTGAACATGAAATTAATTAAGCCCATCTCTCTTGCCTTAATCGCAGGATAGTCACATGCATTTTTATATGGGACATGACTTTCAGTGTCTATGTATAATAGGTCTCATTTGCAGCTCAAGAAATGGAAATTGTTGTGATGAAATTGTTAAAATCTCTACTGGACACCAAAATCTCTCTCTATCTCTCTTCATATATACAGTTTGTAAACCAGTTTGTAAACCAGCCAACAGTTTAGTAAAATGTATTTGGAAAATAAATCATGTGCTTTTTACTGTTACTGTTACATTAAAACCCAAACTGTTGTTCGCATACATTCACCCAATCTCCCTGGAAGAGCAGAGAGGCCTAGCATAGTGGCCAAACCATGCAATTACAGCTTCTGGGTCCGTCACTGGATGCCGTTAGGCCCAAAAAGATTTTTTCCTATAGAGTTATAATTGGGAAAGAGATGTCTGTCACTCAACTGCCCAGTCTGGACACGTAAATAGCCCTTATTTAAATCATTAGGTCCTAAAAGTTGTAAAATGCACTCATAGCTGAATCTAGAGTTGTTGTTCCTACCTCCATTAATGTGAATGAGTGGGGGTCTGAGGATGTGACTGGCGGGGAAAAGGAAATGCTGGTGCGCTTGATCTACGAGCCTATAGATGCAGGAGATAACCGGAAGATCGGGGAAAAATATGTACTCGGAATTCAAAAATGTTTTGCTTCAAGTGCCACTGAGCAACTTTCATGTGAATGAACAGGGTAGTGGTAAAATGGTAAATGGACTTGTATAGCACCTTTCTAGTCTTTCCGACTACATGTCATTCAACTTTTCATACCCATACGCTGATGGCGGGGGCTACCATGCAAAGGCACCTAAGTAACCATTTATAGAATTTCTAAGCAATTTGGGGTTAAGTGATTTGTCCAACCGACGTTCTTCTGATTGAAGGACGACCCGCTCTCCCTCTGAGCCACATCCCTGCGGCGGGGTGCAGGGAGGGATTATTTGCAATGTTACAAGTGCACTCATTTTCAGCTTAACCTACACAAAGAGGTAACTAATCGAGCAAATGCTGTGAACAACACGTATTATCATTTGATTGCTGATGCTTGTTGCCCTGATGAACCGTTTTCTAGTGTTTTTACGCCGCATTCTTAGATCTCAGAAACTAACTTGGTGAATACAATATTATAATCATTGTAATATTATCAAAACTCATGTTAGGCTATTCTCTTCCGTGGCAGAAATAGCATATTTCTATATAAGTGAGGTTTCACAAAAATGGAGGAAGAGAAACTTGGCACTTTAGTGTCAAGACTCTTTTAAGGAAACCACTAGACTCTCAATTCAGTGAACCGGCCAAGTGTCCAGTGTTAACAGAGTGCACTGCGATATGTGGATGTGACTGTTGGAAATGTGAAGAAATATGAGTTGAAAACCACAGTTTTTGTTTAGTTTTTACTTTCCCTAATTCTTCTTTTACGATTAAATGTATCTCTAAAGTAGCTCAACTGCTGAAAGTCTTAAACTGCCCAATTAGTCGGTATAATGGCACTGGTGTATTATGTTGTCAAAGCCTTTTTAATGTGCCTGCAATTTAGAATAAACAAAACACACTGAACTTGTGGGTAAGAGAGCAAAAGTAGGTTAGATTCGGATTTCACAACATGTGACTTCAAGTAAATAGCAAGTACAATGGCTTATGTAAATGAGGCACTTTATGCAAATGTTCCTTATTGCTGTTCATGTTCACAGCTGTGGATGTAATGATATATAGTGTTCTGTGCTCTGTTTTCTACAGTGGACCAGAGTGAAAGCTAATCTTAGTGGTTACATTGATATTTTTTGCAGATAATCTGATGACCCATTTTATATAGTATATTGAAACATACACTTAAAAAATAATCTCTATACCTTATGGCTTTTATAGCCCTGCTGACACTTGAATGTACAGTGCAAAGTCTAATAAATGTCTGTTCATAGAAATCTTTCGTTTTATTGATATTTTTCAGCTTCATGGCCAAACACTGGAGCAAATCCATATATAACTATTGCCTATTGTTCCTGTGACTGCTTCCCTCTGTGCGGCGTCGCCGTCCCCTTTTTTAGTTGAACACCTTGTTATCTTGATTGTGTGAACCTGCCCCCTAGCTGAAGTCAGCTAAAACATTAATTGGACACAGGGAAAAGTTCACATTCCTTTCCCTCCGTTCGTTGCACACCTTTCCATTATTTATGTTCCCTGGTGTGAGGAATTCCCTTTGATACAACCAATCAATCAAAAGCACTTTGAACACTTTCTACCCAAAGACAGTTGGCAAAGACAGTATTGGAAGCGCAGGAGAATAGGCAATCCTAAATTCTATTTGGGTGATGGTACCTCTGCAGGTAAATGGGAAAATCTCACTGTATTCAGTGAGAAGCCGTATATGTGTGGACTTTGATCCCTGTGGAGATACCTGCAACCTGGACCTTTTCAGTGTGAGGTAATTTAGCAGGATTACACTTCCAGCGGGCCCACAATACCCTGCAGTATTTCTCCCACTGAAGTTCAACACCTTAAATCAATATCACCATTGAGCTAATGAGACTTTTATTAAAACATGTATGTTATACATACTACACTGGCTTATACACCTGAAATCTTCCCTGTCCTCGAGGAAAAACTGAATAAATTTGGCAGCAGGACGTTTCCTTAGCGAGAAGAGTGCTCCGGCTTCTCAGACTGCTACAGTATGCACTGCATAACCACAGCATCATGGTTTGAGATCTAGCCGAAATGCCGTTTTCCTTCTCTGACCTGTCCCTCTCCTCTGTGTTCCGGCTAATGAAGGCAAAATGCAGCAAAAATAATCCCAAAAATAAAAACAAGACAATTCCCAATCCACAGTCAGCATCATTACGCAGAAATAGTTCTTTGTTTTGATGAAATCTTGGGCCTGAAAAGCTTGATTTACTTGAAAGCAACCCTCAGCCCTTGATACCCTGTTATGTGGACTGTGGTAACTGAGGATTCAGCCTCTCAGTAGCCTGTTGTGTGAGTACAGCCATCAAAAATTCTCTTTTAATACCCTTTGCAAATAAAACATTGTGTTCAGTTAGTTTTTGAAGATCTCAAAGTCTCTCTCTTTCTAGTGCTCTCCAGCTGATTCAGCCTACACGTATTGATATTCTCACTAACGCATTCCCTCTCGTAGCACAGCAAGGACAAGAGCTCATGATTTAAGAATAAGAACTCAGGTTTAGTCACAACACGTTTCTTTTCACTGCTTCTTAGTTTCCCGGTGCGGAGCAAAGTACCACCACTGATTGATTGAATGAGATTTCTTGGTGATGGCTGCCCAAGAACACATACTAAACAGGTAACAAATGTGCAGTACAAGCTGAATCATCAATAGAAAAGTAGATAAAGAAAAAAACACAGTTCAACCCCATGTGCCTTTGAGAACGGTGTAGAACTTTAGTTGCAGGCGGACACGCGTTTTTAGCTGAGACAGGTAAGTTTTTTGCAGGCTACGCAGCGTTTCGTAAACTGTCAATAAAAGACAATATTTTTTAAACAAATTTTTAGCAGAATTTCATCGTTCTTTTTATTTACATTTAAGTCATCATCTTCCTGTTAATGATTGGTTAATGTTATCCTGAATTGCTCTTTGTAGTCTATTTCAACATGCGCACTTTAACTGAATCGTTGATCAATCTTCTGACTTTTCATAATAATGATGATCCAGATTTGACCGCGATGATGATTTGCAAGGAATGTGATGAACTCTTGGTATGGATGCTACAAATAGCCACAGCCGTTGCCTAATGACAGCTGCGTTGTAGAACGTCGCCATTAGGGCACAGTCAGCGAAATTGCATTTACCCTGCCCTGTTTCTCATTGACAGGTCTAATGAGTGGTGGAGCGGGCATAAGCATTAATATGCAAACGGCTGTTTAAGGGTGTCTCTTCATCCATTTATAGCTGACTGTGAGGCTTGTGCATGTGCGCCCAGTTCCACTATGACTGCAATTCATAAAACTGCGTCAGGTGTAGGTGCGTCTTTATAAATCTGACGAAAAGAGTTTAATGCATCTTCCCCCAGGCATTCTAACAGAGACCTGGGTTCAGCCTCTTGTTTCTAACTAGAATAATGGATGGACATGATGGAAAGATGGACGAGAAGGATGAACCACAATGAGGTAAAAGTCTGCAACATGGGACTACAGCAGGTGGCAACCTCCGGTCCTAAAAAGTGAAGCCAATGCAGAAGTACCTTAAACCTGCTTTCTTTCTAATGGCCATCAGGGGGCCATCTGGTTGCAAAAAGAGGTCTTATTGCATACAAGTCTTTAAAAAAAATGACCCTGCTTCTCACTTTATTTTATTACCACAGTGCACTTTGTGAACATGAGCTTATGGTCTCATTCTCTAGTTTCAAGTCTGCTTCAATACAGCATGATGTTCATTTCGTACATTATGGTCGAAATTTACATTATTGTGATTGACAGGTTGCTACCACGGCGTTGTCCGGTCTAGAATATGTCTGTTTTTTTTGTCTTACAACTTTAACCCTTTCATGATGTGTCTTCAGTTGAATGAAAGTTATTGTAATATTTTTGGTCAGCTAAAAATGTCTTATTTAGCGTTAGGTTGTACGTAGCTCCACCCTCTCGAGTCCCTTCTCTCAAGCAGTGACAGATGTATAAACCTCCTTACTTTCGGATACACAGTTGAAATGCTTATCAAGAAATAATCTCTGAAATACTTCAAATGGACGTAAGAATTCCCTTTGGAGCAGTTTTCATAAAGAAAACCCACCGAAATAATAATGAAATACCATAGAGCAAATTGTAATAAAGTATTTAATCCGATGCAGAAAGTTTTTATGTCATACATTAGGCATTTCTATTGCGTCAAATAAAGGTTGTTACTTTCAATTTTTGTTCGATTTTTATTTCATTATATGAAGTTCTGTCATTCGGTGCAGTTATTGTTGTACAATAACATATAGAAACAAACAGGAGACAGAGATACAAGATAAAAGTGTTTTGAGCATTTTCCTCTCGTCTCTCACCACCACGTTCTCTGTCTCATGTTTCGAAGCAGATCCGGTACGACTTCAGGTGGCTTTGCTGTTGTAATCCTCATATTAGTGACACTTCATTTGAGCCCTTCTCACTAATCTCAGGTAGCGGTTACAGTTAATGATTCTCCGGTGCCCTCATTCTGCTTAAGTAAATGGGAAAAGGGGAATGAGACAGACAAAGAGGCAGAGACACAGAGGAAAAAAAAGGAGAGAGAGAGAGAGAGAGAGAGAGAGAGAGAGAGAGAGAGAGTGGAGTTTCACTTAGCAGGGAAACAGTGCCATCTGTTGATACCAGTGAGAGAAGTTTCAATGCAGCAAAGACACAAATTTAAGGAGAACTTTTGTGCTTGTGTATACCTTGCAAACAGTCAACATGTTTCTGCAAAATCACAAGTGAAGCTCATTTATTTATGATGAAAACAAATGTGAGCGAAATATATAGAAATTACATTCGTCAGCTACAATGGGGCAAAGGAAAAGGGCTTGCATATGGCAGAAATGAAAATGAGTCACCAGTGAATCTTTTTTAATTGATCAGTCTCTTAGCAAAGCAAAGGCAGAGGGGGAAGGAAAACAAACACTCCAGAAATGTTGATTTGGAACAGACACTTCAGAGAACAGATTAGTCTATCTAATTATCATCTTTGCCTTCGGATGATGCCTTTGATGTGAATGTGACTGCAGAGTCTTTCCCTTCACTCTCTAAATAATGAGAATTCTAATTAAGGGATGGAATAATCGCGGGGCTCATGGCCTTGGTATGCTTGTTATTAGGGCCGCTTAAATCCTGGGGGATGGACGGCGGGCATTTAGAAGGGCAATGTGGAGGGATGTTTGATTGTTGTTTGGTGGATGTTAGGAGTGTTGGCCGATTTACTGGCAGGCTGGCTTTTATGTTGTCAGTAGCGATGGAAAGGGATGTCAATCATCTTAGTTATTGAATAAAAATGATGTTGCTGTAGATTTCCAACAAGTAGATTATGGCTGTATAGGAGCTGTGTTTGCACTGTGACGGGGCTTTAAACCAGAGTGATGGGAACTTTAATTTTCTCCCTAACCTTACCTCTATTCCACATGATTAGTACGTCTCATTAATATGTGCTTAAGGATTACGGATGTAGAAAAATGTTAAGACCGAAATGTCCTGTTTAAAAAGTGCTTTTAGGGATAAAAGTCATTTGTTGTAAATTTAGCAGATTAGTCTCCATTTCGTTCAAAAAGTTATATGAGTTGTTAGCGTTTTTACAAACAAGCAATTTTGAAATGATGGATTGGAATATTGTCAAGTTGAAAATAAACTATCCACTGGTCTGTAGTGAAATTAAAGATATTTCACCACTCATCCAAAATGCTTCATTAGAGACTTCTATTGGCTTTTGGGAAGTCTCAGGTATTTAAACCTCTGTGTGTAGTTGAGTATTTCCATTTTGTATTACTTTATACTCCTCTAAAAAAAAAAATGTTGCTACGATATGCGTATTAATTAAGTATAAGTATTTTTATAGATCCAACAACCCAACAGTACAGTATTTAAATTATTATTACCCTCACCTTAACTAGCTGCAACATTTAATTGTTTCTTATACATTTATGCATCAGTCGGGGAAGATATGAATGAAATGTTATTTCACCAAATTTCAAAGTCCTTCATCACATCAATGCAAAAGAAAGTACTGTATTGCCTCAAAGCAGTCCTTCTGAATAATGTAAAGTACTGTAATGGTCTAATACAAAGCATCAGTAATATTACAGGGACCCACTTTACTTTTTCTTTTGATACTGTAAGTACATTCTCCATTTGATACCTCTGTACTAGTAAAATGTTGACTGCATGACTTTTGACTTTTCCCAAGTAAAGGATCTGAACAGGCAAAGGTTGTTAAAGTCCCAAGGCAGTGAAGTGAGAGCTATTATAGTCACAGGAACTAAGTGAATGAATCAATGACTAAATGAATTAACCTTAAATGAATTACCCTTATGACCTCATCGTCCGTCATGGGACATGGTGTGTATGACCTACAGAGGTTTAAAGACCTGGGACTCTTCACGGGCCACTTCATGATAAAGCTTTTTGAATGAGTAAAGAAAACAGCTGTGCAGTAGCTTAATTTCAACTTGATAATGTTGTAATGACATTGACATTGAACTTCCTTTTAGCAAAATGCTCTGAGTGAATTTTAGTTCCCTGTGGTGAACAGTTACGCAGTGAACTGTATACGTCCAGGGCTTTTATTGTGAAAGGTAAGAATGGAAGGAATGGATCTGGTATTTGCTGCCTTTGTCAAGGTTAATTAAAAGCAGTAATTAAGTTTGCCGTCGTGTTTCGGACTACTGAGCCTCACTGTGTTGTTGTACGATATCGGCGTAGTGTCCAATCCGCACAACGTGATCGGTTGATTCCTTTATTCGAATGCTCAGAAAAATCAACCGTGTTCTGGAGAAAATATGATGTCGCTTTTCATGTCGCATTCATGACAAAAACAACAGTTCATAAAAATATATTGACCTGCAAATTAATAGATAATCAGAAAAAAAAACGCTCCAGGTGTGTAAAAGACTTTAGTCTGGTTGTTTCCAACATCCAAAAACTAGAGATCTGAAGACCAAACCTGGGATGCAATCAGCATTTACAGCCTCGAGCTGCTAATTTGCACCTCTTTGCATAGTAGGAAGGTGCCAGTGATTTTGCAGATACCAAATGTTTTGACTTTTAACTAACATCAGCATTTTTCTACAGCAATGCTCTCAGCCTTGGTGTTTTTGAAATCCCTAGTTAACCATTTTCTGAAATATTTTTGATTGGCGATGCTCCAAATAACAGAAGATTTGCCATTATTTTGTTTTAACTGCCTTGGGTCATCAAAATGTTGCATCCAGCCTTCAAAAAGGATATGTCTCAAACTAAGAAACTTGAATGCATAGATCTGGATAAATTAGAATTTGTTAAGTAAAAAACTGTCTATCATAACATATTTATTCAAATATGTTATATTCAAGACATGGCTGTTGTCATTTTGATCTCAGCATGTAAAATTAAATGAATAAATTAGGATTCCTCCAAAAGAAGTAGGTTTCTCATATGAACACAGATAATTAATGGACCAGCCAATATTCATGTCAGCTCTGCAATATGGAAACATAATCTGTATGCGAGTAGTAGCATACGCAGTGTGCTGTTTGATAGTTTGTTATAACTTACACACACACACACACATGACACTGTGTTTTATTCATGAACTCTGATTGGTCATCGCTCATTACACAAGCGATCAACAGTCCCTGTTGTTCTTGTACTGCTGTACTTAACATGTTGTCTTTTTATGTTCCTCCATAGCTAACCACAATGCCTGTTGTTTTAAGATAACACTTATTAATGCAAAGGGACTCTATACTTATGCCTGTTATGTAGAATATTGTCCGTATGGATAATTTTAACAACATGCCTGTTATGTATGTAACAGGCATAAGTGTTACTTTCTGCCACCAATAAACAGCTGAAGGAATAAATAGAAACTATGGCATCATATACTTACCCTGATTATGACTGATTCTGCTACTAAAAGGAATGTTAATGTACGTAATATGTTGGAAACAGTATTTGCATTTTGACTAACATAATATACTTCACATAACTCCAAAATATTTCCATGTAAGAACACTTTCTGGATTGAATTCTTGATGATAAAAGAGTAAATGGTTGGTATTCAAAAATGGAATTAGCGAAACATACAGGTCTAAATGGTTATACGCCTGCAACAGAGCAATGCCCTATCAGAATGAAGTTGAACTATGCTGTTTGTGTTAATTAGCAGCATGTTAAATGTGGTTGCTGAATCTATAAATTAAAGCTGCCCTAATCAACATTGCTACGTTAACGATGGGTCAGATGACCCAAAGAGAATTATTACCCGACTCTCTAGCACATACTGCCACTAACAACTATTTTGATAATCGGTATAGATTATCGAATAATTTAGCAGCTACTGTCTTTTTGTCTATTTACCCTTGTTTAAATGTGTTGTTTTTTCAAAAGCACGATCACAGGTTAATTTAAAAACAAACGTAATGGACAGAAATACCTCTTCTTTTGGATTTATGTCTGAAGCACGGCTACACATGGTCATATCAACTTAATGAGGTGATAAAATGTCAAAGGTGTGTTTACAGCTTGTCGCACTGCCCTCAAGTTGCCATACAAATATTGCAGGTTTAAAATCACTGTCACATTCTGTTGAATCCTAAACAGAAACCTAATCTGTTCAGGAATTACGTTGCCTGAATTGAACCCAGAGAGTCATTCTGTATCATCAGAGCTCAACTGGCAGCCATTACTGTTCAAACTAACCACACCATTCGAGCGATCACGCCAGAGTTTGTTTGATTCAATCCAAATAAGTGTGAACACATGCAGAAGTTTAGGCAACTGCTTTTTACCAAACTGCACCGCAGTAATTTAGGGCCTTTAGGCTAAACTGACCAGCCATCAGACAAAAATGTCTAGCTTTAGTTTAAATGTTTAGTTTTGTTTCACGTCCTTGCTTTTTCCAGTCCAAAATAAATATAAATTAACAATTTAGAGTTTCTTTTAAGGATTGTTTTGCATATTTTATGAGATCAAATATTGAAGCAAAAATATATATTACAAAGAACATTACCAGTTCAGCCAAGCTTTTACCAACCACCAGTGCGGTTCGCTTTGAACAAATGTCTGGATCTCTGCCCGGAAGATGTAACACTGGCGTTCCACAAGCTATTACTATATTTGGTGTTTTGCTATGTAGCGGTGGGAAACAATTAAGAAATCCACAGCCAAGTGTGTGTGTGTGTGTGTGTGTGTGTGTGTGTGTGTGTGTGTGTGTGTGTGTGTGTGTGCTGCAAGTGTTCATTTGGGCTGAGATGGCAACTGAAACAGCCGCCACATATAGGCTGTCACTCTTCTGTTCCTCAAACAATCCAGTGACGAGTCATTCTCTCGGGCAGTTGTCACCTTCGAAGTGGCCCCTCATCAAGAGAGAATTTGTCCTCATGGAATGAAGGTTGTCTTTTACGATGGCTTTACTGCTTATTACTGAGCGGAAAGCCAGTGACACCTGTCAAAATACAGGGTGAGGAGGTGGACATGGTGGAACTCTACAAGTAGCTGGGGATGCATATCAACAGCAGGCCAGACAGGACCAATAAAATATATTGTACATGAGGTGGCAGGATGCTGTTCTTCAAAAACTATCACTTCCATCAGTGGTGGAAAACTTCAGGAAAAAGAGTGTTTCTATTGTCTGAACTTGGACGACCTGGAGGCTGCAGGAGAAACTGAGAAATAAATAAATAAACCAGATTCCATCCTCCATAATAATCCCCTCCGCCTCCATGGTGTTATTCTGCATCTGCTTAAACAACCCAAGGTGGCAGCATGAAGGTCTCTTGGTTCTCATTTGTTCCACCCACCAACAGACTCCTTCATTTCTAAATGGCCCTTTAGTCTCTGCAAACTGGGAAGATGTTGAAGCAGGCTGTCTGCACTGACCTGATATTACCAAATATCCTGCATTGTTCTCCACATCAACAGACTCTGGAGCCATCTATGTATTTATAATCATTCACTGGAGCATTTCTTTCCTGGACATATTTCTGCAAAAATGACATTATTATCCATTTTCTGATAATAATGTTAGTATGAACGGTTTACAGTGCAGATTTGGCACAATACCAGTTTTTACTCGTATGATACCTCTCTTGAGTTTTTGTGAAGGCGGATGTTGGCAACACAAAAATCCAACCACAACCTGCAGAGTAAATTCTATCAGCCTTTGTCATCGTGAAGGCATTCCGTTTTTGAACTACTATACATGCCGTGAGACTTTTTTTTTCTCAAACCTGAATTTGCGAATCGTCGAATACCAAGTAATGATCCGATACCAGGGTGTTGAATAAAGTTCATACGGACAAACAGATCATAACTCCCTCTCAAATATCTATTTTATATTGCTGTAAAAACATCTACTTCAAACATAACATTATAATTTACCTTCGGCCAAGACAAATTCTTACTGAACAGAGCTTGAACGCATCATAATGTAATGCGATGGAACCTCCGTTAACAGCTGTCAGCGCAGTTATTTATTCAAGCAGCACTGTTTTGCCCACTGGCTGCTGACAGCTAACTTGAACTAGATCTCCTCCTGCCAATTTCAAAGCGGATTTGTTGTTCACAATGTAGCATTATCAGGCAAGAAGTAGGGTGCACAGTATTGTTCAAACGCAGTTGTTCTTGTGTAGCGTAAATGAGCTGATAAATGATATGATAAAGTGATATCAGGTTGATGAATAGACTCTGTTTCTGTACCATAACATCTTTACTTGTTGCAAACAACAAACCTCTATTTTTTCTTTTTTTATTGGTGATGTTTTGTTTCTCTAGTCAGAATATACTATGATACATGTTGTATACACTTATGGTGTGCTGTAGTCTTTCACCACTGCAGAAGTAAATACAAAGCACTAATACAGCGAAAGAGAAAGAGGGAGGGAGCAGATTACCATTGTATTTATATTAAAATTGTAAGTATTCATGAATATTTACAGTAGAACCATTTGTATCAAAAACTGTAATTTAACATTTGTATTTAAAACAAACTAAAAATCTAATTTAATCACACATGTCCGAAATAATACTTCTTCCTCCTACTTTCTACCACTGCAGTTTTCTTAGTTTTCTTAAAAAATAATATGATTGTATAGGTTTGTCTTTGCAAATCTTTTGTGTTTCCTGATAAATGACTTACCACTGCCAGATTCCAAACTCCCCATGGGGATCCATAAAGTTTCATCTCAAACAAAGAAAATAGACCCTTTCAACTCTTTTACAGTATATTTGAAAAAACCTCCATTGATTTTTTTTTTTCTCTTATATTTCTAAAAGTCTTTTAAATCATATTTAATTTTATTACTGAGGGATAAGGGATTAAAGAAGAACATGTTACATGTGTCTGTCTCAATTAAAACTCCTCTAATCAGCAGTGTGGGCCTTAAAAGTTGATAACACCAAAGTTAATTACCACATTAGTTTTGTGATAATAGTAGTTTTGAAACACTATTGTTTCAGTACACCAGCCACTTGTACTGCATTTCAATTTTGCCCCCAGATAGAAAATAATTAATCTGATCAAGAGCTGAATGCCTTTGTTAAATCTGTGGTACTAAATCTAGAGATGGGATCCAGACCTTTGTCTGTCAACTTTGTAATGTGTCTTTCACAGTGTGTTTCTATTGGCTCAAAGCATTAATTCAGAGTAAGTTTATATTATCAATACTAAAATTATAAAGACCGAAGTCTGGCAGAGCATAACCCCCAGCCTGAATCCCACATGGTCTGTCAGGCACACAACTCTAAGTTGGTGAGAGGTTCATCACAAATCCATTAATTTTACAGGAGAGGGATTTCAGATGGGAGATATTAATTTAGTCCAAGTTCAATACACGATATAATGTTTCTTAATATATAAACTAAGAAGTAACTTCATGAGCTAGATATTTCACACAAATGGTTTCATAAAATGGTTTCTAGATATTTCTCAGAAGCTCTCTTTTTTTTACGATTCTGTCATGAAGTACTTATCTTAATGAACAATTCAACCCATGTTATTTAATCTGAGAGATTGAGAGCAGTCTCATTTTGTGAATCTGTGTATCAAAATGTTGTCTCAGTCGTAACAGATTATTTAAGGATGATTCTACAAAGTGCAGAACCTAAAATTGAAGTAAATTTCCAGTATCCTCTGAAAAAGGTAATTTCCAAAATCATGATTTGAGGTCAAACTGATAATCAAGGTGCATCCGAAAAGGACTGTAATGGGGCTGCAGACTGGTATGAGATCACTGAGGGGCCAGAACATTTTTAAAGACACAGTAAGTAATTTTAGCTGGATTTTTAATTGCATTTTGAAGACAGTGACTACATCCCTGTAAGAATTAGCCATCAAACCCTCAGAAGATTCATCCATCTTTCTGTCAGCGATCCTCCACATCAGGAGCATGATTGGATAAAAGGGGGAAAAATGTTACCCGCCCTGTTGTCATTACCAATCCAACACTGGCAGATCTATTTTTACTTCAAGTAATGAGGAAGGAAGTTGGTTAATTCCGCCTTGATCCTTCTTGAAAGCCTAGTGGGGGTTTCAGCCTGTGTAAAGAGGAAGAGGGATGTCTAATGGTTTCTTTAATGTGTAGTTTAAATATATCTTTGTCAGTAGGTCCTTTAAGAAGAAAATGCACAGATGAACAAGTGTGAATATCATCCTGTCATTCTTTTCAAAGCCTCAACTCTGACTTTTATGTGCATAAGTTTGTGTGTGCTTGCTTGATATCTTCTGGAGAGTAAAGGTTATTGGAGTCAACTTCAGTGTAATACAGTGTAATACAGTGTATCTTACAAGGATTTGGCAAATTAGACAAAATCATCTTTCACAGTATATATTTAGTTGTTTTTTCATCACAATATGCAGTATATCACTATATTGTAAAGCTTCTGTAGAATCAGTTCAGAAGATACAAATAAAGGTGCTTCATTGGGGTTCAAGGTTAAGTTAAAGTACATTTTTACTTACCCCAATACAAATCATTTGATTTATTAGCGGTTATCAAATAACAACAAAGACCAAAGTTAATTGTCATGTTTTATCTAGATGTAAGTAAAATAATCTGGCCACCCAACTAAACTCCAGGATAAGTGAAATGCTGGCTTGCGCTTCAGCTCTTAAACTTTGTCTTAACCTACCGTCATTTTTTCACTTGTGCTCGATTTGTACAGTGCATGTGCAAACGTTAACAGAGACGAGAGGGAGGTGAGATTGCTCCTCTCCTTACTCCATCATCAGCGTCGGCAAAAAAAACAGTGTTTGATTATTTTTTTACTGCTAGATTTACGGGCCTGACGTGCCATTTCAATTGTCTCGGGCCAGCAGGCAATCCTTATTGTACTATATCATCCTTCTAATATAAAATACAAGTTTGCGATAAAGCAGCGCTGCTGATTCATTTGCACAACTGCACACAGTGGCCTGAAACACACAGAAGACAGGGTAGTTACCACAATGTAAACAGTATGACATTGACAACTCTTTTTTGTTTACAAATTGATATTGTCTCACAGTACATATTGCCATATTAAATAACGCTATCACCAATGAGTTGTCTATTCATTTTTTTTACATTATGGTAGCTTTGTAGTAGACAGTGAGTAGTGTGTGTACTTGTTTATTGACGTAGATGTTATTTTCTTAATTGGTTGGTTGGTAACTACTAGAGTAGTGTAGTAGTAGTAGTCCACTCCAAAGTCTACTGCTATGCTCGCAGCTCTGTTAGTTAGGCTGTATTGTACTAGAATGACAATGCTAAAATGCTAACGTTTAGAGGGTCATGTTTACCATGTTCATCATCTTAGCTTAGCATAATAAGCACTAAACAACAAAGTGTAGGTGATGCTGATAGGGGTGTGATTCATTTTGCAAATATTTGATCATAAACCATTTTGACCTGATGATAGCGCTGAATGAAAAGACAGGGAAACACAGAACATACCACAATTCATCCTATGGCGAACATGAATGTCTTTACCAAATTCCATTGTAATTCATTGTATAGCTGTTGAGATATTTCACTTTGTCAGGGGATCAGGCTGATCCAGTCCCAGGCTGAGTCCCGGGTTCGAATCAAACTTGTGGCTCTTTACTGCGCGTCGTCCTCTCTCTCCTATTTGGACTATATCCATCACTATCCAATAAAGACAAAAACCCACAAAATAATCAAATACTCTCCAAAGTCAAAGGGATTCATCCTCTAAGTACCATACATGTCTATAGAAAATGTAATGGAAATCATTCAATGGAAACTATTTCAGTCTGGACCAAAGAGGTGGACTGACCGACATCGCCTGAGCTAGAGCCACGCTCACGCATACATTTCCCTGTGATAACTATGCAACACTTGGCCCTCCACACACACACTCCTAATCACATACTTCAATTTTTATTCCATTTTATTTATTTTTTATGACGTGTGGGAAAGGGAAGAGAAAACTCTACAGAGAGAGAGAGACTGAGAGACAGAGATTATACATGGTGTCTCCACCCTGCAGGCTGGTAAAGCGTATCGAAGGTTGGCTGGACCGCACTGGGCAGCTGCTGTGGCGTAAAGATGTGCCGCCCTGCCAGACACACAGATGTAGAGTAATGAGTCATTGTGTCCTGGAATTTTGTCAAAAGCCTGCATCACTCTCCTGCTCCCTTGTACTCTGCCTCCCTCCCTCTCACCTCCTCCCTTCTTTCTCTATATCCGTCTTGCTCTTCGCCCTTCGCGTTGTGTCGTGCTCTGTGTTTATACTTAAATTCGACTTGAGTTTCACTTTAATGAGTGTCTTCCATGCCCGTGCTCCTTTCCATTTGAAGGATGACACCAACATGGTGTTCAGATGAGGACTTGACTCTCTCTTGTGACCACATGGTATAAAATAAAGTTTAATAAGGTCAGATTACACAAAGCAGCGGCAAAGGGCAAAATTTGTAAAGGTTACAGGGGTAGAAAGGTCTCAGCATGTAGCTCAGTAGGGAAAAATGCAGAATAATATGACAGCAGGAAACAATGAACGACAAGAAAACAAAGTCACTGAAAATGCTGAATTCATTTGAGATAATTTCCCTCTCTCATGCACCCAAGAGTTGCTCGAGTCAGAGACCAACGCAGGCGTCTTTCGCTAAAATATGTAAATCGTCATTCATGCACCTTTATTCCTCATCTTCATAAACAGCCATATTTTGATGAAACAGTGTAAAAGTGGATCACTGTGCACAAGTGATGTGATATGCTTTTCTGATTGTTTCTGTTTGCAATTAAAGTCACAACAAAGAGCCATACGACTGAGTTCAAACGCAGGCCACCAGTCGTGACATTTATTGATTTACATATCAGACAATCGAGAGTTCCCTCCAGACCAACAAGTCCAGCATGCGACAAGCTGCCATTTATAGCTCCCTGCTGCAGGTAATTAGTTAGAAAATGCCACGTGGGTGGACAGCAGACCATTTGATGAAACAATTATTTACGTAAAACAACAACAAACATAGATAGAATACAAAGAATAAATATTCCCTCAGGATAATTCAGTGACACACAGCAATCAATCTAATTACAAAACCATCCTCCTCATCTCGGCAAAAATGGGACACCATTAACTGTAACTGACTCAATTCGAGACAATAGCAGCTTTTGCCTCCAGTCAATGAGAAAACTTCAAACTTTTTCAGTGTATAGTTTGTGTGTTTCAGTGGGTGTGAACTCCACACCTATTTGACTGCAATTGTCACACTCGTGTGAGCACAAAGTAATGTGATTTAATTAGAGCTGAAACGTTGATTAAATAGATTGATAAATGTTTACTTTTTCCAGCTTCTCCAATGTACGATTTTTCTTTTTTTCTGTGTGTTTTCAATCATCGTATCTTGAACACCTTTGGGTTTTGGACTGTTAATTGAAAAAAAAAAAAAAAAAGCGAAAAAAAAAAAAAGCAATCTGAAGAACTTCAGATGGGCATGTGTCAATATTATAACACTTTATAAACAAACTGATTCATTGAAAGAAAAAAAAAACAATAGACTAAGGGGTAATGAAAGCAATCAGTTAGTTGCAGCCCTACTTTTCACAAGATAGACTAAAATAACACAAACCGCACTTCAATCACAAATGTGCTTCTTAGCGCCACAGTTGTCTTCCCACCCGGCAGCAGCTTTAGTCGGAGTGTTGCGTCACAAGACGGCAGCCAAACATGTTCCAGACTCAGACAATGCAGTGCGTTATCACCGGCTGCAGTGCCATCCGCTGGCTGGCTGGGCTGATGTGCGGACCCGGCGTGGCTGGATGTGGAGGAGAGATAGGGTGCTGTGATAGAGCCCGGGGCTAAAGAAGAGCAGTGTGTGTGTGTGTGTGTGTGTTGCTAAACCACAGACCCACAGTGTTGTCTTAGTTATGCATCAGAGAACTGGATGTGTCGTCTTCAATCGCCCAATTTCAGCTCCCCCAATTCCCTCACTGTCTCCCACATGCTGCCAGCTCTCTTATTTAGTCAAACGTGCAAAGCTATGTGAGCAGGCTTGAATGTTGGAAGCTGCCGGGTTGCTGTCCTACATCCTAATGACGCGTCCTGCTGTCTTTCAGGTGTCCCGGTATGTGAAGACTTGGACCTAATAGACTGGAGCAATGTGGAATATGGCTGATTGCCGGTAAGTTTCAAGAGAAAATGAATGACACAGAAGAGGTTTTCAAGAGTTGCAATAAGTCAGGGATGAAATGAGGAAAGACGAAAATGGTTGCATTGATTGGATTACTCGGCAAACCATAGAAAGAGAAAGAGCAGGAGAGGAAATGGCTCAGAGATCTTAGTTTAATAGTATTCTTTCATACGGGCCCGGGCTAATCATGGGAGAGTGTGACTGACTTTGAGTTATCACCCCTTTTATTGTATCAAAATTGATCACATTATCTCCCATCCATCTCCTCACGTTCGTCTCTGGTGAAAGTGGTTGTCCGAAGCACATAATGGACAGATTAGAAGAAAACCTCTGTTCTGGCAACACTCAATATTTCCCCATTAGTGCGGTGGCCTCTGGGATTAGACCTTTGCCACACATTAAAGATGTCAATACTGCTAATATTGTTTTTGGAGGTCCTCCACCTTCTTAGAGCTACAGCTTGTGTAACCAGATCTGTTTGATAAGATCTATTGAACAGCCCTGAGACTGGCAGTAGGAGACCTATAGGTCGTACCTTCTCTTTGAGAAGGGGAGACTGCGGGATAAAATGGCCTGGGAGTGTTCCTCCTCAGAGTAGCTCCACTCAGACCGTTGGAGACGACAGAAGCTCGGTTCACTAAGCACGTCGGTATCCTATTTAGTACACACACACAGAAATATTCAATGCACACTGAAACGAGATTGAATTCAACCTACGTGGCATAATTGTATATAGATTATTTCTGTGAAATGAAATATCCACGTTATCCATTTTTTTCAATTTAAATACTCACTAGCTGTGTCACATTTCCATATTACAGTATACATCGAAACAGGTTTTGAGTGTTGAATGAGTCCACACTGGAAAACTCAAAACATTCATCATGCGGACCAAAACAAAAAAGAAAATAATTTTTGGGTGTGCTGTTGATGGACGCTAATATTCTCCCACAATGCAATGCACAGAGGAAATGGAGGGTGTGCTCACAGCTGCTTGTATAATTTATTTTTGTGGAAAAAATAAACATGTTGAATTAGTTTTTTTTTGTAGAGTAACTGTAAATGCAGTATACAATGACAGTTAGTATATTCTGTATACAAGCAATCGTGTCCCAGTTACATATTATAGTACATGTTGATACTAAGCAGGTTTTGAGTGTGTAGTGTTATTCACACTGGAAAAGGGAAGAGAAAATATTCTCAAAGTAAAGTACAGAATAGATTCTAAATACCACAGATGTATGAGTGCAATGTTGATAAAACACTATTGTCCCACAATGCACCAAGGAAACAGAGGAGCTACTCACAGCTGAACAAATTATAACAACAAACTGTTGGTGGTCGGGTTTAATTGGCAGCGGTATACTGTCGGCAGTGAGATTTGTGTGGATTGATGTATATATGTATGTATGTATGTGTGACACAGCTGCAGAGAGCAATGATGCGTGTTCACCACTAGAGAGCGCCATTGCACTTCCTCAGAGGACGAGAGCGCAAATCCAGCAAAATGTGTACCCACGTTGTACTTGTATTGTAGACAATAAGATACATCCGAACATGTTTTTCCCCAAATGGATTCAACAAAACGACTGTCAATAAATGTGCGAAATAAGGTTTGAATGCATTTTAGATCTCTTATCAGGAAGGAAATAATTCAAACGCTCAACCAAAATGTCAGAAATGGCCTTTGATGTGATATTTCAGTTGTGATTATCAGTGCAAGTAGCAAGTTAAGTACAGCAGTGTATGTTTTTGAGACGGGTTTTCCAACGTTATGGCCCACGTTATGAGCATTTTGTCACAGTTCTGGCTCGTGAATAACTGGAGACAGAATCCCAGCGCTCAGCTCTGTCCTGTATATAATTTCAGTGGTAAATGAAAACATATACTCCTCGCGTGTGTGAGGACGTCCTCTCGCCGCGGCAGTGCTGAGGTCATATCCATTGGGATGGCCCGGCGGTGTGTGGACAGGATGAGGAATAGAGCCCTACTTTCTGAGTTAGATAAATACCTCCATCCGCCTCACCAGAGCGTTCACCGGGGACAACACAAAGACCAAAATCAGCAATACATAAGCATCAATAATTAAGCAGCCACACACAGAGTGAGAGGGTGAAGGGAGGGTGGGGTCCAGGGCCGTGCACGAGGTTGGCTCTGAAGTGATCCTAAATGCTGCTAATGTCTCTGAAGCGTCTCACAGAGGACAGCACGGAGCATTTGAACTAAATGATGCACTGCATTGTCTTTTCCTTTGTCTTGGTTTTATTCATTTTCCCCCCTGTCGTCCGTCCACCAATCTCTCTCTCTGTCTCTCTCTCTCTCTCTCTCTCTCTCTCTCTCTCTCTCTCTCACTTGTCTCCGTGTCTCTTGTTTCTGTCCGCTGCTAGCTTTCATAGATTTCTCTCAGGCGGCGAGACGTATCGGGTCAAACCTCTCCTATGAACGAGTACGCCCTATGGCCGTACCTGGCCCAGCCTGCACCGTATCACTTATTTATGAGGGCCACTATCAGCACGGTGCCGAGCGAAACAACAGTGATGTCACTGCTTTCATTTCTTTTTGGTTGTGTTGACTGAATGATACAGTCCCTTTGGCAGGTCAGACACGTAGCATTGGGGAAATTGAGACTAAAATGACCTAAAAAAAAAAGTTTAAGTCAAGAATACAATAACAAAACAAAAATGTATACCGGGCTCTGCGCGCAATCGACACAATCTGAAGGTTGAGAAAGTTTATTTGTTTAGTCCTTCTTTTTCAACAGACACACACGTGGTATTATTGTCCTCCAAGAGGATTCAGTCTGCAGGCAGTTTTATTTTGGAAGGAAAAGGGGCTTTGGTGTTATGTTCCTGTAGGGGCTCTGGGACAAGTGGAGGTCTAGGATTTCTTCCAGTGTCACTTTGTCCTTGCGCAGTTTCTATCCCTAGCTTTTTTTCTATCCCCTATCTTTTGTACATCTCTGTCGCCCACCAGCAGGAATGGCCTTTACTTCTGTGGGCTGAATGGAAGACGAGTTTGTGCTGTGTTAGTGTCCCGAGTTTCCACCATGTTGTTTATGAAAAGGCCACTAGGGGGAGAGGTGGAGCTGACACAAGCGATATGAAATAATGTGGAGGGTGAAAGGAAAAAAAGGGGGAACGTGAGCACCTGAAGGAGAGGGGGAAACAGCTTAACTGGGAGCCATGTCTGAGAAGGAGACGGAGAGCAAGGCCTGATGTAGCAGACGAGGAGTGAAGGAGAGAAATATGAGGATTCTGGCGGAAAATGTAGAAAGACAAAAAACGGTAGCAACAAGAGACAGACAGACGGTGTGAAAAATGTGTTTGTGTGTCTGTGTTTTTTGTTGTTGTGTGTATGCAGGTGCGAGAGAGTAACCTGCGTTCCCTCCCAGTCGTCTTGTGCGTCTCGCTCAGCGGTGTATTTCCATTCGTGGGGCATGGAGAGAGCAGTGACCTAAGGGAGACCCTGTAATTATCCTCTGTGTCTGTGACAGGCCCGGATAATCAGTCTCACTGGGAATACTGGTAGAGATCTGTGGACAAATGATTCTGAGAGGCCTAATCCTCAATGAAGCGCGCTCATAGCTCTCACACTGGTAACTGGAGTGCTCTCACAAGACGCCTTTGTGACACACTCGCCTCTCTCGTTCATTTTCCTTTTCCGTTTATATTGTATTTCTTAGTCTTACTCTCTGGCTTCCAGATGTTTGAATGAATTGTATTGTTGTTTTTCCTCGGCGTAAATTATGTAGAAGTGTATTTTAGCGACAGGATAAAATGTTGTCCCGTGTTCAAAAATTCGCAATTTTAGAGTCAGAATTCTCCAAATTAAAAGAAAATCAATTTGGGTTTTGCTTTTTTGTTATGTTGGATGATAATGGACATTTCAAAACTTTCCCAAATGAACTTTTCTGTCCAGCTGTGTCATGCAGCTGTGTCTGAGAGGTAGTCATCCAAGCCAATTAGCTCTCAGGTTAATGGAGAACAAAAGTTACCTGATATCGATGTTCAGATAACCCAAATTATTGCTCATAATCCATATCTTTTTATGAGTCACTTCACAGGAGAATGTCTGATGTCTCAGGCCTATAAAAACCGTCAGCTTGATAGCAGATATCACGAGCAAATAATAAGCTACAAGTCACATCACAGGGAGTGTTGGGGCTTCAGGTAGAAAGCGAAAAAAAAAAAAAAAAAGCAAAGGTTAACATGCACACTTACGCTTTGAAGTGCACAAACACACATACACGTCAGGGTGTGCGCACACAAACACAATGGTTCAACATCTCATAAATGTTGCAAAGAGGCTTCAGAAAGAAGTCGGTGATTTGGCACAAGCCACAAATACACACAGAGGCAGAAAACACACACACATAAAAAAGAAATATACATATACATATATATATATATATATATATTTATAATTTGTTTTATATATTTTCTGCCTCTGTGTGTGAAATATATATATATATATATATAAATAATAAAAAAAAAAAAAAAAAAAAAAAATATATATATATATATATATATATATATATATATATATATATATATATATATAGCTTATCCCATATTCCTCTATCACTGTGCAACAGGCGATTAAGTCCTTCCATTTCAAGCGCCAAAGTGTTCCGGGTTAAATTCATAGAAAAATAATGGTGTGGATGTAAACACATGTATACAATTTCTGATGTCTGAGATACTTGTGCAGGTGTGCCATGCAAGATGAGGGGAGGGGGGGGGGAAGCGGCATTCCCACAGGGGGGGCTGGGAATCAATTACCACTCTCCCGAGGCAGTGGATTGGCTACCGGGGAACGACAACATGCCAGACAGCCACACGGTCAGGCTGTCGTCATTTGATTTACACATAATCAACTCTTAATTGTATCACATCGGGCTGCAAGTACCTGTAATTTAGAGTGGAATGTGAATTCACAGGGGTTTTGGCAGGCAGAGCTGTTGTGTCCCTCTGGTGATGAACGAGGAGCGAGCGCTTTAATGTGCTTGGCCCGTGGTCGTCACGGAGGCTTGGGAACCAGACTTTTGCGCTCTGACAGCTTGATGGACAGCTGACATGACTGGCTCCGGAGTTGCCAGTCAATCCACAGCTGAAAGTAGCCCCAGTGTAAGTGTCAAGAAAAACTTGAAAGGCATTTTCTCTTTTTTTCTCTCTTCCTGTATATTTTTGTTGTCTTCTCTCTCTCTCTCTCTCGCTCTCTCTCTCTCTCTCTCTCTCTCTCTCTCTCTCTCTCTCTCAGAGTGATCAGCTCCATGTTGCAACGGTATCCTCTGGACACTGGGAAGTTTGCAATGTGGAATTATTCTTTGCAAAGTTTCCAGCAAGAGGAATGGCCAGGTTTCTGATTCGCCCTACGATGTTGCGAGGTTATCAGGCTGCCTGAATTATTCATTTAATTGTGTGACACTCGGAGTACATCAGGTGAGATAATGCAATCAATCATCTGTGCCTCACGAGGTAACAGACGTCCTCTTTGGTTAGCGTTGTCTGAACTTGCTCCTGTGCTGCGTCCATGACGTCAGAGGGAAGGCAGCAGACTCCCCCGAGCATCAAAACGCAGACAGACCGCTCTATTAATCTACTGCGTTATGGCCCGTGATCGATATATGTTTTGCTCCTGTTCAACAATAACCATTTATCAAGTCAACCTCGCTCTGCAAAAGGATAACCTTTTAAGACGTCAAGAAGAAAAAAGGACTTCTGTTTAATATGCAGCTTTCAAACAGTGAGGCATTACCTATACAGTAATTCTAAATGGCCGCCCTCCCTCTTAAGAGTTAAACAAATTGGATGCAATGAAAATTGGATGCTGTTACGGTACATTTGGGTTCTTGGGTCCGCAAGTAACAAAGCTGAAGGTAAATATGGTGAATATATATATATATTCTTCTTTTTTTTTTAACCATCCACCAGATAATATTACATTTTCTCTTATCTGAAATTTAGCAAAGTGAAAAAAGCCATAATTATTAGTGCTGTGTCAGGAGCAAAACAGCTGCCACAGGACCCATTCTTGACTTCTGACAAAGTCTGCTGAAGTTCTTGAGGGTGTGTCCATTAACTGAATAATCTGTTAACCTGCCAGGTGCAAGCTGCAATGCCATTAGACGAGGACGAAATGAAACCCTGAGGCTTGTCTGTTGGAAGTGAAAAGTAAACTTTTATACATTTTGTACTCAGGTCCTCTTTGAGATATCTAAATGACTCATCACTCCTTTTTATGATCATGGGAAACAGACGTATATTGACAGACACGCTTGAATGAGATATAAGCAAACCTTCCATGAACACGTTTTCAGAGCACCATAAAGCAGTAGTGCGATAAAGAGAGTTAGTGAGAGTTAGTGGGGTTATTGTTGTCTTAACGTGTGTGTGTGTGTGTGTGTGTGTGTGTGTGTGTGTGTGTGTGTGTGTGTGTTTTGTGTAAAAACCTTCTCCTCTTTCTACCTGCCATTATGCTTCTTTCTTTAATTCTCTACATTGTTTTACAACGTTTTTCTCATGGCTCGAAATGTGAATGTGGCTCTGTCTCACTCGCACATCTTGCCCATATTTGTTTTAGAATATGAGCAGTATGAGCAGCTTGGGTAATTCACAGAGCTCTAAATTGCCAATCATTTCATAGGAAAGTAAAATCCATAAAGTAAGTCTCCCATTCTAACAGACTTCCTAGCATTAACGCTCTGGCTTACAGTATATAAATTCAATACACTCTCTTTAGTCTTTTACAGCACCCTTTAGGTACTCACAAAGTCCTTTTCCCACAAATGTAGCAGCATTTTACTCATTTACAGACCGAGCAGACGCTATTAAATGTTTTTGGGAAATAGCATTCAACAGTTATGCACTATACCATTTTTGACAATAAAATATTTTTTTCCTCCCTCATAAAAACATGCCACCTCTTTTGGGTGTTAGGATTTAAAGTTTTCTTGAGGGTTGTACAGGCATTATGAAGATTAGCGATTTGAGCATTTCCTGTTTATTTGTATTCACCTTTATTCCTTTTATCACTTCCAGTTTCAACAAAAAAACAAACTAAACAAAAGTGAACATTAATTAACTTTCATTTTGAATGATTGCCATTTGGTGTCAATACACGTGGGCATTTCAGTGGCATTCTTATCAGAACATAAAAGGCATCCTGCTCAAGGTTTCAGCAGTTCTTGTGTAGCACCTTGGAACAAATGATTAATGACTAAATTAATTCATAATTAAATGTTTTTCTTTTTTAAACACATCAAATTCAGACACATTTAAGCTCTTTTCCACTGGAGCCTTAGCCGTATAGTTTGATTGGAACAAAGACCCGTATTAAACAGGTTTCTTTATTCAAAGTTGCAAGATACGAGATCGGGAACATTTCGACTGCCTCTCAACGGCTCCCGACATGGCGACTGTTGAGCCGGCGGCTTGTAGCTAACGGTGCTAACAGCGCTAACGGCACAAACTACGGCAAATGTGCTGACAGAGCTAACAGTGTTCTCCTGAGGGGGAACAGTGGGGTCGGTGCTACGCTTCAGTGGCGACGCCGTCGGGCGGGCGGCGTTACCAGCTGTAACCGCTGTATGAGAGCGGTGCAGAGCGGAGCGGCCGTGAGCTAACCAGTGGGGCACATGCACATTCACTAACATGCACAAAAAGCGCTGTGTGAACAAAGCCAGGAGAAGCTCGGATACCAACGCACACAGAGGGAAAGTGACTTAATTCTTCATAGTTTGCTGCTATATTAATGTTCTAAATATCTCATATTGCTCCTTTAATTTTATTATTATTATAGAAATTAAAAGCCATTAATTTCCCTTGTTTTGTTCATCAACATAAGTAAAATATATTTATTAACATATGTAAGTAATCAAAAATGATAACACACACTGTGCTTCAGTTCAGCGATGAGATGCTAAGTTCGGCCTTCAATTAAAAGAAGTATTCAGTCGACAGTTTAACAAAGCGAAAGGTGAATATTTATGTTGAGCCAGATTACATTACGTTTTCACTATTAACTGACATGTAGCAACAACAAAAAAAAAAAAAGGAAAAAGTAGATCCCAGAATTATTAATGCTGTGGCTAACATGTGTCCTGGAAAAGCAAAACAGCTGCCTGGTGTTTCGAAAAAAGTCTGCTTGAATTCCTGAAGGTGTGTCTATTCGCTGTGTCGGTGTAGTTTAAGTTACATTCAAGCAATTTGTGCAATTGTATTTTTCTCAACAGTTGAATCAACGGAGAAACATGATTTCATAATTTAATGTCAATACTTTACATGTTTTTTCTGAGGAATCGAACGATCAACAACACAGACACTGAAGCACAAACGCACTCCTGGAAAACAGGAAGTCCTGGCAGCCAGTGGCAGCTCTGAAGCCAAAGGCCACGGCAGCTACAGGTGCACCTCATTCTTTACCGCCTGACTGAGATGGATCTCGGCAATTTCAGGTGCTAGCATTGCACTAAGTTGAATCTAAATAATTCAAGACCGGGAACGATTTTCAAATTGCTTTTATTTTGAACAGAATACAAAACAGACAATGAAAAAAAAAACACACAAAAAGAAAACGTTTCCGTGAGCGCAGAAAGATTTCCC
>JACSYO010000735.1:832500-950000 GCA_016806645.1 Ophiodon elongatus
GCTTTGTGTTGTGCTTTTGGGGAAGCCTTTGAAGTAATTGTGTTCTATATTTCCCCAGATGGGTTTTTATATTTTTACATGGCGAGATACAGTTTAACTCAACAGACAATAAATCAGGGAAGGATTGGAATTTATTTTAATGAAGTTGGGACTATTAGAACGTAACAGTGAGATATTGTATTCACAAATGCACAATTCATTTAAATGGCACGTACACTCATCAAGAATATATGAGTGTAGTGTAAAGTTTGAGTGAGCATTTTATTTAGTTTTTTGCATCCTCTCCTGCTCTCGCTGTCTCTCACACACACACACACACACACACACACACACATACACAAACACACATGATATCGCATTGCTCTCCCTGGTTTGCATTAACCTTATTACCTACAAACTCTGGGAGACAAGAGCTTGTGCAGCAGGAGCATAACAACCTTTCAGTGCATGACTCTGAGAGAAAAATTAAAATTTCATGTTAATCAAGCAGACTGAGAGCTGGAGATGACAGGTGCTTTCTACTCTACTTACCCCAGTCTCTTTCCATTTGGCATCACCGCTGAGCCTCAACTCAAAGTTGCCCTTTTTAGCCCCATCAAATGGAACTTGCCAATCAGTCATCTCGTGTTTTAGCAGCATTTATGGCTTTGACCAAAGTGCATGACTGTGACTGATTCGGGCCCCTTTGAATAATTTAAGTGATTAATGAGAAAAGCTGTAAGAAGAAAATGCAAGCTGTGGATTTTGTGAGCTACTGACATGGAGCATGTTAAATTTGTTTCAGCCAGGTGTACGTAGCGTATGGATAATTTAAACTGTGTGTACAATTTCCTGTTTGTTACTTTTTTATTTTGTAGATTTGACATTAATGTGCACATATATTAATGCATTCGTACGACAGCCATATGAAAGATACGTCAGACCTACGAATCTATCATCAATCTATCAACTCTATTCTTCTGATCCACTGGATCTTTTACCTTATCTTTAGATTACGGGGGTCATAATCCCCTCTTGTCCTCTCACACACACACACACACACACACACACACACACACACACACACTTCTGTCATCCCCAGGGACCTGGCTCTCAGACAGGAGTCACAAGGTTGAGTTGGTCATTATGGAGGTCCTTGACTAAGGCTCAACACAAACTTACGATCCCAAATATTGGCCTCTGACATCCCCCAGTGAATGATACATGGAGACAAGATGTGTGTGTGTGTGTGTGTGTGTGTGTGTGTGTGTGTGTGTGTGTGTGTGTGTGTGTGTGTGTGTGTGTGTGTGTGTGTGTGTGTGTGTGTGTGTGTGTGTGTGCGCGTGTGTCGGAGCCAACCACCTGCCCTGTCAAATCAGATACGAGCAGCATGTTGTTCTTACAGCGAACTACAACACAGTATAACTTCATTAAAACGAGCAGCAATTTCCTACGAGCTCCATCACGCCGTAATCTATACTGTCTGCACTTCCTTGTGCGTTTGTCAGTGATACATTATGACTGAATACCGGACCAGAAAAAAAAGCTTAAAAAGATGGAGCTTCGCTGCATTTTAGAGCCATTTTAAATCTTATCTCCCTGCTTCCTGGGCAAGATCTGAAAGAGAGAAAGAGGGGGGGGAAAAAAGATTTCTCCTCCACTCTGTCGAGCCCCTGAATTATTAGGGGCATCAATATCTTTAGCATATTGCCAAGGGCTTCCAGACAGTATCTGCTTTCATTATTAGTGTCAGCTCAATTATAGCTCACACCCAACTGTTTCTCAACATCTAATAGCATCAATCGACAGGGATGGTTGACGAGCCAGCGCTCCCACGCACACACACATGCGCATTCGCGCGCACAACCAAACACGGGCGTTCACACCTCCCATCCATCCGCGTTCTGTCGTCTCGCTAATGTACACGGCTGAGAGGAAGCACAGGGCTCATAATGGAGGCCATGTTCTTAGTGGCGATGAGCAGCTGATGCAGCTTGGCCCATTTTCATTAAATATTAATGGCATGGAAAAATACACCCGGACTGAGGCCTCGTCCACCGCCAAACTGGAGAGGCTGGGGGAAAGAGCAATGGGGAGGAAGTGCAGCGAGTGTGTTTAGAAGTACTGTCTGATGGCCATAATTAGGGCCGCTCCAATTAAAAATTCAAAAGCCCCAGTTTATTTGAGCGCATGAATCTCCCACTCACTGCAGCATTTATTTCCCTTTTACAAAAGTATTTTATTTTACAACGTCAATTGAACTGGGCTTTTCTCCCTGTGCACTCCTTCCTCTTGTCTCGTGCTTTCGATTTCTCGCTCACCGCCTCTCAAGGCAGAGAGATGTTAAAAAGAAGAGAAGGGGGGGTTGGGGAGGGGGTGGGGGGGGGACATGCTCAACGCATTCTTCAGGAAACTCTTGTCAGGTTATGCAAAGGATTGGCAGCCATTAAAAGGAAAAGAAGAGAAAGTATCACATGACGGAGACACAAACAATGAATTATAACTGGCGATAATGGACACCGCCCTCGGTGGAGGAATGCTGCGTGTGAATCCTGAAAAAAATAGAAAATAATCCGATGAAAATGACTTTGAGTTTGACCGGCCCAAACCCAAACTATTCACGACCGCGGCCCCTTTTCGTTTCCTTTCCTCCCTTCAGTCCCGCTGCGTTTGAGCACAAAACCCTCTCTGACAGCGTTCAGAACAACCTTTGGCACGGAACAAAGATAAAATGTGAGGTTTCCAGCCTGTGCTTTGATTGATTATACAAACAATCGCTTCACCTTTTGTGTCGGCATCACAAGGAGAAACGAGCGATGAAGAGCTGTGTGAAAAGATCTAGGCTATGGGGAAACATCCACTTCCTTCCTTCCCTTTTTCTTTTTTGTTGCTTCGTACCCCTATTTGCTCCCTGTGCCCTCTTTCTTGTCTTCTTCTATTGCTCCCTATCACCTTCACTCTTGCCGTCTTTCTTTATTATCTTTCTGTCTTCTTTCACACATTTTCCTCTCTTTCTTCCTCATATTTCCTCCACCTCTCTCTCTCTTTCTGTGTCTTTCAGACACGCGTGCGCACACACACACACACACACACACACACACACACACACACACACACACACACACACACACAAACATGACACACATTTGAGCAGTCTATTCCTCTTTTGAATAACACCGCTTTTATTAGTTCGGGTCTTTTCTCTCTTGCCCGCTTTAAACAGAGAGGGGAGATGGGATTCTAAAGAGCTGCCAGGGGCTCAGTTTGCACAGCGCTTTGATGTCACTGAGATGCTGTGAGAGCAAACACACACACACACACACACACACACACACACACACACACACACACACACACACACACTCACACTCACTAGACACCTCTACATAACCAGACAGCAAGCACACCCCCACTCTCACTCTCACACACACACACACACACACACACACACACACACACACACACACACACACACACATATAAACATGCATATTGTACAGATGCGCTGGTGGCTGCAGCACTACACATGGATGCTCACACTTTTCCTTCCCTCTCTCTGCTTCTGTCTCCCAGTTTTTTTCCTCTTTCTGACCCATGACAACATGTCCTCCTTTATCTGTGCTTTTTTTTCTTTTCTTTTTTTCCATGACGAAGGTGTCCTATTTGAAGTAAGCTAAGGTTTCAAAGAGAAGCCTCTGTTCCCCAGCGACTCCCGATAATGTCGTTATCGCAATAAAACACTTTGTCACTATTGTGGACGGTGTGGAGCGGAGTGAATTGGCATAACTTAGCTCAGATACCCACTGATTCTCATCTGTGTTCCTGATTGGTTAAGGAGCTTCTATTTATCTTTTCACTGAGAGGTCAAGAGCCCTGGGAAATGGAGGGAATAATCAGAATAGGGCCATGTCTTCATTATGTCCAAATGAGGTTGGGAGAGATTGGACAAATACGACACGTGCGCATTCAGCACTTCATATTCATGACCCTATTAAAGTGGTCTGGAGTCATTTTCGGAGCAAATTTGATCAGACCTTCCCAAGGCAATGAGGCAGATAAGTGTTATTTGAGCTCGGACAAAACGAGAGGGATCGCGGGGATTAACACGTGCAGTAACGTGCTCAGAAGTGACACACACACTGTGATTCTCGTGTAAAACGTAGTCTGTATGGATGTGCTTGTTTTGCTTAGTGTTGCATGGCTCAGAGTGTCTGCCTCATTCCTCTCCGAGTACCAGTGTGAGAAGCAGATTTGTGTGTGTGTGTGTGTGTGTGTGTGCGCGCGTGTGTGTGTGTGTGTGTGTGTGTGTGTGTGTGTGTGTGTGTGTGTGTGTGTGTGTGTGTGTGTGTGTGTGTGTGTGTCGCAGAGCCTCCAACCAACCTTGACTAACAAGCATATGTTAATTATGGAGGAGATCACAGGCAGGTCATCCAGCACTCTGCCACTAAAAGAAGGGAGTAAGATGCATTACTGGAGGGCATATCCGGAGCTGAGGATGGGTATAACACCAGCCATACACCACCACCTCTCTCTCCTCCCAGCCTCCTCCTTTACGCAACCCCCCCCTCCACCCCCCTCATCATCCTCCTTTTTCATTTGTTGTTCCTTTAAAAACATCTTCCCCTGCCTCAAAAGTTTTTAATTCATTAATGATGTCTGCTGCCCTCCTCTAATATAAAGCGTGCATCTTTTCCCAGCTGGTTTTGATTTTCATTTCAATAGTTTAGAATCTATTATTTGTATTAGTCGTTATAAACTGTGCCCGGCAAAGTATTTGCGGTCATTTTAAAACACAACATGGCCACAATAAAGTACAGAAAGGCAAAAAATCATGACCGATAATCAACGAACACACAAACAATTTAATCCGATTATTAAAGCACTTCACTGATTTTGGAGATTAAACTGAGCGTACCCACATTTGTTGGAGCACACATGTAGTACCAAGTACTAGGAGTTCTGCAGTTAAGATTTTATTGGGGGAGTCAGTCTGTGATGGATGTGTAGAAGACCGCTCCAACATGCAGGACCGACGGGGGAAGCCCAGCACTACAGCTGGCGAGCTGATCCGCTAACATGTTTACTGCCGGCTGACCACTTTTGGCTGTGAGCTATTTCACTAGTAGACAACACTGATTGTTGGTTTGACAATGTTTAGTCTTCCCCAGTGGCAACGATCTTGGCTCTCTATCAACAGAGCGGACACTGGAGTTGGTTGATCACGAAGTAATTTATATCGAAGGGATCCTTCACGTAGCATCTCTATTTGTAACGGATACAATGTCGTACTTTGGAGGGAGGTTGCTTGTTTCTGTCACGTTGTTTTTACATTCAAACATTTTTTTTACCCTCATCACAAGGACCAGGACGATTTTTCTGAGCTTCCAATTCGCGAACAAGGGCATCAACCAATCGCGTCGTGCGGAAGGGGTTAAATTGCGCCTACATTTATGAAACATGGAGGCGAACTTATCACTCCTTTAAACCTTGACAAAGGCAGCGCATATCAGAGCCACTCTCTTCTTACCCAACCTCACAACAAAAGCCCCAGATATACAGTATAATACTCGCAGGCAAGTATTTTGCATTTTTGTGTTGTTTATTCGTCCCCCCCCCCCCCCTCCCCCTCCTCCGGCGTGTAAAGGCCTTCACCACTTACCTTCTCACACTGCAGGTAGACGAGCTGCCAAACACCTTCACCTGTCTCGTTCAGTCACGTGACCCTCGCCTTGCGTGTTGTAGCTGGCCGTCAAGAGTCTCACGTGTGTGGTTTGGTGATCATTTTACCGCTGGCCTTTGTTTCCTCTTCCATATAAATTTGACTGACCTGTGGGCTTGTTTGCAACCTGTATGATCCTCTGACGGCTCATGCTTCTTGCTCCGCAGGGCTTCTTTTTAGCTCGTTCACCACATAACTTACAACCTAGTGAGTACAATGTTTTTTTTATTACTAGTAGGAATGATGGCCAAAACTATGAAAATGAGACCCGAGTTGTCATAAACCGGAGTTATACTTTAACAAGCCTCCAGCAAGCAGTAATCCTGAGTCACGCCAACGCCAAGATTCTCCCCTTTTAGTTTGTAAACCCTAACCCCCTACTTTTCCCCATGGGTTCTTCCTGACTCCCCTGCTGCTCCCCCCCTCTCCCTTCCCCCCCTCTCTCTCTCTTTCTCTCACACACACACGCCTCTCTACCCTCTACCCTATACCCCCTACCTCCCACCCCCACCCCCAGGCCTTGCCCCAGAGCACATTGATTCTGCTGTATACCTAATTACTGCTCATAATCTATTCATTTCACCATCGCCAAAGAGGGCAGCAGCTGTCACACAACACACCACCAGGGGACTGGAGGAGGGACACTGGGGCTGGAAACCACGATGAGGATTAAAACTTGAAGGAAGGACTGACAGCTTGACGGCAGCGGTGATAACAATCACTCCTCAGAGGGCTTTCACGCTGTACAAGTTTTGGTCAAATTTTAAAATATACATATATATAAAAAAAATGATAAGTTTTGATGTGTGATGGAGATGTTTTTTTGTAACTCGGGTTGCTCTTCAATTCTTCTCTGCTCTCTCAGGCTGCCTCTGAGCAGAATTATGCTGGTGGAAGTGTGTTGTTTTGGCAGGTAGAGGCAAAAGGGCAAAAACACTCTGGGTTTTCTCTTGTTGAATGTGTTTATCACAGGGAGAGTGTCGAGAATTAATAACACGGTGGATCGCAGTCAGACCCTGCGATGGGCTCTCGCCGACATTTAACCTTTGAGTTTCAGGTCTAGCCTCTGAGCGTGCGCTACAGTCATGCACAGTTTTATACTTTGTGCATGAACATATTAAAACATCTATCTTTCTATCTGTCCATCTCTCTCTCTCTCTCTCAATCTAATCTATTCTTGATTTAATGTAAATATGAGGAGATATTATTCTTACACATATTTCCACTACAGCTACGATGGAGTTGAAACACAGCTTATTGTTTGCTGAGGAGATGAGGGAAATCTGGTTGGAAAAATGGCCAACAAGAACTAATGTCAACATTTCATCACAAAACATCGAACATCACAGATTTAAGTCTGAGTCAGCAGAAATAAATTGATGAAGTGAAGACGAGAGAACAAGGAGCTGCCTAAAGTTTGGGGTGGTTTTCATTTCTTGCTGGCTGTAACTGTCCAGCAGAAGACCAGAGTTTTATTTTGCTGTCCAATAATACTCAGTCAACAAGAAAGCACAGGCGACTGCACCCGTATTGTATTCCAAATCTCTCTCTCTCACCCTAAACTTTTAAATGAATTTCCCTTCAGGAGGAATCTCAGTGGATTCAGTTATTATATTTTCAGGGTTGTCCGGCCATCCGTACACGCGTCCATATAATTCATGCGAGCGCGATATCTCCAGAATGCCTGCAGGGGATTTCTTCAGGTTTAGCACAAATGTCCACTTGGACTTTTGGTGCTCAAAGGTTAAAGGTCACTGTGACCTCACGCCCGTTCCATTCTTGTGAATGCAATATCTCAGGAACGCCTTTATAACGGCGATAATTCTAGTTACTGTATGAATTTCAGCCGCTCGCGGTTGTGAAAATATGTTCTATGACTCCGAGTTGGGCGGCGTCCCATTTCGACAGGTGTGTGGCACCTGACAGTTCACACAAAATGTTTGGTGTGAACCTTTTCCCTGTACCTACAATACACAGATCACACATGTCCTAAAAGACCCCGTAATACTGAGCGTGGCACGGCAGAAGTCAACACAGCGATCACAGAGAAGTGCACCTCTCAGCCCGCCCAGGGGTAATCAGCATCTGTTTGTTTAATCTGCTTAATCTGCTGGTGAGCTCCACTGGGCGTGCCTAATTAGCAAAATTAATTTGTTAAGACATTAGCGTGGTTAGAGATGGCCAAATGAAGCTGCACTTTTTCATGCAAATGGGGCTGTGGATTTGGCTGGCTGTGTTACCTCAATTAGACCCTTCTTTGATATCTGCCTCTTTTTCTCTCATTCTGTGTCCCTTCTCTTCCCTCCCCTTTCATCTTTCCTTTCTCCTCATTATCACTGTCAGATTCCGCTAATCATGAAATACTGCTATTGTGTGACAGCAAAGATGGGGAATGGAAAGGGGGAGGGGAGGGGGTCGAGGCTCTGAAACTGCTAATCATAACCGAAAAAAAATACAGCAGCAGATCTGGGTTTTCAATTAGGGCGTACACTGTGGAGCTACTGGACCACTACCACGGTTGTCATCCCCACTACCGGCACTGTGTGTGCGTGTGCGTGTGTTTGTGTGTCTTCCAGTGTGTTGGTGGGGTAATTAGTCTCCCGTACGCAGCACCCCTCACACGCCTGTTTAAGGGTTAATGAGGCCCCAGCAGCTTCTCGGCATGGGTTGGGGGGGCGGGGGGGGGGGGGTTATGTATGTGGGTTGGGGTCGGTACAGGCCTAGCTTCAATAAGAAACCACCCATAGGACTACCCTTTGAAGTGTCAGAGGGTCCCCCCTTGTTCCGGGTGGCTCCTGTTTCATTTGTCTGAGTGGCAGCATAAAATATACATGAGCTGCCAGACGACACAATCTATGCACCCCCCGAACAAAAAAAGAAACCTCCCTCACACTTTACACCAGCCTCACCCCTGACATTATTCACAGATTAACCAACGCCTCCCTGTCACCCGATAATGACCTCCCTTTCTCCTCCTAATCTAGCTTTAGATGGTGGCAGTAAAATTAGACACACTGAGTTTTATTTGTGATTTTTTTTTAGCCTCACCGTCACAATAATGAACCTATTACCACCAGAGGACCAAATAGATCAAAACATTATATAAGATAATGTAGCAGCAGACAAAAGTTTATAGTGTGTATTTGCTAGTTTTGCCCTGAGGTGGGGTTTTGTAATGAGTGGTAATGCAATCGAGGTGCGAGTGATACTGAGCCTTGGGGATTTGTAGTTGTGGACTCCATTGTGGCCTCACTGTATTTCATCTTTGCTGGTCCCAGTGGGATGTCCAGTGGTCCATTTGAACACCATCTCGAGTGAAGAGCGAGTCTCCGTCAGCTGCGTCCGCAGTAGATAAGGGCCAAATTGCTCCGTGGTTAATTGTAACTGTGACAACTGACAAAAGAATGGTTAGATTTATTATTAAATAAATAAATAAAGTATGTCGTTTATATTTTCTGGATTGAAGATATAATGAATATTCATTTTGTATTGTGCAGGATAAGTCACTCGTAGCTTAAAAACACCAAACTTTTAATCAGACAGAAAATATATATATCATATAAGTGCTGATGACATCACAGACTCATAGTTTTTACCTTGGCAACGCCTATTCTTCACGGGTCTAATTACAGTAAAATATACAATATGATCAACAGATGTACACACTTCCATTACAGATAATGGAACAGTTAAAATGTCATAATTTACACAATAAACAGCAAAAATGCACAACACAATAACATTAAACAAAACAATTCAAACATATACATTATGATAAATCTCAAGTCATTTGCAGATCTATTCAGAAGAGAAAGTAAAATTATACTGCTTTTGCTCATTTATTCTACAGGCTTGTCATCAAAAACATCTTTCATTGCATTTTAAAAACAGTTTTCTCTGTTTGAAGTCTTAATGTCCCTTTCACATTTATAAAAGTTAAATAACAGTCAAAGAAACTGTTCCTAAGTCTCTGAATATTTCACTTCACTTTCTGACAACCTGATGACGTGATGAAGTGAAAATCATGAATCCTTCCGTTCAAACATGTAGCCAACAAGTTAACTAGTATAAAGTTCAAAATAGTGCAATTCAATATTTACCATATCCAATAAGAAAACATGTAATTGTAGCTTTTCATCTCATATTTCATGTCTTAAAAATCCTAAACTGAATTGTGCCACAGTATCCCGCCGGAGTCCCTTGATGTTAATGTTTTTGCTTGTCTTTATTTCAGACGCCTGCATCAATCAAAAGAAAGTTGGAGAAGAGCATTAATATGTCCTCATGATGACAAAATGCATTAGAGTCGGAAGGCACCACATTTCATTACGGACTACAGGGACCTCTAATTTCATTCCAGTCCACTTTGTGGAAACGACAAAATGTTATTACGTTCAGCGGGTGTATCCAACATTACATAGCCGCTATTTATTTTCACTTTATTTGCTTAAGTAACACAGGGGCATCTGCAGGTAATTGGTTTAAGCCTGAGAGAGTCTCTGTACATAAAAAAAATCATCTTTTTCTCGTCTGATCTCCCGGGAACCTTGACACTGGCCAACTTTAAATGCTTTCCCTGGAACAACTTTCTCCAGTCACTTTGTAAAACTTTCTCATGCCAATTATTATTTTTTTGTGTGTTGGAGCAGGCTATTAGAGAACCAGGGAGATTGCTTTGACCTATGTCTTACTTCACACATTTGCTTCAAAAGTGGAAATAGATAACTGAGTGGCCTGCCTGTCGACAAGGTCTGCTCTAATTACTGGATGCATTCTTCATGTGAAACGGGAAAATGTTACTATGCAAGATTAAAGACCGCATATAGATATTAGAAATTTAAATAGAGACATCCTTGAGAAACAGTGTCTGCTTTGTTCTATGTAATTTATGACGGCTCTATAAATACGCCAGGTACAACTTATGAAGTCTGCGTAGGATATCATATGATATGATAAGGTGAAATTGAATAAGGATAATTGGAAAATCCAGTCGTTTGAGCGGTGTCCCTTCAGCAGAATGAAGAATAGAAATTAGTCGTGATAAGGTTGGGTTATCTCTCTTTGACAAATGCTCAGGAAATAGAGATAGACTGGGGCTGCACGGAAGCCAATTGAGCAGCAATTACAAACAAGATAACAATTTTGCTTCCTTGCTTGAACTTGGAGGAGGGTATAAGAGCTGACAGGAGGGCTGGGGATGAGAACGATAAGGAGGCAGAGGAGGGGACGGGGGCATTTTTAATCTGGAAATTATTATATCTGGACTAGTGACTCTTCAAGCTTTATCAGATTGCTTTTCCTAATCATTGCACCCTGAGTATGTTTGATCTCCATGATGAACAGATGATTAGTTTTTCATGAAACCGTTCAAGCAAAACGCTCCAACATGAGCTGTGGCGAGACGCTGTTGATTTAGCTGTTTGAGCGGCAGCAGGCCCCTCCGTCTACCGCACGCCAGCCTGAGCAGGAACCCACATGGGAGTAGGGTGGGGTCGGACAGGGTCAAGTCTATGGGTAATGATATATCACCTGCCATATATTTAAGGTTTCGCTAATTCTCCTCTCAATTATGACCATTCCTTTGACCTGCTGGCCTTGGAAGCAACGAGGCGACACAATCAATTTGGGCAGGGATATACATTTTTGGCAGGGAGATGACATCGTCCGGATGCTGCAAATCACAGGCGGGCGGCTCACATTATCCCCCAGTGTTGACTTGAATACATGATAATGTAATTGTCTGACAGAGGAAGGGCATATATATATATATATATATATATATATATATATATATATATATATATATATATTATTGACACTATTATAGTGAGTAACAAGAAAAACTGGAAGAACTTTTTAAAGGCCAGTCAATCCAAGCAAACTGCCTTGCGATATATGACGGCTTACTTCAAATGTTCAGTATTCGATGAGACTCCCACTCTGTCTGCTGTGTGTTGGCTGGAGGTGAAATGCTTATTTGTTTATTTGGAATGAAACGCTGTTCAACATCATTCGTAGCCATTCTTCGTTGGGCCTTTAACATACACAGAACTCAACGATAGCATACGCATGGGACGCCACACGAAACAGTAAGTTATTAAATGAATCACTTTGTTGATTGACAGACAATGAATCAGCAACTTTTTGGATAATCAATTCACTGTCTAATCGCTAATCCAAAAAGTTATTTTAGGTATTTTATAGTTCTAGAGTTTCGGTTGTTTGGATTTGCTGCTTTCATTTGTCTTATCATGATAGTGAATTAAATCACTGCATATTAAATCATTCTTAATGTTGAGGTGAAGTGGGAAATTTCCATCAGACAGTTCACAACAAGCTCAGTGTTTTTTGGTTTTTTTTTTCCTATATCTGTTGTGCAATACTTGAACAACACAAAGCACAAGTGTTCTCCTCAGATAAACCTCTGTACGCAAAGCTCCGGCACTCAACAACTCAGCATAATGGGATGACAGCTCGAGTGAGCAGAGCGAGGGGGATGAAAAGAAGGTGAAATGGATTATTTAACCAACAGAGAGTGAGGAACTGCAGGGGGGTTCAGTTCTCCATCAGTAACTTTGTTCTGCTTGGATAAAGTAAAGAGGAGACAGGAAGTGGTGCGCTCACCTCTTTGCTCCAAACAGAGCAGCGAGGTACAGGCCACAGATGTAGGCTCCCCCCCCCCCCCCCCCCCCCCCCCCCCCCCCTTTTAGTTTTCTTACCGATTAACCTCTGAGACACACAAACTGCAGAGGCGGCATATCATTTCGTCCTGGGCCAATTCACACATCCCATATAAGTCTCATCGTGTGCCCCGGGCCATGGCTATTTTTTAAAAGTTACACGTTTTGCTTTTCTCCCATCATTTGAAAAGTTGAATTGCTAATCTAGTAAATATTTACTGGACATTCATCAATCAATACTGATATTTCACAAGCAGAGGATTTTTTTAATGACTGGTATAGTTTCTTAGCAAAGGTCTAAAAATTATTCAGCAATAGCATGAGCATATACATAAGAGACGTCAGAAAAGCTTTAGGGACAGTGCAGAATTTTCTTTTGGTGGCGAGAGGTTTTCAGTAAAGGAGAGGATGATTTTTTCACTTTGCTGAAGGGAGGGCAGTTTATTTATTTTTTACTGTTGAAGTATTTTATATTATCTGTGCAAATTATGTTCTATGGTTAAACAAGTTGTATAAATTCAACAAGATTCATTTTGGAACAGTCCCTCATTTGAACCCATTGAAAAATCCATAGTTTGCAGCACAAGACTCCAACTCCCATTACCCACTGCTCTTTATGCAACATCTTTTGACGGACACTGTTGAAAATGGCTTCCACAATGTTTTCACTGTCTATAAGTTCATAGAAATAACCTGTTTGTTCTTCTGAGACAAGAATCTTTACATGTAATGCCTTTTTAATGAGTTTTCTCAAGAAGGATTGAAGATGGTGTGGTTCATGTGGTCAGTACATGTTGTTTTTACTTTTAATCCTGTTGCCACAATAACTTTTGGACTTTAACAAAGCAGCATGCCTGGATTATTTTCTCATGGACAGTATTCCTGCCCATGGAGCAAGATGGTTTCCTCTCATGTTTTTTTGTTGTAAAATTGTAAATGGTCCATAATCGGTCATAGACAGAACCTCCTGCATATTTCAATTCAAAGTGACCAACAATTAGAACATGAAACAATACACGAATACAGTTTGCTTTAGGCGCCTATTTCGCATGTTTGTTTGTTGTTGTTTTTGGCTTTATTGTTTATATTCTATTATTGTCAAATCAATTTAGTGTACATTTTGAAAACATAACTGTACAGTACTTAGTTCTACGCGGCCTTGAAAAGATTTCAGGAGAGGTTTTCAGAAGGATTTTTTTACCAAAACGCAAGAGTATTTTTCTCCACAGGTGAGCACCTGTGGAGTTGCCATCGATTGCATCATTGTGAAAACTCCTCGCCATACAAAGTTGTTTTTCAGTATTCGAATAGCAAGTACACAACAATCAGCCTGGAATACACATCATGATACACTGATACAGGTTTTTATTTTCACTCTACATCCAGTTGTCTAACAGGTAGTTTTCTTTGAATGATAATGACTTTTATGTTCTGGAATTATATGCAGCTTATCATCTGTGTATTGCTGCCACAGAAAAACGAAACAACTCTTCCATAAAATATAAGCTTACATAAAATATAAGCAGTGTTGTTTTCTGGTGTTTTTGCTGGGATGATGGCCTCATAATCCACCTGCTTCTTTTTTTTCAACATACATAGCTCTTAGGTGTGGTATTGAATCTCCCGGTGAGTGTAGAGGCTCTTCGGCTCATTGTTTTCATACGAACGCTACCAGGATGAGAAAAAAAAACTAACAAGCACTTGTCAGTTCTCAGCCATCACCATCGTGACAAGCCACTCTTGTGGACTTCTCCTCTTATCTTCCCCCTCTCTCTCTCTCTCTCTCTCTCTCTCTCTCTCTCTCTCTCGCTCTCTCTCACCTTGCAGTCATCTAAGAGTGCACATTTCACTGCATTTGTATGTGTACGTGTGTGAACGTGCACTTTTGCGTGTGCCAGTGTGCCTGTGTGTGTGTGTGTGTGTGTGTGTGTGTGTGTGTGTGTGTGTGTGTGTGTGTGTGTGTGTGTGTGTGTGTGTGTGTGTGTGTGTACATGCTTGCCTGCCTGCATGCATGTGCCTGTGTGTATACGTGTGTGCTTACATGTGTCAGAAAGTCGACATGATCTTGTCTCCGGTGAAGGCCTTGGATCACCCAGCCCTGCTCACTCCAGACCTGACAGTGCAGCTGAACTAATCAATATCTCTCTGCAGTCAAAGGTGGGTTCTGCCATGAGGCCGCGGGGGTGCACTAATTGATGGAAACTCACCGCCGGCTAGCTCCATGCCCTGCGGCGCTGGAAGACGGAACGCTAGGGCCTTCCACCGGAATAGAAGGGGAAATAGAGGACAGAAAAAGGCCGAGATCATAATCAGGAGGGAGAAAGCTGTTTAGTTTTTGTCACTTTTGTCTGTTTGCATGTGTTGCACAGTGTGATTTTACATACATGTGACATGCTGCTTGTCGGGGGACATATTTTGCACTTTGGCATTTTTTTGGGGGGGGTGGGGCTGACTTTCTTTCGTTTCTTATTCTGAAGGGCAAAAATGTTCAACATAACAATAGCCTTTTGGTATGCAGGTGCAAAACCTGTGGTGGAATTTTATTTTTATTCTTTCTGTTTTATTTTCAGTGAATCAATTCGGCAGGTCACCTTGCCAACCCATAAAAAAGAATTGCATTAGTCTGCTTTTAAATGTTCCGATTTACCGTCACAAGACCTATGTAAGATTTACTAAGGATTTCAAACGGGAAACGTGCAATTACTTTTCTTTTAATAAATGCTATACATTTTAATTAAATGGAAAATAACGGTTATACTTTGACAATGTATTTATTACTATTCTTTTAGAAGGAAAGCTGATTCTTTATGTGCACTATCATAACCAGTTAACTAGTACAGCCTTATAAAAAACTACCTGGAGAATGTGTCCTATAGCATGTCTGTTCTGGGCTTATAAACATGTGATAAGGCAGTCTTCCCTTTGGTTCTTGTGCAAGTCACTTTGTAGAAACATACATTATCACATGTAGAAGAATCACCACCATCAGAGATTTTAGTCAAGAGGGAAAGAAACCAAGAGTGTCCCATAAGAAATAAAAGATAATTTGAGAGAATGCCCACTGACTTGCTTCTTGTTAGGGATATATTGTTATGGTGCAGGCTAAGCACGCCATGATAATTACCATAAATAATTGAGTAAGGGGAAATGGTAGAAAGAGCTGCATTCAACGCTTGCTAAATGTGCCTGAGAGATGCTGAGATGGACAGTCTGGCTAGCTTGCTAATTTGGCTCCTTTTTATGTGGCACTGAAGATTATCTTTATGTTTCCACCCGCTTAGCTTTGGCTCTTACAAAACCTGGGAGGAGAGCTCGCAGTATTTCCTGTCATTGCAGTTTATCAATTGTTTGGTGGTGTGTATCGATCCCAAAGAGCTTCAAAACAACATAATGTAAAATGCCTGAAATGCACGTCTCATCCTGTAAGGCATACTAAACTCATTCATGAATAAGAGCCCTTGACTTGCCTCCATAAAGGACACTATTACAAAACGTTACCCGCAAGTTTCAGAAATGAAAAGCGAGTCATAAAGACGCCTTGTCTCATTATATGGCGTGTACATTGCAAATATAAAAAGCACATTCACTCTTCCACTTTTGTAGTAGACCCAGCCTCCAGAAGCAAACATGTTAGGATCAAGGGAAAGTTGCTTCTTTTTTTGCCTCTGTGTTGTTCTGTGTATATTATGCTGACGATTACCTTTCTAGATGTCTCGAGACTCAGATAACCTTAATGCAGCGCTAGCTGGAGGGCAGTTGTTGGCAAGAGCTGTTGCTCGAGCCTTTGGAAGCGGGAGCTTGCTTCTGAATTAGGCCAGAGATCTGTTGCCGTCCAGTTACAGTACGCCCATAAATAATATGATCAGCAAAAAAAAAAATCGGCTTATATTGAAGGAAAATTAACCTTGAAACTTACTCTTTTATCGAACTGAAGTAACCCGGAAAACACGTTTTGATCCACTTTGTGAAAACATTTGGAACGATCTGGGTATTGTGATTAGATTGCGAGACCATATATACATTTATATACGTATATACATTTATATACAGCCTATATCAGGCACAACATATATTTGTATGGATTCGGACATGGGTTTTCCACAATACACAAGCTGTAAAAAGGAAGAAAAAAAAGACAAGTGAAGCAGCCATAAGGCAGTCATGTGTGTAAAGGACAGGAGAGTCTTCCACAACAAAGAAAGTTCAGAGGCAGTATTGACTGAAAACGATAGGCAAACTCAGGGGGAGTAAGGTACACTTTCCAAAATGTAAATCAGGTCTTCCCTGAGACACACGCGGGCCTCTCCCTCCCCTGCTGCTCAGAAAGCTTTGCCATTCACCTTTAAACAGCAGAACAATAATCAATGGAGCATTATTAATGCTGAAATCATTCATGTGCACTCCGGTGTAACCCTGCTGAGTGTAAAGCCACTGAAGGCATGTAGCCGATACAGTGGATTGCATTATATGTATTACATGGTGGAGAAGTGCGCCTATTGTAGCTGAGATCTATATTCATCCAAAAATCATGACAGGGGTTGTGCATCCATCAAATGAAATCTTGAGATGTAATTTTTTTAATGACCCAGAGACTTTATTGTTCGTACTGATCATGAGCTATTACGGTAGATCAGATCCTCCTGAGGCCTTTGATACCTTTAACTCCCCTTCAGTATCTTCTTTCTCTCCATTTCTCTAAATCCCTAAGGTTTTTGGGCACGGGTATCAAGAATTCCAATCTTGAGACAGAAAAGAACCATGTGTGTGTGTATGCTTCAATCTTTAATAAGCCATGTTACTCCATCCCTCAAAGATACTAGTGTGAATTTTTCACTAAGCCGTGTCTCTGTTTCGCGTCCGTGAGCTGCCTCAATACACAGAGGCTCTGTTCCTTCCGTGGAGCACAGCCCGACATATTTATCAGACATTAGAGGAGTGTGAGCGGAGCGCCAGGGCTTCAGCAAACGGGGGAGAGGAAGGACTGAGCGCTCTCCTTCATTACATGGGCCAGATATAAATCAAACTAATTATGGAGCCGCTACAGTATCGAACCCATGGAGGGGAAATGAAATGATCAGAGAGGCAGGTCGCAGCTCAACACAGAGCGAGTTAATGAAAATATTAATTACCTGATGATATACTGGGACTCGTGTCCCCCCCCCCCAACTCCCACCTCTCCCCCTCTCAAACCCCCTACCACAGAGAGCATTTGTTTTAATTGAGTAATAATAAGACTGTTACATTTGGCTGAGTCACTTGATTTGAGCGGGTAATTGACCAATAAAGGCCCATGATAGCCAATTATAAAGCCAATGTAGCTCTAATTAGTTGAAACTCTTAAGTGTCTGACTGACGCCAAGAACATTTACACTAAAGTGCAGATGGTTGGTTTAAAAAGTCATAAAATAAAAAGCCAAGTGAGTTCCCTGAGTAAGTTTGATCCACATGACAGATACTAAATGAGTTGCCACGGTAACTCTCTCTCTCTCTCTCTCTCTCTCTCTCTCTCTCTCTCTCTCTCTCTCTCGCTCTCTCTGTCACACACACAACAAACGCCACCTCCCACTGAACGTCATGGTGTAATTTGCTGTTAATATCAGATTTTGGCCTTGTGATCGATTTCCTCTGTGTTTTCATTCTGAATTATTCAGTGGTACACTTTATCTCCTCACCTTCCCCTCTCCACGGACCGGCCGCCCCTCCCCCCCTCTCTCCCCGCCCCCGCCACACCATTTTTTAACACTGGTCAATAAGTGGGTGAAATTTGGATCCTGACAGTGTGGGACAGGGTGACTTGTAGGGTGTAGATGTGTGTGTGTGTGTGTGTGTGGGAGGGGGGTGGGGGGGGGGGGGTCAGACAGATAATATGGCACAACAGTCAATCACGGTAATTAGAGGAGGTATCAACAGTAGTCTGGTCTGCTGAGCGTTGAAGTTCATGCTATTCTTAGGATCCGTTCCTTTATTCTCTTGAGTGAAAGGAGCTCTTCTAGACTTGTGCCGAGGACTCTTAAGCATGTTAATTATTTTACATATAATTAAACAAATCTTTGAGAAGGTCTATTCAATGTATTTGTATATCGACTGGCCTTTTGTGAATGTTTGTCATTTCTTTCGTCTGATCATCCAGTTGGGAACTACCGATGACAATAGACAAATACGCCAAATAACAAATATGTTTGATGTGCAGTTAATCTGGCAGATTAATTTTTCAATTGGTTGTGTGGTCTTTAAAATGGCAAAGAATGCTCGTCAGAGATTCCCAGAGCCCAAGCAGACGTCTTCAAAGGTCTTGTTTTGTTCGATCAACAGTCTAAAACCCCAAAATATTCAGTTTGCAGCTTTATAAAATGGAGACAATCTTCACATTGGAGGGCAGGGAATAAATTATTTCTGGCGTTTTTGCTTGAAAAATGACTCAAAGGATTAATCGATGATTAATGTATACAGGTAAACGCTTTTTGAAGCATTGGTTGTCTGGACCAATGCTCATTGATCAGCAGGGGAAAGAGAGTTATTTCATCTCCATGGATAGATGTGGCTCAATAACTTTGTGCTTGAAAAACAACAAAACAGATGTTTTGCCCCACAAACGATTTGTCGAATGTTGCCAGAAAAAAAACTGCATGCACTTAAATGTACAAGTGAGTTTTTTTTTTTATTACATTCCAAGGTGGAGGTTTGGAGGACAAACTGATTGTAATTACATCGGTAATTATTCCCGATAATTACAACCTATTAATTCATAAACTGGCAAGTAATTACTGAAATGACATCAAAACCGTGCTCTGCAACACCTGCACAGATGCATCAATGTGACCGGTGTGTATAGCTCCAGCGTAATTAGTCATCTCAATTTAATTCATCTGGCTCGATGAGGTGGCGCATTCCGTCCGCTACCTATCCGGCTCGCAGCGAGGCGATCAATGACTTTTTACATAGTTCGCGGCTCTCCTGCATTCGGAGTGACAGGCTAATCAGTGCTTTGTCAAAGTCGACTCCAGCTCCACCTGTCAAAGCTGGCCGGTCTTCTGTGGAGCCGATGGGGTCCCCCGAGTAATAAAGCGGGAGGGCTGATTTCACACCGCGTGACCCGCGAGGTGTGAAGTCAGGACGCTGAGGACACAACAATCAATGTCAGAACATGTGGTATTGATGAGAGGTGTCAGAAATGGCTGGAAGTTAACGCGGGGATCCTGCAGGCACTGGGTCAGGGTGTCTCCTGGGGCGTGATCATGATTAATACACAATGTTTTTGTGTGGCGCAACAGTGACGCACAGCAGCAGGGGAGGGTCCGTAGGCCGTAGAGGAGACTGTCCTGGTGAACTGAGAAGTCACGGGAGCTTGCTGAAGTGCCCTCGAGGACATCGGCTAACTTTTTACCTGCATGCTTTCTTCCTCCGCGCCACCCAATTGGTGCGGCGCTGGTCATCTTTGTTGTGTCGGCTGGTCGATGGGTGACACTCAGGTTGAGGCGCTGATCTAACAAGCGTGTCATGAGGCGGATATTCCAGTAAGGGGATCCAGAGGATGATATTCCAGTCTGAGTAACAAGAGACTAATAAGATCACAGAGAGACGATCAATGGCCAGTAAGCTGAGCTCTTTTTCTCGTCTCCCTCTCACTCAGACACTTGTTTCCTCTCGCTGTTGACTGCTGTCTGATTTTAACACGGGTCTCATAAACTCTCTCTCTACCCCCCCACCCCCCCTCCCCATCCCCCCACCCCCCACGACTCACAGGACACAGCAGAGATGCTCTAAGGAGAGAGCGCATGATGCTCCAGTTGTGTTTTTCAACATACAATAAAAAGAGCTGGTGTGAGTGAATGTGTGTGAGCACATGCTTTTGCACTTCATCGAGGACCCAATGTTATACCAACATTCGATTTTATTTGGATCATCAATTTGTCGAAGTTAAATATAGTGTCAGGGTGATGTTCTTTGGTTGGCTTTGAAATCAAGCTCAAGGCCTCTGTGGGGGAGGTTCTAGGATTCAGAGCTGAAACAATTAGTCAATTCATTGATTAATCTGCCTGATAATTGATTCGTTGTTTGAGTCATTTTTCAGGCCAATTGCACCAAACTTGCTTGCGTCTTTAATGTGATGATTTTCTCTTTTATATCATAGCAAACCTAATATTTTTGGGGGTTTCGGACTGTTTATCAAAACAAGACATCATCTCGACTCGTTTGCAATTTTATTACATTTGAAAGACCAAACAACTATACAAAATAATTGGCTAATCGATAATGGAAATAAGATTAATAGCATAAGGTTATTTATTGTTTACGGACTAAAAGCTTTGCATTACACTTGTGCCAGTTTTTAGAGTTTGAATCTTTTTCAAAAGGGCGAAGGTTGGTTCATTTTTTATTCGGGTTCAGGGTTTATGTAAATCACAACTTGGTCAGGTTTGTATTGGAAACTGATGATTTGCGCATTAAAGTTGCAAAGTTGATGTGCATCTGTGGGCATTTCTGTGTTCAAACGCAGAAGGGGGGCAAGTAGATTGTAAATGAACCCCTCCATCATGGGAGCAAAAAGTCTAATTGCCATCAATCATCCAATTAGATCTTCTGTTGTCTTGCTAAATGAGCCGTCAGACTTTGAAGTTGCACAATGGAGTTTGCATCTTCAGAGGGACAGGAGATGTGAGACAGTGGAGACTCTCCAGGAAAATGACAAATACACTACTACTACTATACTAATACGACTATACTGTACTACTATTTGCATTGTCACTGACATTCAAGGAGACAACTATTCAGCCAATAAGGTGTGTGTGTGTGTGTGTGTGTGTGTGTGTGTGTGTGTGTGTGTGTGTGTGTGTGTGTGTGCAGGACTACTGCATGAACATTTGTTCCCCCTGCATGTCTCTCAGCCCGAGTTCAGCAAATGAGTTGAACCAACCTTCCCAGGCACTCTTTCCTCTCCACTCCAACAACTCATGAAATATTTAACGTGCCTCACAGTAACCCCCCCCCTCTCTCTCTCTCTCTCTCTCTCTCTCTCTCTCTCTCTCTCTCTCTCTCTCTCTCTCTCTCTCTCTCTCTCTCTCTCTCTCTCTTTCTCTCTCTCTCACTCTCTCTCAGTTTTCGTTCTGCCAATACTTCTTTCTTTCTGATGGCCACGGGACGGAAATGTTTAAACCCCGCTAGATTTTTAGAGTCCAAGTGATATCCCTCCACCCCCACATACACAGATGCACACACATACACACGCGCGCGCGCGCATTTGGTGAACTTCCGCTCCTCCGCCTCTATATCATCTCGTGGATGATTTAAGTCCCTTTTCATTGTATGCAGCCCGGGTGTGTACAGAGGTAGCTGGATACAAATTTGACACCCGCCCGATCGGCAGCTGCCGGCTGTTTAATCAACAGTGATGAATATTTGATGGCGTGGCGGCGGGCAAACGGTGGCCGACATTCTCCTCATTATCGAAGTCCATGTGTACAGAGGAAGATATTCAATATCTACCGACGGGGAACTGGCCTCACTCAGCCACATGAAATGCCCTTACAGTTCCTCATCGGAGAAAAAAGACAACTAAATGGGGCTGGAAAAAGCGGTGGGGAAACACAGAGAATATATCCTTTAGTGTGATTTAAAAGAACGAACCGTTTAGCATTCAGGATTTAAATCAAAATCAAAACATATAACAGTAAATCAATTCACAGTGTCTGGTAGACATTTCTTTTCCGCACGGCTCTGTCCAAGGTTGTTGTTGTTTGCTCTCTCGCCACTGTCGCTCCTGTGCTTGCTCCTGGGGGAATGCTGGGTCTCTGTAAATTATACAGGAGCCGACGGTCTAGACCTGCTCCATGTGAAAACTGTCTATATAACTTCCGTTATGATTGGACGCTGTATAAATACATTTCATTGAATAATGTTTCCAGAGCATAAATAGGACATTTTTTAACAGTGTAATAATGTCCTTCCGAATCCTAACAAACTATTTGTGGAAACGTTTAGTTCCTTGAAAGATACAGAAGCACTTTCGCACTTTGTACCTCTAACAAGCTTTTTTTTCAGACTTGACGTGAACGATCAAAGTCAAAACGACCAAACGTCCCGGTTTGCCCCGGGAGGAGCGTGTGCAGTGAGGGAGGTGATGTTCAGCACCAAGGCCAGCGACACGGGAGGAAACACGCACCACACCGACGTCCGAGCGCTGTCCTCCTCTTCAAACCATTTACCCATGCCGTTATGCATTTGTTGTAACAAATAAAGTGTCAATAATGACAGGTATGAAGACAACATCAACTCTAGCTGTGCGTCTCCTTGTTGTTTTTTTTATTCTGGAGCATTAAAATAAGATCAGAGAACAACAGGTTCAAGCTTTATGAAGGAAACAGCTGGCTGAATTGACGAGCTTCTGATAACTTTTTATTTGCTTTATAAAAATGGCCAGGCTAGTGATTATAAAATCGCATACATATATCAGTAATAGCGATGGATTCGATTTTTTTATTTCGACGTCACTTGAAAATTTGCCTGCTGTATATTATGCGCGACGAACCACGTGGGAAAATGTTGACCCAGAACTTGTGTCAAACTCACGTTTGCTTGAAGGTACACCCGCGTTGATGCGGAATCTCCTTATATGGTGTTGTCTTTCCTTTTTGTTGCCGGTTAGCGTGTGCCCCCCCCCCCCCACCCCCCACCCCATTTCTCCTGTCTGCAGCACGTGTGGGTAATGACGACAGGGAAATGGGTTCAATACGAGGGGTTCAAAGAGCACTTCGCCCGGGGATATGACGGATCTTAAGAGGCAGGACTTGGGAAATAAATGACATTTAGCTAGTAAGGCAGATTTAGCATGAAGTGACATTTAGGTGGCACTTTTTTCTTTTTTTTTTTTTGAATGAGGTGAAACACCCCGAAACGAACCAGTGCAGACACTGACGAGTGTTTTGATGTTTTAGTGCAGCACTTCATCAGCATGGATGGCAAACGTTTGATCCACACAAGCAGGGGGTTCAAACACATCCGCTTTGTTTTGAGGATGCCCCCCCCCCCCCCAGTCCAGTTCCCACACCAACTGAAAGACACATACAGAAAATGAAGTGGCCTTCCCTCTGAGGTAATTTGATGGTTTTTATGGAATTAAAACGGTTAAATGTAGCCTATACATCTCTTGTGCTTGTTTGATTTGTTTAGCAGTGGACAAATGCAGATGTTGCAAATTACCTATACAGTAAATGACAAACGGTTCAGGCATCATGTCAAACTCAAACAGCTGCAATCACAGCACATCCTCTAAGTAATGCAGGCCTCTGCAGTCATTAAAAGTTCACTCCTTAGACGTCCTCACTGGTTGAAGCGGTGCTTAATTGTTTAAATAATCCATTAGTTGGCACATGGGTGCTGACTGACGCCCCATAAAGATCACCGGAGGAGGAGTAAGTGTTCAGGTCATGCACGGGTGGTCAAGATAAAGCTGCAGAGTGGCAGCGGGCTGGCTTTCAGTTGTGTGTTCATAAAGTCTCCGTTGTAATTTAGAGTGGACTCTCTGGGAAACATGGAGCAGTAAAAAAAAAAAAAAGATTGCAGTAACCTGACAAAAATTGATTTTGAAGTTCCGTGCCACACGCTGGATTGCATACAAAATAAGTTAAAGGGGAAACTGCAACAGATGGTGAACTTTGAGAGTTGAAGTAGTGCAAATGAACGGCTTCATGGAGGGTTTTGATTTCACAACTTTAAGTGGCCCACTACAGTTACTACTGGATTGACTGTGCAGGCCCGACGTGATATTGTACTTAAAGCTGCTACCATATAGGCCATCTCGTTTTGTTTGTTTCTAATCTCAAAGTACGAGACACCTGTCCAAGCTGCTCGGAAATTAGATTTCCAATTCTTCCATCCATGTGTGTTAAACAGTTATCCAATCAAAAGGTGTTTGATGATTCGTCTCTTTAATTATCTTGATTTTAAAAAATACCACCACAGTATTGGAGTAAAATAATGACACAGATGGGGAATTTGCTCACAAAGGTCTTCACACTTTCTTCTTTCCCACTTGCTTGAGGAAGATCTTATAGATCGAAACGTTGCCTTGAAAAGAGGAACAGAGAAATAATCTATTTGTTTGGAGGATAAAAGGGTGAGCTGACCTACTATTTTTTTTTTTTTGCCTTGCACCTGAGTATTTTTGCCTGGATGCCTTCACTATCTCCAAAGAATTGTTTGGGAAAAAAAATCTAAACAAAAATATTTTAAAAGTCACGTTATGGATATCTGAATCGTTTCATCCTTCATTTCTCCTCTAGACTATACAGAAAACTTTTTGGTTTTCTTCCGGCTCAGGCTTTTGGTTAACAAATGCTACAATAAGAGGATGTGTGCTGGTAGGCTTGTTGTGTGTGTGTGTGTGTGTGTGTGTGTGTGTGTGTGTGTGTGTGTGTGTGTGTGTGTGTGTGTGTGTGTGTGTGTGTGTGTGTGTGTGTGTGTGTGTGTGTGTGTGTGTGTGCTCCATACAAATATGAATCTAAATTGGGATTTTGCAGGCTATACCTGCATATCCGTGAAGCATACATACCCATTTTTTATCCGTCGGTAGCTACATGACAAGAGGTCAGCCCCTCAAGATCAAATATTTTTCTTACTAAATGACGGATTTATTAGACAAATAAGTTGTTCGTCTGACTCTGAACCCTCTGTGATTGAAATATACCCCTGTGTCAACAGCAGCGCCTCACAAACCGGGTCCCGGGCGATGGAGGGCTGCCACAGCGGATTACCGAGCAAATATAAGTGGGAAATGAGTGCAGATCTGGGGGATCTACCCATCCACATCCACGGTTTGACATTTCCGTCCAAAGGCCACCCTTCCTGCGCATTGTTAGATCAACGGAGCTTCTCGATGGGAGCTCTCTTTTCTTTTTCTTTTTTTTTTTCGTTCTGAGATACTGCAGAAGTATAAGAACAATGACAAAAACAAGGACAGGAACCAACGCAGTGGGCTCTCCATTTCCTTTTCTTTTAGCTTGTAGTCTTGTAATTATAATGATCTAATCCATCTTGACCTGGGCGCCTAACAGCTGCGATTAGGGTAGGCCCACTCCCTTCCGCTCAGAGCTATAGTAAAAAGTCGTGCGCTCGTAAATCTAAGCGCCTGCGTAACCATAACGTGCGGTGAAATCATTATTTGGCGACGTGGTGTCAGAGACTCTCTCATCTCGTCTGTCAGGAATCCAATTTCCCTTTATTTACATCCACGGTATAGATTAATTACTCCCGCGACTAGTAGCCTGGAGGAATTAAGTTATGAGATCCTCTGGTAGGCTCCATGATGAATCCATCGCGGCCTTTATATGCAAGGATACGAGGGAGGAAGGAGATGAGGTGATTAATGCGGTCGAGACAGGATCGTCAGCATTGTTACATAATAGCCTCGTCATAGTAATAATAAAAATAATGACAATAATTATACTGATCATAATATAAATAAGACTCATTAAAAAAAAAAAATTGTGAAAACGTGTGATCAATTTGGAATGTAAGGTTGCTTTCAAAAGGCTCAGATGGAGCACCCAAAGCATCATGGGATAGAGCAAGAGGAGGTGGGTGGGGTGTGGGTGGGAGGGGTCACCTATATGATCTAGACATGAATGTGGGTGTGGGGGGGAGGCCCTTTCAGGCCCAGGCAATAATAATACCTATATACGATCAGGCGATGCTGCGGCCCACTATTGATAGAGCTTTAAGGGTTATGATATCGGTGAAGTTACCGATGAAATACCCCCCTGATTAATAGAGGACTCTGTCGTAACGGGCTGACATATGGTAGGCGAGGCAGCTGGGGACGGTACCTCAAGCATCCCCTCCGGCCATTAACATATTAGAGGCTATTGTGCAGGCAGACAGTCCGACTTCATCCAGAGCCCTTGTGCAGAGAGACAGCACCCCAGAGCTGTTTGATATAGGCTTTCAATAATGCATTACTCTTCAATCCAGCCAACGGAGCTGTTCGTGGTGCTGAAATTATTGCCATGTGGCGCGTGTGGTGCCGCGCGCGGACTGTGTTCAGTGCCAGCGGTGTTGTGTTCGATAGGGAAACTTTGAACTCACGAGATAAAAAAAATAGATGAATATCAAGGCTACACAGAAACGCGCGCGCGCGCGCACACACACACACACACACACACACACACACACACACAGACGAATACACTTACACTATTCTGATCAGGTGCTCCCTTAGCTGTGTGAATTAGCCCAACACGTGAAAACGTCCGAATTGATTTAGAAGGTGCGATGTTAATAACATAAATCAAGAAACTAGCGATTACCTCAAGAAGTTTCTCTCCCAAAATATTCTCTCCATGATCAGTCTGTGCTGCGATAAAAAAAAAAAAAATGTTCTGTTTTTTTTCCCACGTTACTTCTAATAATCCTAACATTACAATTATAAACGTTTGACATAATTTCTCACAACCTTTAAAGAATAAAACAAAAATACTTTTGACAAACTGATATTAGGAGATACTTGATATCCATGTAAATCTATGCTGAACTTTAAGGATTAACAAATAAATCCGACTGAAATATTTTTTTTACTCACGTTAATGAACCGCACACTCCTCTGTCCATGTAGCCAAAAGCTAAAGAAAGGCAATAAGGAGCAGCTTTCTCTGCTTTAAAACAGCGGCTTCCTCCGTCCGCCTGCCTCCCCTGAAACCCCCGGCTGTCTGAAATATTGCATTTTATATCAGCGAATCTCGATTAATATTGCATTACCTGCATTTAAAAATTCATTTTATAAATGCAGGGGAAAGTGAAGCCCATACTGGAAGGATAGAGTGAATAGAAAAATGTGTAAGGAGGGTAGAGGTCACACTGTGTTCCTTTTTAGATAAATAAATCTACTTTCTTATTTTCTTTAATTCCCCCCCCCCCCTCTCTCTCTCTCTCTCTCTCTCTCTCTTTCTTTCTCTCTCTCTCTCTCTCTCTCTCTCTCTCTCTCTCTCTCTCTCTCTCTCTCTCTCTCTCTCTCTCTCTCTCTCTCTCTCTCTCTCTCTCTCTCTCTCTCTCTCTCTCTCTCTACGAGCCGCTTTGGTGCTGCTGTTAAGTTATTCTGACTCTGCTGTGAAACTTCATTAAATGTTGATTGTCAGGCCTGTTTCAACACAGCAAAAGGCGTTAACGGTGTTAGTTAAGGATTCCGGACATACACATCAATGTTTCATTTAACAGCCTATTCTGCTATAATCCAGCTCATAGGTGCAAACATTCAAATAGATGGGCAACTAAAACAACCACATAGCAATGTCTCATTTTAATCATTGATCATAATTGTACTTCTAAGATCAAGTAACTTGCTCTGTTGTGCCATTTAAAAATGTAACATTCCTTAAATTATCTCAAAGACTTTGATTATTATTATTATTATTATTGTTAGTTTGGTATTATCATTATTTATATACATACTATACATTTTGTTTACATTATCTTCCTTCATTTTAAATATGGCACAAACATTTTTTTTTTAAAAGGGTACAAAAAGAAAAAAATCTATTTCAGTTTTAAAATGTGACAATGCAGTATTTTTCATCTGACAATGCTTCATTTTTATATGGTTTGCCTCTCAAATTATAGGCAAATTCCCGAAACCATCTATAAGACAATCTTTAAAGACACCCAGGCATTATTTTTGATTAATGGATGCTTCCTCTCGATTGTAAAAATGCGAGAGAATATATATATTTTTTTTTACATAAAGTGATTTAAAATCATAACAAAGCTGACATGTAAAATTATATTAAGGCTCAATTTACAGCGAGTGTGTGTGGCCACAATAACACGTTTCAGCACTGTCTTTACATTAAAACCTCACATAATTATGCTCAGCGTGGGCCCAATCACAACCAGAAAAGCATCGTTTTCTTTCTTCAATTTATTAGAAGATTGCTGGAACACACCTCCCTGTTGAATTTTGGCTTACAGGATGAATAGTACTGATGAAAGTAAGAGGACAACAGAGGAGAGTGGAGGAGTTGTGACAGAGGGAAGGAGACAGTGGGACATGTTCCATGATGCACAGGTCGCCCGCAGTTTTGTAAACATACTTGTGCACAAAGTAAAAATATTACTTACACAACGTTTCCGTAACAATTAACACGACAAACAACGTGGTGATCTCGACGTGAAAACAGGCATTTAACAGTGACTCACACCATCCACAAAATGAGGTCTACCAGCAGACAGCTCTACCGTACGCAGTGATTCTTTTCCCAATGCATAGAGTGTTTGCACTGCAAACTGAAACACATGATGGGAAACGTCTTCTTCTTGTTTTTTTTCATCCTGATCTCTCCTTGATGAAGCGGACGAGGCGTGCTCTCTCTCTCTCTCTCTCTCTCTCTCTCTCTCTCTCTCTCTCGCTCTCTCTCTCTCTCTCTCTCTCTCTGATCTGCGTGAAACTTCTCCTCGTGATGCCAATGGTGTCGAGAGACCCTATTTAATTTATTTCCAAAACACAGGGGTTCACCTCTGATAAGTGGCAAAGTGTCTGTATATACAAAAAAACTTTTCGACACAACCGATCCATAAACCTAAAGGGTCTTTTTGTGCAAATTCAAAATAAATATATCTCTAGATGTGACAGCCTCGAGGCCAACTTACTGCCCGTGAATTGGGGTTTTCATGCAGGCCTAAACATTATTTAAATTTTTTTTCGTTCGCCATAAAAGTTTGCAACTAAATTTCAGTTCATAGCAGCCTCCGAATAAGAATAAATGAACACATGAATAAATGAACAGATTCATGAATTATTCTATAACAACAACGACAAAAAAAATAAAATAAAACCAAACCCAAAAAAACACAGTTCAACAATCAATGAGGTAATTCGTAAATGGCTATACTTCAAATAATAGGCCTATTAGGAGAAAATAACTCGCTATAGTATCAAGCAAATTACCTCTTTCCACGTGTGTTAAAAGGCAATGTCGACGTCGCTAAACTTTCCCCTCGTGACAACGGAGCGAAACTTGTGTAATCTGTTATTTGCATACTTCACATTCACCGATAACGTGAAAATAAACAAGATATATGAAGCCTCGTAAAATGGGTATCTAAAGCCCACTGTGCACCAACGTGTAAAATCGCTGGAGACAAAAGACTGAAAATGGTGTCTTAGTGTCCCTTGGTCCCCAAATTCAGTCACACAACTTTTTTTTTTTGTTTTGTTTTTTTTTGTTTTTCCTTTAATTTTCTTTGCCCATCAGTGAGCTGCGGAAAATTTCAACCGCTTCTGCTTCTGTCTTTGGTTGCAAAACCACACTCGCACCACATTTTTTTTCAGGTCCAACTTCTCAGCGATAGCTGCTATTTTCTCGGACGACGGCCGAGGCTGTACGGCGAAGTAAGCCTCCAAAGACCGCTTTTCCGGGGCCGCTATCGAGGTCCTCTTACGTTTCTTTTCCCCACCATTAAAAATGTCTGGTTTATTCATTTTCTCCCTCTGGGCCCCCTCGGCCTCCTCCAGCCAGGCCTGGAGGATAGGTTTGAGCGCAATCATGTTGTTGTGGGAGAGAGTTAACGACTCGAAACGACAAATTGTACTTTGGCTCAGTGATCCCACGCCGGGGATTTTGAGATTAGCCAGAGCGCCGCCCACGTCCGCCTGGGTCACCCCCAGCTTGATCCTCCGCTGCTTGAAGCGCTCCGCGAAAGCCTCCAGCTCCCTTGGGTCTGTGTCCGAGTCATTCATGGAGGGGAGTCCGACGTTAGTGAGTCCTGGGCAGCCTTGACCCCCTCCGTGATGGCCCGGTAAGAGCCCGTGGTGGGTGAGAGGCGAGTTCATGCTCATGGCCTGGTGGGAGAGGTGACTCAAGCCGTGCATGTGCGAGTGCGGATGGGCAGAGGAGGCGGAGATGAGCCCTCCGCCGCCACCTCCGCCACCTCCGCCGACACCGCCGCCTCCTCCGCCGGACCCGTCGTGCGCGCCGGGCATCAGGGTGAGGGACGGCGAGGTGATGTGGTCCATGATGTCCTGGTGCTCCAGGTTCTGGTGGTGGTGGTGGTGATGGTGGTGGTGGTGGTGGGCCAGTGGCACAGTGGAGTTCGACGAGCATGGCACCGTGCTCATCGTGTGGTAGGTGGCGTCGGGCTTGAACGGGTGCGTCTTGTTCTGGGACACGGCGATGTCCACGGCCGCCAAAGCCTCCGCGCGGGCCAGCAGGGTCTCATCCAGGCTCGCAAATATGTTGTTTTGGAGCTGCACGGGGCGGTAAACAAAAGGGAGAAGAGGAGGGGAAATGAAGGGATGCGAAATGGGCAAGAAAGGGGGAAATGACCCGGAGAAAGAGGGAGGACGTCAGAGAAGAGAAAAGAACAACATAAATAAATGTACCTGTCAGTCGGGACTTTTGGCGACACACAGCCGGAGTATTCCTTACGAAGCGACAAGTCATCCAAATGATTACAAACACAGTAAAGACAGGCTTCGCGTGAACATGCTTTTTAAAAAGAAGACTCTTCCGAGTGATGGCCGCGGAGCACATGAGAAAGAAAGAAAAAACATAAAGTGCGCGTCTTGGCTGAATGTGCCTTGGAGCACCCCTTATTACGCGCAGACGGCGTTCAGCGCTACATGCAGCAAAAAGGACAAAGTGGAAGTTTTGTGGGTGCAATTTACCTGTGGAGTTTGTAGACAGGCTCTCCTTATAGCTTCCGAGCTGGAATGCAAAGTGGTGTACTTGTGCTCGGGTAAAGAGGGATGCATGGCGAAGTGCGGCTGTTTGCTGTTCATGGACATCATCTTGGCGAGCTTCTCCAATTAAAGTGCACGGGAAGAAAGGGGGGGGGAACTGCTACAAGAGCAGGAAAATAGTCATAGATACACAGCGGTCCCTTTGCCTATCCAGTAATGATGCGCTGTAGTTCGCCGTGTAGTGCGCCGAGTGCAGCCTTGAGCCCGGAGATCACAGAGATGCCTGCAGTCTCTCAGACGCACTTATCTGTCTACTGTTTCCCACTGCTGGGGATGAGAGAGGCTCTTACACCTGAGCGCCTCAGATCTCGTCAAAAGCCCGTGCTCGGCTGCTCTCGCGAGACATAAAGGCTGCCAGAACAACAGTGAGCAGGGCTGACGGATAAAAAAACTGCTCACAGGCCAGGCTGTACACATCTGGAGACTAGACGCCTGCGTTTGTAAGGGCTCTCTCCACTCCATCCAGCTACCGTATATGCGCCGGTCCCAAAGCCCTCAGACCCGATTCTTTTCGTGGAAACAATTGACTTAACACTTTTATTTTCAGCTGCCATGCACGCTTTGGACTGGTGTTTAACCAGCTGATTTCAGGACGTTGTTATAAAATAGAATTATTGGTTTGGAAGCACTATCATTAATATAATCTGCGATGAGTTTTTAATCTCTACAACAATGCATGACAAGCAATACTATGAGTCTAAAATACATCTATACATTTATTTCATAGACTTTGAGTCGTTCACAACAATGGCACGTGTTTAAATGTCCAGGTTACAGGCTTTGTCCCCGTCTGTCTCTCGCATCTTAACCCTTGGAAGTAATGAGACCGCCGTCTCGTCATTAAAGCCCGTCATCGCCAGATGAGCACTAAACAAATTGATTTAATACACCGGCGTAACCTTGTACACAGTCTTTACCTAAATTAATTAATCCCAATGAATTAACACTTCATTTATTCGAACCACAACGCCGAGCCAATTAAAATTTCATGCGGCGATTAGAGGTATGTGAAATATACATGATATCGTTAAATTTGCATGATAAATAAGGCGCTTAGCGCTATAATGGAATTACTTTGCGTGTGGGGTCTCTAATGTGTGTCGTTACAGGCTACAACATGCTCTTAGCCGCATTAACGGGCGACGCGTTTTCGTCTTTTAAGAGCAGGAAATTAATAATTGGTACCGTTTAATGTGATGCAAATCAGCAGGAAAAGTAGCGTGGAAACCCAAAAGATGACAGCGTACTAAATGTTGATTCCCAAATTCCATTATAAATCACAATATGGGGAAATTCAGCACAAAATATCTGACCAACACAGGAAGAAGGTCCCCCAAAGAGGGAGTTATTAGGTGAGCTGAATCATGTGATCAAGGAACTGCAAAAAATAAAATAAAAAAAAAAAAGGCACGGCAGAAAAACACAAAAGAAAAAGAAGTGTCATACATTGTTTCTCCTTGCATTACTTTATTTCCTAACAAACTCTTACACTGCAATATTTATTTCAAAATACCAGTTTTCCATGATAGTGTGTTCTTGGTCTTCAGCATGTAAAGAGATTACCACGTGGACCGTGTTTGCTGAATAACTTGGAAGGAGGAACACATACAAGTAGACTGAAAGTGGGTTTGAAAAAAGGTCTCAGCACCAAAACTGGTGCACTATACAGCGTAAACAAAGATCAGCACAGAAGGGTTTGTCAGATTACAGAATTTCAGAAAGGGCTGGCCTTAAGAGCATTTAACTGCCACCGAGACCTATAAGACTACACACAAAAACTATCATATTTTGTCTTAATTTATACAATACAACAGAAAAAATGACAATAACTTACACGGGACCATCACGTTCACAAATGTATTCTTCATGTGCTCATGAGTCGGCCCGCGTGTGGTTTGTGAAGCCTGACCCCAAAAAACACTACAGTGCACTGCACAGTGACTCATTTTAAACCCTTCACATGAGCTTTGAAAGTTTCGTGGGGCTGCTTGTGTTAAAGGGGCTGTGAGACTTCCTCTTTGTCGGCTGGCTGATGTTCAGTGCGTGTCTGTCTCTTGGTGTGTTCACAGGTTTACCAGTGCGGCTGGGGGACGAGGCGGAAGGGGAGGAGTTGACGTGATCGTGGTCCTGGCTTGCTGGACTGAGGGAGCCGGAGGGACCGGCCTTATTCTCTTCCAGTGAATCAAACAGCAAATCGAAGGACAGTTCGTCCGTCTGAGCCGTGCTACAGTCGGGGACGCGGCTTTCGCTCTCCCGACCCGACACCGGCGCACTTTCCTCTGGAGAGCCTTTTGGAGCCTCTTTGTAAGTCAAGGCGGCGCCCATATCGTTCGGTGGCGAGTGCTTCTTCTGGTCATGCTGTGCCGCGGGTATGCCACCACGCGTTTGTTTTCCTGGGACCAGAGTGCTGTCCAAGTCTGCGCGGGGGGAGGAAGCCAGGGAGAGCTGTGATTCCCGGCTACTGGAACTCTCTCCATCCAACATCATGGAGTCCAACTCTGAGATTTTGTCCAGGAAAGCCGCATCCATGGATGCCTCGCTGGACATCTGGAAACAACCGGAATCATCGCCTTCAAGGGCTGTGGCTGTAGCTTCTTTAACCAAGCCGTCTTCACTCGGACCCGGACATGACTCGTCATTAGATTTGGGACTCTGCCAATCAACCCAGAAGACGGACTTTGAGGGTTCCTCGTCAGTATTTGCAGGCAAGCCTTTGGGCAGTTTGTCGGGGCTGCCGAATTGGTTCTCCATCGTGGTGCTGCCGCTGCTGCTGCTGCTCTCGTCGGGGCTAGGAAATTCTTCAAAATCAAGCTTCCTCAGATAAGACACTGGTTTAAATGCAACCTTCTTTTCCCGGACACCAGGGCTTCTGAGAGTCAGCGATCGGAAGGCAGAGGACGGCGTGGCGGGCAGAGGGTCGGACAGGGTGCTTTCCAAGTCCCCATTTTTCTGGTCTCCAGTCAGATTCTTATTAGACTCTTTGGGATCCGCAGATGGCGTCAGCATCAAACTCTGATTTCGAGAAAAGGTTTGACCTTCCACCACTGGATTGCTGCAGATTGACTCCCTCTCATTGTCACTCAGGCTCCTCATCATCATGTTGATTTTGTGTTGCTGTGTGAGTGCTTCTGACTCAGCCTTGCCATCCCTGCAAGCTTCCTGCCCGTCAACGCCCCTCTTCTCGGACTTTCTGACCCGAGACTCCAGGTCTTCGATGTACTGGTCGCTGCGCTCCAGAGCCCTCTTCAAGTGGTCCACATCGCGCTCATACTGCAGGATTTTGGCTTCCAGTGCTGCCACTGTGTAACGACCAAACCTGGGGACAGATCATTTTGTGTCTTTAAGTTGTTCAAGGATCATCATGACAGAAAAGACGAATAAAAATGTAGCTTCCATTTTTTGTTTATTTATTTGTCATGCTCTTGACCAAGCATATGTACCATATGCAAGATAGTACATTTGGAAAAAGAAAGTAAAACCAAGATATACATAAAAAGTTTTTTTTTGTCTTTTGGGATATCAATTTAGAAAGTGGTCTGTGCCTCCAACTAGAAACACTGAATTGACCCTTTGCAAAGTCCCGCCCCCGCAAACGCAGACTGGGCAATCATAGTGTAGCATCGGCCAGCTCCGACAACTGTTCGTCTCTCCATCATAGTATCTCAAGCAACCGTTTCAGATGTTTTTCATTTCCAGGCTGGCTTTGTTGATTTGGAGCTCGTCATGGTTAAACGTGTAAGTGATACTCGTTACACTGAGATGTTGGAAGGATAGATAGATAGATAGATAGATAGATAGATAGATAGATAGATAGATAGATATAAACCTGTAGGGCTAACATGTTCGCACATCATTAACTAGCGTGAGCACTTCTATGCTAAGCTAGCTACCGAAGGTATACACATGCTGTTTTTTAACGATTGTTAACTCTTTAACAGTGAGCACAGGGACAGTGTTGTTCCTTAATTTGTTGTCGTCTGTCTCGATCGTCAGGTGGTGGTTCAGTTTTACACTGACATGTAGGCTTTAGCTTCTATCTTTACAACCTGTTTACACTGCTGAATCCGTTTAACATCCTGAATATAGCCTTAAAACCCATATCTTAGACCTTTCCGTCTGCTTCTTTCTGAAATCTCTTTTCCGTAAAAAAAAAGATTTGATTTATGCAGGGAGTGTAGTTAGTGACAGTGTGGGCTCCATGATAATGCACGACAGCTTGACGGAGAAGCAGTGGGGGGGCGCGATCAGCAAAGGGTCAATTGAAACTGAATTACCTCCCAAAGCCTGAAATGGGAAAGCTATCTGTAACAGTTAATTCTGTCTGTACAGTTTCCCATGACGGTGGAATGAAGTATGTGCCCCTTTCTAACTGAATGAGAGTTAAAAAAAATGATATTAAAAACACATGTATGTCTTAAGAATGAAAGATACTTACTTCTGAGGAGATCTGCTTGCCACCTCTGCTTTCAATCTCATATTCTCCTGTACAAGGTCGACATTTTGAGACCGTAATGCTTTATTTGCCTGAGGATGGTAAAGTAACATGTTTGCAGAACGTTACAAATGATTCCCACAAAGGAAGCAACACAAATTAGTCACACATAGTATTTATGGTAATGGCAGAAGCATCACATGAATTTGACTGCATTTTTGTCTTAATTTGTTGTCTTTTCCTGTTTATAACTGGAGCAACTATGACACAAGACAGAATACACTCATCAACCATGGCCGACGACCCTGCAACCCTTGCCGGACAAAACGCGACTAAAAGTGGAGTCGAGAGGAGGAGAGATGCGGTGGAAGCTAAGCTAACCCAACCCAGCAACGGGAGGTCAGGGACCGCTGTGTCCACATCTTTACAGGGACCCGGCTCCATTGTTGCATCCCAGATCAAGCTGCACTTGATGGGTGTAGCGCAGGACGGAGCACAGGACTCGGTGGGACAAGAGGAGGCGGAGTCTGTTTACATCAATGATGCTTTGTGCTCAAACATAGTCAAAGTTGAGGAACAATGTTTCTTTGATGGTTTTTTTTATGTTTAAGGTGTCGGCCATAGTGCACAGAGAATTGTTTGGTTTACATTCCTTCTGATGCAAATAAAATAAAAAAAATACACAAGAAAGCAATACTCTATTGTTCGTCATGTTTTTCATGTGTAGCAAATGGGCTACAGCTGCATTTCGTTGCGCAACCCTGTGTTGCATATGGCAACAAATTGGCAACAAATTGTCCTTGTATCCTTGAACCAAATAGGCTTATCAAGCTTTATCAGTGAAAGGATGGTAATCAAGTAAGTGGTTATAAAAAAAAGGGGGGGCCTTATTCCTTCATATAATATGATGAATTGCTATGACAGCCACGTTACGGTATTAGTATATAGTAGTCTCCTTTGAGGATCAAATACAATAAAGGTAATATCAATACTATGTATGGACTAGTACAGGTTACATACCTCCTTTAGCTTATCCGTATCCTGCTTTACTTGGTCACACATATCGGTGGCAGCCCGCAGCTTGTTCGTCCATTTGTCCAGGACACAGGGGTCAACGTGTTTGTCTTCCGTTTGCACTGCATTCATGCTGCAGGGATCATGACCTGCATTCATGCTGCAGGGATCCAGAGCGGTCTTCAGCTGGGATTCCAGACTTTGATTTTTTGTTTTCAGCTCCTCGTTTTCTCGGATGAACCCTTCAATTTCCTCCTGTCGGAGAGAAACAGTGAGAAACCTTTTTGGGTCCATTTTTGGCCACTCGAAAGCTGGACACTGTGTAATCTAAAATATTAATCAAATGCTTTCAAGAAATCTGACACATTCTGTTGAGACATAAATAGATTGGAAAATCTGCATCAGTGGTTGGTGGCTGCAATCGAAAAGTCCCACCCACGGCCTAAGCCACGTTTTTGTGTTGATAAACCTTGTGATGGGTCTGTTCCAGAGCCTCAACCTGCTTGTTATTGCTGTGAAAACACATGGCAAGGTGAACCCATACCTCATACTCCCGCAAAAGCAGTTGTCCCCTGGTTTTTCTGAGACATTTCCTCGTGGAAGGAGTGTCAGGGTGATCGCTCTCATTTGTGCCTCCTATAACAGAATCACATGAGCACAGCAGCAGATCAACGGACTCGACTACAAAATGCATATTAAAGTTACGTCACTCAGCTTTGGTTTGGCGTTGGTTGTTACCATGGAGCTGCTGCCCAAAAACATAACTATGAAAGGCTGCTTTGTGAAAGGGGGGGGGGGGTGATTTCAGACTCCTAAACCCACATGCAACTTGTTTGTCAGCAAGACACCAATATTTCAAAACAAGAGTCACTCAGATTTTAAAGTGGGCAAAGAGAGCAGGACTTTTGGAGTCACTAGGCCCAAACAGGTGCTGTACATTGGCTTATAAGTTTATACATCATTAAATTAACTGATATATTACAGGTTCAGGCTGCACAGAAGAAAGAACTGCAACTTCTTTTTTTCAAAACTGCCAAATAACTTTTGCAAGAAATATTCTACTGAATGAGTGCAATCATTCAAGCATATCAATGTAGACTTGTGTGATTTTTACATGTGATCCCAAATGATCTTGCCAGCTAAACACAGGAGAAAGGAATCCATGTATTTGTGTGATCAAGAATTAAAAAAATAACATAAATTCATAAAACACTGCATTCAAGGAGCAAAAAGTCAACGTGTATTACAAGCAAACAAGCTAATCTCCTTTTGGTCTCTGCCATTTTGAATGACATATTTCTTCATCTCCCAACATTTGGATTCATACTAATATAAATATATATATATATATATATATATATACACACACACACAAAAGGTTTCTCTCACGTCAGATGCATTTTCAAACAACAAGGTGGTTCAACCTGGCTGCCACTCCTCACAGTCAAAGTCCATGGTCTACATAGACTGTTCGGTTTTCAGCAGACCAAGTAAACCAGTTTCGGCCCGACATGAATGAATCTCAAGTTTACTAAACTGAAATGATACAACTTTACCAACACGCCCTATTTAACATGGTATCCCGACGAGTCAACTGCGACGTCGCAGGCACACAAAGCCTCGCATTACCTCTCCTCTCCCGTCTCCTCTCCCGTCTCCTCGTCCTCGTTTGTACGGAGCTACTCACCGATGATCTCCCTGCAGGGGTTGTCCGCGGTGATGGGGGCTCTGCAGGTGGGACACTGGCTCGCTTTTTTCAGCCACATTTCCATGCAGGATGAACAGAACACGTGGTGGTTGGCACAAATGACCGGCTGCCTGACCTGCACGGAGACAAACAAGGAACTGGTGACGACTAAGGCGCATTACCGCCAGGGAACACGGTTTAAGTCACGGTAACTTAGCTAACGACAGCTGAATAATCGCCTCTTAACGTTAAACTAGTAACGTAACCACGGTAGGGTTACTAAGGCAGCGGTCCACACCGTGCACACGCAGCAGCTTTGTTTCACGGTTTAAAAAAGAAAAGAAAAGGGTTACCTTTCCGAGACATATCTGGCACGAAATCGGCAAAGTCAGAGAAAGGGTGGTTGTCTGGAAGTTGAGAGCCATGCTTTTTGAGGAAATACACAGCGCGCGCGCACACACAACAAACTTCAAACCACCGTGGAGATACAAATTTCCCACCAGTCCCCGCTGCTGCAACGCGCGCCCAGGCTCACAACTACGGAAAGCCCCAAAGGCCTAAAAGGCTGTGAGGGTTTCATTCGCCCACAATGTGAAACCGTAGTCAGCAGTAGGCCTCTGCCGTCTGTGAAACAAAGGTGGAGTAGACATGATGCACGGACGTTCTTTTACGGGGAAGAAATAAATACTACCAGTAACCTTCATGCTAAATTATTACCTTGGGAATTATAGTAGTACCATCTTTGAGCAAAATATCGCCTATTTAAACATTGACATGGAGCAACAGCAGCATTCATTTGGAGTCGTTTGTGTGGCCACCCGATGTCAGTACACTGTTCAGTCCTCCTTTTAGTTCTGTTTTGGTCTCCACCAATTCCTAGAAAAATATATATTTGTCTTTGGCGTGTAAAATAACGTTACCCGGCTGTCTCCACGAGCTAACGTTGGGTTAAACTGAACCGTACTGTACATTTACAGGCCATATAACCAAAACAATAAGCTAAAAAAACAAAACATGAATGAATAACTAAAATTATATATAGTCATTTGAAGCCTATTATATAAACATATTGATAAGTGGAGCTGCCAATATGAAGGAAAATCAATGAGGCCTAGTTATTTTAATTGTATGTGCTGTGCATTTGTGTTGGTCTGAGAAGTAAAGATATATTAAGAAAACTATATGAGACACTATTACAAACTAACTTAAAGGTGCAATGTCTAAGATCTGGCCAGAACTTTAAAACATTAAAAAGAATGAACAGAATGTGAAGAAGAGGTTACAGTGTTGATGTTATGTTTTTGTTTTTGTTGCAGAGATATTTACTGAAAGGAGCGTGCCAAACAACCAGCCCCAGCCCTTCACTGTAGCGTCCAGTCTGCCGTCAGTCCAACATGAGAGGACGAATAAAGCGGCCCAAAGAGCTTGTCAGTCACCTTTGAGGTTCACGATTGTGTACATTTTGATAGTTGCTTTATTGAATTAAATCCAAAGTGGCGAAAGAAAACGACTCATATTTTGTCTCATCCTCCCCGCCACTGGGAGACTACTTCGCCGGGAGGAAAGCGTGCAGCAGCTCCAGGAAACAGACCTGCAGTCAGCGGCTAGCTGTGGCAACTAACGTCAGCATTCAGCGAGCGCAAATCCCAGTCCAAGGCAGTACCCTGGGATCAGTCTCCGAGTGCTGGGGTTTTGGGCTGGCTGAATTAGAGTTGCTACAGCTCCGCTGACTGAAGGTCCGTCTCCAGGAGCTGCCACGCGCTCTCCTCCTTGCAAAGTAATGTCAGTCCGCTGGGTGGCCGGGAGGACCATACGGAAAAAAGGGAATTGTTTTCTCGTTTCTGCCACTTTGGATTCATTATAAGATTTTTATTATTAATATTATTAGTATTTTTGATCAGCAGTTTTAATTGAATTTTGCGTATTCTTGCCCCGCTGTTAATTAGTATTTGAGTTTTTCTTTTTTAAATAACTGATGACTGATGAAATTTAGACTACACGGACCCAGTAGTGGCGGTGCAATGCTTACCTCTATTTCTTCCGAGCATGTTGCCAGATCTTACATACTGCACCTTTAAGGAATGTGCATGATTTACATTATAAGAAATGTGATTTAAAGTAAAAAAAAAAATCCTAAATGTAGTTGGCTAGTCACTTTTTCCCCCCATAACAATAGCTTAGAACTGTCGTATGAAATCATGATGAGTCCATTGAGTGACAAATAAAACAAAGAATGAATCATATATTTCAACTGTAAGTCCGAGGTCTATAGACCTTGTCATTGCCAAAGGTCTACCTTTTCAAACTTAGCACCAGAAACATTCTAAATGGTTCCCTTTGTATTTCCTGTTGCAATGTTTCTTTATGCAGTAGCTGACAAGAAGTAATCTTGGACCAAAGCTTTTGCCCTAACAGGAGGGCAATAAAAAGGTATATTAAGCGAGAAATGTTTCTGTTATCTAAATATTCCCTTGGTACGGTTAACGTTTCTATATATTTTCAGTATCGAGGAATAACATAAAAGTTTAAAGTTGATATTTGCTTTCCTCAACTGATGTTTAATTTTAATTATCCGACACGTTCAAATAGCAAATATCAACAACAATTTACTCCGGCCACATGAAGCGAAGCTAATGTAACCATCAAGCACATCAAAGATGCACAATCAACATTTTAACCCACAATACAGCAATGTTATGTTATTATAGAGGTGTGAACTGAAAGTTGTACATCATATTACATTCATCCAGAGCAAAAGTCAACTCATGGGTTTGATGGCAAGACCGCTGTATTCCCCATAAATATCTGTGAAGCAACCACGGATGCTGGAATCGGGGTGTGATTTGCATGCCACAGATTATACTGGAAAATAAATGTTAAAATTAAACTGGGATAGGAAAGATATCCATAAAAGAGTTTCTAAAGATTTAATGTGTTAAAAATAAATAAATGGTATACTTGCAGATATACAGCAGCATACAGATACTTTCTATGTTGGTTAAAATTAGCTTGCAAACCAATATAGCTCTTCGTCGAGTAAGATCCTTTGTATTATTTACACAGTGAAGTTCTGGCATAACTTAAAGCAGACATGGTTTTACTGAGTTGGTCTCACTTATAAAAAAACTAGGTTGCTATAGGTCAATGTGCTCAAAATAACAACTAACAAGTAGTTTCTTGCTTTGGTTTCTCATATTTATTGTTTTTTTTCTTAATGAGATAAATAACAGCAAAACCTAAAGACCATATTGTAAATTGTATTGCAATATCAGATAGCAAAACGTCTTCTTCAAAATATTGACATTACTGCAAAATGACAAATACTTACTTGGATGAGCTCATTCATCCACTCATTTAAAGCATGCCCGTAATGAAGATTGTAATGTAATATTTAGCAAGCCTTCATCTCAGGTAAACGATCTAATTTCAGCCATAAATAATGATTCAGAGCGATGTAATATTAGCATAATTTCCACTACAAATATTTCAAATTACATCTCCACCACAGTTTAGCCCTCCAGAGCCATTACTCATATTTAAACTAACATGTCCTGTTCTTTATTGTATCTCAAACCAGGACATCTTCTCAGGATCTAATGTGATTAGAATTGACTGGCTGCAAAACGGCTTGTACACTGATCCCAGTTTAAAAACATCCCCGGTACTTGTTTGGTTGTTTTCAACGGAGTATTAAATGCATCACAGGCTAGCACTTGTTCTCACTCATTTTTCATAGCACCATTGGGTTTATGAGAACGTTTGGAGTCAATATACATGATTAAAACGATTAGTTAAATATGTTGAGCTCAGTGTAGAAGAACATTTGCATAACATTATTTGATGTTACTTTTTACTATCACTGTATAATGAGAATTTATTATACAGACCTCTGAAACAACTCTACAAACATGGAAATAATCAAATATTTTTAGTAACCGATTCTGATTGAACTAAAAAAAAACTGCGTGAATGTGTTTGCAGCACGAGCTCTCACTCAAGCTCATATTCGCCTCAATATCACAAATAACTTCAAAGAGCACCCGGCATGCAAGATGCACTTTCTAGTGTGCCATAGTTAACCTACAAATTGTACATTGAAGTGGTTCAGGAATTTGTAACTGGAAAAAACTCGCTCTAGAATTACCAATAACAGACTGAAATTAAACAGGGAAAAAAGCCTTTTTTTCGACATGTCCCGTTGTCCCTCTAAGATTGCATTGCTTTGCAACAGGCCAGTCATTAATTGGTGACAGTCAATTAATCACAGCTGGTACAGACGGCTGCATCTATTGATCTTGTCCGAGCACTTATTTTTCATCCCTAAATGACACCGATTGCCAGATTTGACCAGCATGTGTAATGGACAGTGAAGAACCAATGACCCGAGTGTCAGTCTTACCACCGGTCGGGCTCTGGATCCCCTCCCCCCACCTCTGTCAAATAGCATCTTTACCATTTAGCTTGGAAAGGTTTAGACTGCCCTAAGAGCACAGCAGCGAAACAGTGCGCTCTGGTGCTCAGATGACCTTTTCTGTTTAAGGCTTAATCTCTGACAAATGCTTGCTTTAATTAGCCTGATACCCCCTGCCTAGACTGCCACCCCACCCAACTCCTCTCTCTCTCTCTCTCTCTCTCTCTCTCTCTATCTTTCCCTCCCTCACCCACTAACTCAGTCACACTCACACTCTCTCTCCCCCCTCTCTCCATCACCATCTCTCTATCTCTACTTTTCTGTCTTCCCCAGTGTGCTTTTTAGAAATTCTCAAACACACATCAGTGTGATTTATAGGAATGAGATGACAGTCAGGTAGCCAGAGGTAGGACAAAATGGGGGAAATCAGTTTGAAGCATTGCGTTTAAGGGAATGATAAGAAAAATATGGTGTCAAAAACGTACAATTTATTCAAACATGAGACAAGTAAATGTAACTCTTTTTAGTATCGTGCCTAACAAGTTCCCATATTATTGGAATTGCAGCATATTACTCATAAAGGCAACAGCAGTCTAATTTAGAGAAAGTGATTTTTGAAACACGCTGTGTAAAATATTTAGATATAATCTGATATTTTCCATGATAATGAATAGATAATGAATATCCAATAGTATATTTGATATGTAACAGAAGAGAACAGAACACAAAGAAAGAGGTCATGTGGGGGAGAGAGTATAAGAGTAAAAAGATTAGTCAGTGCACATTAGGAGGTTTAAGATAACATGCAACCGCAACCTGCAGGCCTCATCTATTGATTAGCCACTATCAGAGACAATGCATTGTGTGTTTGTGTGAGACTGACAGAATGGGCAGTTTATGCTTCAAACAAATGCATGAACTGTATAGTACTCATGAATAATTTAGATTTTTATCATAAACGTTAATGAAGCAATTATGTAATATATGAAAATAAATAATAAAATATGTAAATGTATATTCCATAAGATGCTGATAACAACAACAAAAAAAAAATTCTTCTGAAGTTTGAACGTCTAGCAGTAAATTGGGCAGATGTTTCTGATCACTTTCCTCCGCTGCTGAACTGAAATCCTCTCAAAGCCTGCAGCTTCATCCAGAGACTGCAGCAGAGCATGCATCCCTCCCACTGCAGTAGCAAACACAAGTAAAATAGATGCATGGCTACAAATCCTTGTTTTATTGGAAAGGGGCCTAATTATTAGGATGTAAGTCAGGCTGTGACTGGAGGGCCGTCTCCTTGATGCGGGCCTAGTTTATATTTATCCCCTCCTCTGCAGCTACAGCAGCAGCAGTGCCACCATCACTACCAGCAGTGTGTGGCGCTTTTATTACATTGCCCACAGGCAGGTTCAGCCCTGTCACACACACACACACACACACACACACACACACACACAGCCTGCAGGACCGGCAGCCAGTTGAGTCCCCTCCACAGCAGAGTTACCCCACATCCCCATGCAGCCCCACATGGGCCCTTGGGACGGTGGAGGGAGGGAGCGGGTATTATGGTAATACTATAGCCTGCTGCTCCCGTCCCCTCTCCTGCAGCACAGCTGTGAAGGACCATCATTACAAGTATTGTAGCAATCTGTTTAAGAGGGACACATTGGAGAGCTTGGGTGACAGAGAGAGGATGAGTGCTGCATACATAGATCACATAAAATATGATTAAAATGTGTGTGAGGGGACCAGGAATAAAATGCAAAACTTGTTATGAACACCTTATATCAAGTCTACTGTCAAAATGGCCAGCTGTAAATCTCTATTTTCCCCTCTTTACTTTTTTATTTTATTAAAGGTTTCTTGTGTTGAGCTGGTCATATCTCAAGACATGGGGCCTGTGGCACATAAGGAATAAATAGGACATAAAGTACTTGAATCTCTAATGCCTCGTATAGCTTTACCAATCTATATTATAGTGTGTCACAAGCTGGAAATCCATTACAAAGTGGCCAAAATCAAATAGCCTTTCAATAGTGCAGCCATACTGCTCATATGGTCAAATTACCCTGATTTCATGCAAAAATTCTCCAACCGATTATTTTTAGACACGAATGAAATCCAGGAGATATATCTATGAAGTCTTTATGGTAATTGATAAAAAAAAAAAAGCTGTGATATTCAGTTAGAAACTCCCACAACACATGTCTCAATGCTGCTTTAAACACCTGTTTTGCAATAGATTAATGATTATATATCAATAAAGTCTGATGTATAAACAGCCTGCTCCACTATTCTGGTAGCAGATTAGGCCTTTGACAGGGCGGTCAATCACTCACTGTCAGATTAGACTGCTCAAAGCCCTCCATCTACTTGTCTTGTTTTGGGGCAAAAGAGAAGGCTGTGATTCAGAGCCTTCCTCAGACTCCATCATCCTCACAGTATTTTTAGGAAACGGAGATATCCATTACATTCTTTTTTTCCCTCCCCGCGTCCTCGTTGTCATTCTATTTTCAGCTCAGTTGTGAACAGAAAGTTCGATTGATAAAGCACAGAAGCTATGACCGCATGCACGGAGGTGAAGGCTTATTGGATATTACGAAGATTAACTATTAAAAATGCATATTATCTCATTATTCCTGCTGCCAAATAACTGGAAACTATGTATGCCACAAGACATGGCCCTCGTCTTTTTCTTTTCTTCACCTGACAGAGGGCACGTGAAGAGAAGGGAGGGGACGGGGAGAGTGGTCTTTTAGAAACTGCTTCAGTGCACTAATGTCCCTGCAACCTGAGCCCTTATTGGATGTGAAGGGCATTACAAGCCAGGCATCCTCCACACCCTCTGTGTAAAGGTGAGGATTAAAGGTGAGTGTATACATGTATAACAACTGCAGTGTGTTTAACATCATGTCTGTGAAAACACAATGATGCTTATGAGTTGTGTCCTGTTTTTGTTTTTTTGTGTAAAAACAACTACTAAAAGAGGGCTGGTGTAATTATGTTCAACAAAGACATTTGTCAGCCCCCCCCTCACCCCCCCTCTCCAACTCCTCAACCTTACCACACACACACACATACACCAGGAGGCCTTATTAATTATTTGTAGCCACTTGACTTCATATTGTGCTGCCAGTGGCTTGGTCAAAGATTATAATTACCACTTCCCTGTTTGTATCATTTTCCATCTCCTGTGCTTTTAGTGCAGTATTACTTCTCTTGTCCCTCTCTCTCCCTCTCCTCCTCCCTCTCTCCCGTATACACAAGACCAAAAGTGCAGGCACATCATTTATTGATAAGACAAAAAGAATGTAATGAAATTATCAATGTTCTTGAATTAATTATGAACATGATTAAGAAAGCTAAAATCTCAGGAGCCGGTCTCTCATTACCCATTCACTCTTAGGGATTGCTTTCATTCAGGGAAGGAGAAGCGAAAAAGCCTCCAAGCAGAGCCCACTCCGGCTCAGCCCTTCTCCCTGTGTGCCTGTCCCCTCGTCTCTGCTGCCGGACTGATTGACCAGCCCCTCCGACAGACCGGCTGCCAGGCTGCCCGGACGGCTCCCTTGCACCCTTGCTTGTTGCTGTGAGGTAGCCATGCACCGCCGGCAGCCGCGTGGCCTCTGACGTTTGCGTGGAAAAGAGAGGATGTGCTCAACTTTCCTGTTCTACACCTGCGTCCCAAGCTCTGGGGTCTTGACCCTCCTAAAAAAGGAAACACTTGAGGTAAGTGAAACTTCTCAGACTTCTGATCAGGCTGAAACTACTTGTCTGCGATTAACCATTTGTGATTTGCAATTGTCTTGAAAAATGTTTTTCCTCTGTGACCTGCCAGAAAGATTTTCTGTTATGTTATTTTTAGTCATAAAGTTATCTCTTTGTAAAATTTGTATTCATTGTAAAATAAATTAATCAGTTTAGGTTGTATTTCTACAAACTGTAGATAATGAGATAAAATTAAATTTCCCACTTGTGATGACAAACTCCAGTTAAATCATTTATTTATTAACTGACTATTTCTGTTGAAGAATTTATGGCAAATATTGAGTGGATTTATCTCACCAGTGTCACGCAAGTTTGACTGTCTTCTTTCTTTAAGATTAGTTTGACCAATTGTGTGATGGAATGAGAAAAAAATAAATAATGTCAGCCATTCACCCAATTTTTTTAATTGTATTTCAACATAAATATATAATACATACATTTAAATTCTATATATTTTTAAATAACATTCCTCTGCAGTCCTCCATATTCCCATTTTAAGTTGTTTGATGAATGTCTGCTGAAACTGTCACCTCTGAACAATATGTATGACGCCCATTTTGTTGCATGTAACACTATTTTTATATGAGAACAGCAGTGCACGTTAAACTAATTTTTAGTGACTATTTATCCATTTATATTCAGTGAGAGCCTGAGAAATGCTCTGCAAAAGCTACATGTCTTTGCTTCAGTCTATCTTTCTTCTGCTCAGTCACATGGGACAATATATGGGGCAATACTCCCTAAAGTATTGGGAGTTTCAAACAAAGTCTCAAACCCACTGACTCCTTCCTATTCCCACCATCTATCTTTATAACAGTCTTTCTAGCTTTCTCCACACGTACACACGCTCCAACACAAGCCAGCGTGAACACACACATTCTTAATCATACTGTAGATACAGAAATACAAACCTATGCATTGTTTCACCTCCCAAAACAAACAGAACGTACACGCATCTGCACATGAACATACTGTAGTATATTCACACTAACGTACAGAGTTTTTTATGTTCACCTCGCCAGCTTCATGTTATTTTTAAGACATTCTGAAGTAGACAATCTAAATAATTAACAATTCATGGTGAGATTCAAGACAACACAAATTCTGATCTATTACCGTTATTGAAAGTTTGAGAAATTTAAAGCGGTGTGGTGCTCTGCCCTCCTGTTACAGAGTGTAATATACAGCAATTTTTCCTTCTGGAAAAGGATCTCATGATTTCTGCTGCAATATCAAAAGCGGAGGGATTCACTAGAAGACAGAGAAAACAAGAGAGAGAGAGAGCGAGAGAGAGAGAGATCTCAGGGGTTAATGGCAATCCTCCTGTCCTAGAGATTGATCCAAGTATTGGATCGCACATAAAGCTGCAGTTACTGGATATTACCCTGCCGCTATCGGCCTGCAGTGATGGCCTGGATAAGAAGTGCTTACCAAAGAGGATGCTCCTTCAGGGCAGATACGGTTTCCCAGCCCTCTGGGAACAACAACCACATGCATGCTGCTTGGTCAGGAACTTTCTACCTCATCGAGTAAATCCAGGGGCCTTATCAAGTTACTGGTCTACTGAACTGCTTAAAAAATGTTTAAACCACCTCAGATTTTGAGCTGTGTAGGGGCCAGGGCAGTAATTAAATAGCACCTGCTTTTCAAAGATAAGAGTGTTGATTATTTGGGTTGTTTGGCTTGTGTTTTATGTCGGACGGAGTGGGGTTATCGCAGATTCAATTCTAAGCAGAATGCAATTTCATAGATTTTTGGCGAGTTTCAAGTTGCTGAGTTGTTCTTAAGAGAGTCGTAAAGTTCAGCTTCAGTTTTTGCTTCAGGCAGACCTCACTGTACTGGTCTTGACTAATTATTGTAATTGCTTCAAGAAACCGTCCTCAAACCAGTCCCGCCTGCCTTCCCTCTTGTGGTTTCACTTCACATTTGTATAGGGTTTAGCTGATTCCAGATCTGTGCCAAGGTGGGCAGCTCTACCCATGAGCATCTGCTGTATGTCTCTCTATGGTATTACCCATGAAGCACCTGGCTCGTGCCACAAGCCAGCAACCAGAGCCCAGATGGCAGCTAAACAGGCTAATTATTTCAACACAAAACTCTGATGTCCCACACCAGCACTGGGGGGCCACTTTGGCATTCTTCATTCCTCTCTCTAGCTCCGCCGAAGAGGATGTCTGCCATGCTGCTATAAAGATGTCAAGTGGGTAATCATGGTCACAGACAGGCCCCGGTACAGTGCTTGGTGTCCAGATGTAAAGGTAGTCATATGTGGTCTCCTTTAGAGGAACAGAGGCATTTGGCAGAGCACGATGGTGCATTGTCTTTGCCCCTGGTGCTCATTGATGCAGATGCATGCTCATTATATTCCAGAGTTGCCAAGAACATAAGTTTTTCAGTGCATTGTTTTGGCTCCTCAAATGAACATAACCACCACAAAATTGTTGATTCAGAGTGAGGGCAAGCTTTCATATCTGTGTAAACAACTGTAACAGTTTTTTCCCACACCACTAGAACAAAATATGAAAAGCACCAAGTAGCATGTTGATGAACAGGCAGGCGTTCTCCTTCTGATGTGTGTTGTTAGACTCTGATTGACTGTCGGTGGAAGGTATTTGACTGCTTTTGTGAAATGGATGGCCTGGCTGTCCCCTGGTGGCCGTACACCGGTATTGTGATGTCTCCATATCATTGGCTTGCCTCCTCTAAAGCACTGTTGGTAGGATTCATCCGACGACACAGTGTGACATACAGCAGAGCTGGTACAGTAAATCTTGTATGTGCTCGTCAGACAGGCTCAGCATTGTTGAATGAGTCTCTAAGAATGTCAGCTGACAGTTGCTAAGCTCTTAACTACTACACCAGTGGTGCGCTGCAGGCTTTAACCAAATTATTCCTGGTGGTCCAGTAACTGAACAGCATCAACATCTTTATCTGACATCAGAGGCTGTAGTTTCTCTGTACATCTTCTCTGAGGTTGATGAAGTGTTGCCATTAGGGCCCATCTACTGCATCCACAGCCACATCAGAGACCGAATTGGTTGTGCGTGATAAAGCTGGCACTTAGAACAAGGTGCAGGTCCCACAGCGATAACCTACTGACTCCAGCATTAAAGACTCCACCAATGGGAGGGCGGCCTACATCTTGATCTATTGCTTCTTGTCAGAGAAAAGTATTGCTGGCTCTAGCCTGTATGTTTTGTATTTGTGTAGCTCTGTGTGCCGGCATGAAGAATACAGCTCTGTGGATTGACATGGAAAATGAGTCGAAGTGAAGATTTTCCCCCTTAAATCCACTCAATAGTGTCACTTTTAAATAACTTTACAACTCAACAACAATGAGCAATTAATTAATTGCGAACAACATATTTATAAAAACGTATACAAATCCATCAAAGATTTTCAATTTTCAAACTAATGTGAGGTTGACATTCACTGCTGGCGGTTTGAAAAAGTCAGAACAAGTCAAACATAAGCGCTCGTGTCGACAAAAACAGCCGTTTACGCGCAGATTAAGCTGAAACCTATTGTTGTGTGTTTGTAGACTCAAACTCCAAGACAAATTAGCTGAAATAAAGCAATAAAGACTCTAATTTGTCCCAGTGCAGTTCTACCCCATCCACTCACCCTCCTCCTCTTCTTCCCCTCTCCCTAAAGTGTATCCCATCTGCTTTGGGGACCTCTCCCCGGCATGCAGGAGCAGGATAAGCACACCATTTCCCTGTCAATACTTTGCTATTAGCCTCTGCGGATCTATATATCACTGAGCTGTAGGCTATGAGCTGGGTGTTCTTCTTATCTGAATGGCCGAGGCTGAGGTTCTCCTCTCTGCCCTGCACTTTGATTTATCCAACTAGTAGGTTAATGAGAGATGGAGCCTGCCCCTTTACTCTTAGCCTGAGGGGGTAAAAATGCATGCATGTAAAGGAGTGGAGGGAAGCGAGAAGGAGGCTACAGGATCAGCCCCAAAATGCCACTAAAAGGACTCCAGTTTTCGAGAGTTATCAGTAAATATAGATGACGAAGAAACTAATAGGTATAATTATCTGTATGTGGAACTATTATATATATTGTGTTATTGCAGATGCTTAAAAGCTTGTTTGACTATAGGCTTGAGGTTCACTATCTAGAGGAATAGTTTGACATTTTGGAAAATACACATTTCATACACAATTCAGTTTCTTTCAAGATCAATGCCCCATATCTTTCAGATTAATTTGAAGCTAAAGCTAGGAGACGGTTAGTTTATTTTAGCAAAAAAAACAAAATGAAAAAGAAGCTAGCCTGGATCTGTAGAAAGGTAATGAGTCCGCCCAGCAGCGCCTCTAAAGCTCACTAATTTACATGTTATATTTAGTTTGTTTAGTACATAAAAAATTGAATCGTAAAAACGTCAGGCTGTGGATTTACGGATGGGTGTATAGTGCCGGACTATATGCTGGGAGCAGTGCTAAGCTAAAATGTCTCCTGGCTGTAGATTCATAATTAAAGGGAAAATTCGGCACCTTTTATGTGGATGTCCGATCAGTGTTGACGGTAAATCCAGTCAATTGAAGCAATAAATTCCTCAGTGCGTGCTATATTAACCCAGAAAGCTGATTTCTCCTGCTCCCGGAGCCAATGGCGGCAGTGCCTACATTTACCAGGAGGCATTGCACGCAAGCTTCTGTCCAACAACACCTCTATGTATCCTCTCCACTCCACTCAGCGGCCGGTCAAACTGTTTCTTCAAAACATTGCAGCTTCACTAAAGTTTAAGTAAGTAAAGTAGAAATGTACACCACAGCATAGATGGAGCTTCAAACTTTTGTGTCATGGAACAAATTGCCAGTTTTTGCTGGTGGGAAGCCAGTGAGGGATCATGTCCTTGTAGCTGCACAGCACAGGGGAGTTGGAGATTTCAAGTTAAGGAAAAACAGAGTAAAACCCAAACAGATGATGGTAGTCTACGTGATGGCGATGCCTTTACTGTGGCAGCCTACTGGTATGCTGTGTTTCTCCATATTCAGGGACAAAATGCGACATGCCAAGAGTAAATGATAATACATGGCTGTCCTAAAACGAGATGTGTCGCCTTTGAACACTTCCCTAGATCAGTGAGCTTACATCGCCTGTTACGTCAGTGAGTTTATGACCTGAAGATATTTGGCCTCAATCCAAAAAGAAACCGTCTAATGAGCATGCTGTGTCAGTGTCTCTAGCAGCTCCCTCTCAGCAGTCTGCCTGTACAGTGGGCTGTGTGTGTGTGTGTTTGTGCGTGTGCGTGTGCGTGTGCGTGTGCGTGTGCGTGTGCGTGTGCGTGTGCGTGTGCGTGTGCGTGTGTGTGTGTGGTGTGTGTGTGTGTGTGTGTGTGTGTGTGTGTGGTGTGTTTGTGTGTGTTTGTAAGCAACAGAAATTCTCTATGTTGAAGGCATTTAGCTGTGGGATAGAGAGGAAACTCAGCAACTCACACACAAGCACAACAGGGGAAGACAAACCACTGCCAGATAAATGTCCTACTTAGCTATTACACTGTAGTACATTTCTACAAGAAGTCAGACCCCTCCCCCTGCTTGCTTTTTACACACATACACAAGCAGACGCGCACACCTTCCATGAAAATATCTAGCATATGGTTATATGCTTCTAGCTTGTGTCCCAAGGCCAGTTTCCCCAGCTGGTTCCCTGAGAGAACACAGAGAAGGGGGAGAGAAACTGAGGAGCAGAAAGGATTCGGGAGAGAGAAAATAAAAGGAGATGCAGAGAGAGATGCAGAGAGAGAGAGAGAGAGAGAGAGAGAGAGAGAGAAAGAGAGAGAAAAGGAAGAGGAGATGAAGGAGGTGGCCATGCCTTTTCATGCCTCCTCAGCCTATGGCAGATGTATTGTAGGTCCGGACTGTTAAGTACCTGATAATTAGTTTGCCTGTGAGGCATCAGTCATTATGGTTCTGTAGCGACTAACAAGGCCCTGTTGGGGACAACAGCTTTCCTCTGTGATTTTCACAGGGTCTTATAATGACGGTGCTGCACCCACCCAGATATTTATTTATTTATTTTCTAAACAGCAGAATATACTGCAGAAATAATGTGATGGAGAGGCGCTGATAGCCCTTTTTTCCCTTTTTGAGTGAGCCATGTCTTTGAGCTTGAGGTTTATCAGAATTGACCTTCGAAATAGTGGTTTAACCACATAAAATGTGGGTCATGAAATGTGGATGAAAGCACAGGAACATTTCTAGTAAGCGGGCCTTAGGCTAGGATTTTTTTGCAAACCTCCACCATATATGTTTTGAAAACCTGGATGTGCTGTGATTTCCAGTCAACAGCTTGAATTGTTCTTCTTTCAACAGGTCATATAAATATATTCTCTCTGTCTTTTAATTGATCAGTGCAGGCCCTCGTGGATGTCAAGGACATCTTCAGTCACAGTTTGTACGGACACTGTTAAGGACTGGCCTTGAGTCTGTCTATTGAGTGTCATCATTACACACACATACTGATTGGGGAAATCATTTTATATCAAGCATTATTGTAATCTTTTGTCTGCATCAAGGTGTTTTTCTTATTTTTTAAACCTATTCAACATCAAACAACTCAGGCAATTGAAGTGGAGAATTCCATTATAACAAGAGAAAACATTGGTCTTTAGATCCATTAAATGTAATTGTATACCCTCATCTCACCACTGACACTGCAACTAATTTCTGTGTTGATGTGGACATGGTCTGTTTTTTTGCAGGTAGCACTAGATTGCATTTGTTTTTTTAGGAGCTTCGGTGCAAAAGAACATGTATTAGATGGATCTAATTAAGAAGATTTTTTTATTTTTTGTTGCTCTGAACCAATGGGCATTTTGTGATAACTGTTGCAGATGAGATTGAGCTAAAGTACTGTAGAATATTTAAAAGGGTCATAAAGACAAAAATAATGAGAATACATCAGTTCTTTTTCTGATGAAACTAGATCTTATCTGCCTCTGCAAAGAAAAAATAATTTATAAAAAGATTGCTTATTGAATACCTCTGTGGGACATACAACACACACAATCCTCAAGACAATCATACTCCTTTTCTTTACAACCTCTGAGAATTAGTTTGGATTCTAATTTGACACAATTGGGAGCTGAAAGAAGCCATTTTGCATACCGCGGCAAATAATCCAATCGCCCTGCAGACCCCTTCATTATTGTGATTGCTGCTCTGCTTTGTCTTTTAACAGTCAATAACTTGCAAAGCAACCTTACGTTCTATCTTGAAAGGGTTAACATGACTCTCCTGTTCCATCGCCTCAACATCCATCATGTTTCTCTGTAACCAGATCACAGCTTCAATCATAGGGAAGATTAGATAGTAGTCTATTAATCTCCCATATTAAGCAGATCCATTTGTGAACGCAAACGGCCCAGAGAGGCCACCCTTTCACTTGTTGTCCCTAAATCTGATTAGCAAGCATAACGACATGTTGCTGGGGGTCACAGGAGATATAGATCGGTCCTGCCTGCATCTCCACTCTCGAGGGCTGGGGTGTTGCAAGAATGAACAATTTTATGTTCAAGGACTCATGGGAATTTTCTGTTGTAGTCACCTAGTTTATTGAGCGGGCAAGATAATGGGAAGGTGGGTTCATTTGGATTTTTTTTTTCATTTGCAAAACATTGCAGTGCATTTTTTTGGAAAATTTTAGCAGAGCCTCTGCACTCTCAACATTTTAATGTCGGGGGAAAAAAACAATAAATGTCATAAATCTTGTGCAAATATAGTTGGCATCTGCTCAGGTCTCAACACTTGTTATTTTTGAGTAGAGTAAGGACATGTTTCATTAATAAACAAACAGGACACATTTGCACCATTGTTTGTGCAGCCTGGCTGGGCAGACTGGCTCTCCAGATGGAGGTCTAAATAAAATAGAAGAAGTCCAGTCTGCTGCGATGATGAATATCTCTGTACTTTCATAAATATCTTCTACAGTGTGAGCTGTGGAGCAGTGGTGGAAGGAGTATGATCCTTTACTGAAGAAGTGTAACAATACTGTAAAATATTAGCAGTAAAAGTCCTTCCATAAAAAGTTAGCTGAAGTTAAGTACAGAATAATAAGTAACAAAGCTTAATTTAAGTATTACAAAATAAAATGACTTCTTGTGCTGATTTATTATGAATATAATTAGATTGTTCTTACTGATGTATTAACATGTGAGATCATTTTAACTACTGGATCATATTTTCTAATTTGATCACATTTTGTATGAAATGTTCAGCAAAGTAACTACAGCTGATAAATGTAGTGAAGTAGAAATTCACTTCCTTAGAAATTGTGCTGAAGTACAGTACTTGAAAAAATTGACTTTAGCCTAAAGTGCATATTTCTTTGTGTATTATTATGAAAAAGATATGCAAATATAAATCTACTCACAATCCAAAAATTATCACCTGTTTCAGTGAAATGGCTTAGCAGCGGTTTTGATTAGTGGAAATGGTCAAAAATATAGAAAGTGGCTGTAGATTAACACTTTAACTCAAGTTTTGGGGATTTCCATGTGTAACTAAGTTCATTTAAATGCTCATCCGGGTCAAGAACAGTTCGTTAAAACATTTCAAAATCCAGAGAATGCAGTGAAAAATGAAAGGTCATCAAGCTAAAAGCCAAAGGGGCTTCTTCCTTTCAAAAAGTTGACAAATTAGGAATATAGTTTTCATAATAGTGCGACAGTATGTCATGTTGGGAGGATACAGCAGATTCTTTACACGGAATCGCTGTCTGTTTGATCCGTGATCCATTCAGAGGTCATGTTGTCAGTGATGAGGATGATGATGAAGAAGACTATGCAGATGATGTCATTGGTCTTTATTTAGCCGTCTTACCTCAATACACACTGGAAGAGAGTTGGCAGTAGCGTTCGGTCGGGTATCTGGTTCCTCTCTCTGACTTGGCTGGGACAAAGAGGAGAAGCAGCAGCAGCAGCAGGAGGAGGAGGAGGAGGAGGAGGAATATCCGGTTACAGCAGGGAGCAGCGAGCATGGGGACGGATCTGTTTACTTGGGGAAGTTAATTGATTTGGGAGGAAAGGTGGTGAGGGGAGAAAGGAAGAACAGTGGTGGAAGGGGCAAGGAGAGGAGGGTCGAGAGGGCATTGATCATGTGACTGCTCCTGCCATAACCTCCGATGTGCTTCTGTGCTTTTATTGCACCGTAATGCCAAAAAAAAGATTGTTTCTTGTAACAACAGCAGAGAAAAACAACATGTGCTCAATGAGAGGGCAAGTCGAGGCAAGGAATCGTTCACTCATTAAGATCAATTTCTACCTTTTTCATTAACACCTTGGCCTCAACAAAGGTTATGTCACTGAATATATTCTTCTGTACTAAGTGGGCCTGTCAATGATATCTATTCAACAATACTTTTGATCCAAAAAAAACGGGTATTTATCAGAACAAATGCTTTTAGACGCAAAATTGAAAAGAGATTTCAGATTATTGGGATGTTTTCTCTTAGATGTAATCAATCAACCTTGTGGAGATTGTCTATACTCTTGTAGCATGTGACAGTTGTCTTCGCCCATTTATGTTGTTGGTATTTATTGTTGTAACAATGTTTTAATTCTGCCGTCTTGGCCTGGTTTCTCTTGAAATAGATATTTTAATCTCAACGTGATTTTTTACCACATTAAATAAAGAATAATTTAATGAATTTACATTGCTCTTAAAGTAGTCCTGCTGAGTTGATTTGCAAAAGGAAGCACGATATTCTGAGTGCATGTGAGCCTCTCTCCTCTGTTGGTGGTATAAGTAGTATTGGCCTTGTTAGAGCCTGTTTTGATCTAATTTGTATTGTCTTGTGAAGCACTTTGTTACCTCCGCTTTGGAGGGTTGTATTATTATTATCATCATTATTATTCTGACATCACTATGAACATGTAGTAAAGGCCGATTATTACAAGCGAACGAAAATAAGCCCAGTCATGCGCATTGTGTCTATCGGGGGAGATAGAGGATGAGATGGAGAGCACGGGGAGTGCAGTCTGCATGCTGTCCACTTTGTATTGGATAGACCGCATTAATTATTTAACGGCAGGGCTGCTAGCTATTATTACAGAAAAACAGTGGACTGCATCTGGACGCTTTCCTCATGTTTGTATGTCAACACACACCTTGCCCTCGTGGGCTCACTGCACCTCTGTGGAGCTCGCGTCTTAAAACAAGGCCACGGCGAATAGGTCACATTCACAAGGCATGGCGCCAAACTCGTTCTCTGTGTCCAAACGTCCCGTTAACGGGTGACTCAGACGAGATAGAGTTTGTATTAATGAGCGAAAAGGACACAAAGCACTTTATGGCTCGTCCGCACGGTTTGTCCCACCATTGTAAGTATGTGCATTGCGCTGGACATGATGTTTATGTGTGTAAGAGAGCGAGAGAAAGGGAGAGAGAGAGAGAGAGAGAGAGAGAGAGAGAGAGAGAGAGAGAGACATACCTGCAGACAGATATAGTACAAGAGCATAAGCCTACTAGAAAGAACAGGGGAGGCTGGAGGTGAGGGGGAAGTGGTTGCTCAGATTTGTTTGCCGTGTCATTTTAAGTTCTCCTCTGCTCGGTGTCGCTCCTTCCTGCCTCGACGGACATTTCTCTGTAATTCACTCCGAGGTTATGGTTTTAGATTGAGGGCAAAGCCCGGAGCCTGCCGTTTGTTTTGAAGGAATCCACTGTCAATACAGACGCAGCGGTGCTCGGATTGTTTGCAGAGTTAATAGTAGTTTGATGATGTCATTCTCAGTGACCTGAAGAGAAATTGACCCCTGTTGTGTGAGTATTTCTAAAATGCCACCTGCACAATTATGTTTGGAGTGTCCCTGGGCTGTTGTATGAAGGGTTTGTTTTATCTGATGCAGTCGCACTCACACACGCACACACACACACACACACACACACACACACACACACACACACACACACACACTCACACACACACACAGAACGTGTACTGCCACAATTTAATTTGCTGACCCATACTTCCACATCTTCTGAAAACATGTTCGTTGAATGTCAGTAGAAATTAGGTTCCCCACAGTGATGGTGAAATAATTTATTCATCATGACTGACTTAGAGCATTTTGCCATGAACCTTTTACTGCTATATATTAGTTATTTTATGCCACAGCAAAGAAAGAGTAATGCTCTAAAATAAGACATTTTCAACATTTTTTGTTTCTTCCCTGAATGACAAAAATCAAGTTATGCTTCCATTTACACATGCAGACACAGGAAAAAAGATACTGTAGTTTCAGGCATAGAGGTATCCATGACAGCATAAAACTGCATTCATCAAACATCTGCTGTTACTCCTGCTCAAATGTCTTTGATGCAGATCATTTAAAACATTTTCTGCTGACTGTTTTTGTTGGTAGAAACAGTTTTTTTTTTTTTTTTTTTTGGTATTAGTTGAACAATAATATGATGATGTTGATATTTACAAGAGGAAATATAAAATTGAAAAATAAAAAAAGATGTAAGAGGCGGAAAGCAAAAAGAGCAAATCCTCTAGAGAGATGTATAATTCATGCTCACGACATTCCAGGCTTTCTCTCTCTTTTCTTTCTCTCTCTGTATGTGTGTGTGTGTGTGTGTGTGTGTGTGTGTGTGTGTGTGTGTGTGTGTGTGTGTGTGTGTGTGTGTGTGTGTGTCTGAATAGTGCTTTATTCTGTAGGATAATCACTGTGTGTTTGCTGAATCCCTGTCTCCATGTTTTTAGAGTTCAAGTAGCCAACAGATTGGATTTAGCCCGGCCGAGACCCGAGTCAGTCATGGTGGGATTCTTTCTTTCTTCACTTGAGACATTTTTTATTTCACAGGTGAGCAGTGATTTTGATCTCAGAGTCCACATATATTCTTCTTCAGTATGTGTTTCAGAACATGAATAATATAGAAACAACAGAAGTGAAAGATGTCACTGGACTGGGGACCAGATTCACAAAATAAGATTCAATATTTTCATGAGATGCTTGTTTTTAATAATTGAAATTATATAAATTGTGCCGTCTATTTTTTCCTAAAGATTTTTTTTTTCTTTTTGACTGGACTATTACTTAAGTATAATTATGAGGTTACTTGATGGAGGTGTTGTGTCAAAAAACGTCCTACTTAATCTCTTTTTGGAAGCATCTAATCAGTGTGCAGTTACATTTGTTCTTAAGATTTCTTGGGAACAACCCTCGACATTTAGTAATTTATACAGACATTATTCAATTCTAAATAATTATATTTTTACTATTAATATGTGTGTGTGTATATACGTATATATGCATATACGTATATATATAACATGCATATAACACTATTATATATAATGCTATATATTACTATCTATATATAAACATATATTCTATTTTTTTCTAAACGATACTGGATTCTTTGGTATATCTATACTGACATCAATATTTTAGAGTTATTTAAGAAGATACAATGGCAGATATTCATGTTTTTACATAAATAAATACATAACTCAAACATTTCTGTTAAGGACATTTTCAATTTGGTTCTTAAAAATTAGGGACGAAGAAAAGTATGGAGCCGAACATTTTACTGTTGAAAAAAAAGTGTAATGGCAAGACTGCTCCAAAACTATTCTCTTGTACTCTTTGTACATTTCTTTAGTGTTGACATATACACCAACACCAATACACTGCATTTACAATAAGTCAATAAGCGGTCTGTCTGTTACTGCTTTATTTTGTCCTATGTCTCATGGAAAGAAGTCAGCAAAGTAAGCATTTACACTTAATAGTCGTTCAGCCTCAAGGTAGTGACCAACTTCATTGCCTTCTTCTATAGTGAGGTACTTGTTGAAGTAAACACAAATAAAGTGCTGTTTTCTGGACAGAGCTGCATCGGGTTACAGCTGGGGAAGGATAAGACTGATGTCGGGAAGGTTAGATAATTGCGCTTTGGAGCATCTGTAGTAACTTCTTCTTAGCGTTTCACAGATAACCTTTCAAGAGTTTTCTCCACGCTACTTTGTGAGAATAGCGTCTGGTCCAAGGAGAACTTGAGACTGTCCTATTTGTTGTAAAAAAAAGTCATCCGTTGCATCTAACTGAGTTTTTCATATTACCTCAGTTCTGTCCCCATTCAGCAAGAAATTGTGCCAATTTTGGAGCGAAAAAAGTTATAATGAACTTTTGTCAAGTTTTCCAAGACATTCAATTCTCTATTTCGGCATATGATGATAGATATAAGCAGACAGGACTTCTGCCTGAGCGAAGGAGACAAAGAACCTCAGCCTATAGGTCAGTTTTACTAGTTTGTCGCTACAAATTCATACAAATATAAAGTTTAAATCATTACAACTGACAAGTACAACACACACATTCATTTTAACACTGTTAAAATAAAATGTTTACTGAGCTGAATGTTTTTTTTAAAGTATGTATGTACTAGCTGTATAATGTTGAGAGCAAACTGCGGGGCACGGTTTCAGTCGTCACTCCATCATGAATTATAAAAAGAGAGGATTCCCGTGCGTGTGAAATGGCATTGTTCACAGTTTGTGTCACATCAGTGCATGTTTAACTAGGCAAAACAAAAGCTTTTCAATATTTTAGTGCTCAGGGACTGACAGAGTCAGGAGACATGGCTGCGCTGCCGTTCCGCTTCCTCCTGTCTTGTCCTCTCCTATCTGGTGTCCTGTCCTCTCTCATCCACTGAAGTGCTCTCCTCTCCTCTTAGATTACACCGCCACGAAAAACACCGCCTCAAAAAACCCATTCTCCAACTCGGCATCTCCATGTCGGACCAATTTTTGCACAATGAAGCCAACAAGAATTGACTCACAACCATCCCTCCTCCCCATTTATCACTTCTCCATCTGTCCTGTACCACAGGCTTCAGCGCACAACCCTTTTAAGCTCTCTCCACTGGGTTTGAATGGTGTGTGCTAAAATGCAGTGTTAATCAAACTCCAAACAGGTACACCAGGGTTTGGGTCTCAGAGGTCCAGTAAAAAGGCAACACTACAGAAATGATTAACAGGGGGGCTATTGAACAGATGTGGAAACAGAGACACAAGAGGAACACAGCAATTTAGAGCGAGGAGATTGTTTGAAGAGTAAGAAGAAGTTTGGTCCTTCATATCATTACGTCTCAGTCTTATTTGTAGTTGAATAAGCTCACATGCCATCGGACCATCAGTTCATATTGTTCAGGGTGTTTGCACTTGGTGATGTGACCGCAGCACAGATGGGGTCTTCATATGGTTTTAAGTCTTTGTCTTCCTCTGCTGAGTCAACCACAGGGAAGGTCTTTACTGCTCCCTACAATCCACTTTGTGCCCTTGCGCGGGGGACTTGTCTGATTAGGCGTTGGCTAATTGGGTCTGACTAGCCAGGCTTTTAAGTCACACGCCGTCATGCATGAGGCCTTGTTAAAAGTCGATGGACGGCTGAGACATTAACTGTCGAGAAGGAGAAACACTGACGATATGAGTGGACGCCATCTAGGGCAGCGTTTCCAAACTTGGTGGGGTTGCGCAATAAATATGAGCAGTCCTGAGATTAATGGGATAGCACAGAAGCAAAAAACATACTCTGCGACACACAGTTATGCTTTTTTTTTTATGCTTCTACAATCATTGCTATTTCGAGATAGATTTCTCCCTTTGTTTTAAAAAAAGACTGTGATAAGTACATACCACAATACAGGAGTGAAAACTAGATATTGCTTTGTATCCCCAAAAAAATCTACGTTTTCCTGGTGAAACAAAATGTTCATGTTGAGGCCTTGATTGCAGTGGTTTCACCTTATTGCAGCTATATATCCGTTGGTGGTCACATATCGTATAAACTAATAAGAATCTGCTTAAATCCTTCTGCTGTGCTTTAATATACAACTCAAAAATCTTGACAACATGATGCACAAATGCATTTGCATCTGGACAGAAACATGTCATCAAAGCTCATATATTGTGCAAAGCATCATACGTACAAAGCACACTCATCAAACCATCAGAGAAGGATTCTTCAGTTCTTCCGAATCAAGTGACAAGTTTAAAAAACAAAAAAAACAAATTCCGCAGATACAGACTGTCATTCCCCTTCACGCAACATTAAGAATATGAACAAAACACACACAAAGGAAATACATTAAGATACATTAAGACAGTGTTACTCTACCTGCTGATAGAGTAACACTACTAAGCTGGATGTATCCAGCAGAAATCACAAGATGGATAAGCAGCCAAAGCAGGGACACACGGAATAGTGACAGAAAAAGCAGAGTTGTCAGATATTAATCGAGACATTTTAACTTTGTCATGAGAACATTTGCCAGCTGCAAGGCGCTGTGCTGATGTTTAGCCTGAGGGTGTGACAGACAGGAAGGGATGTTATGCCATCACAGCGTTTGATCACTGGCGTCACGGGAACGCAGGTATCAGAGAGAGACTCGTATCTCTTGCATCTGTTCAAACTCCGTCGTGGGGCTTGTTTAGATATTGGTGTAAATGGGATGAGGAATATTTAACTCTGAAGGTGTCAGCCAAGCTCTCTTTCCTTCAAATCCCCTTTCAAAAGCCACGTACGGTTCATTCAGAGCAGTTCTTTGAAACTCAATAGGCGGTCCAGTCAAATAAACATGTATGAGTCAACAAGCGAAACCTCATTCTCCAAACCTGTGTAATTGTGTGTTAATAGGCATCACAGTACAATTACTTGGCTGACCCATAATGGAAGTCTAATCAATGTATGGATCCTGCCCTCTACTGTCAATGATGAAAATGACATCTATAATCAATTAGTGAGTGTTCAGCGTTGAGGGGCTGTAGGCTGACGACGATCAACAAAACATTTTTCCTCTCATTTACATCCTGTTTTGGGGGGAGAGTTTGCTGTCCTGGCACCAAATAGCTGGGAATTATGGCTCAGATATTACAAAACATTTTGTTCCACAGTTTTGATTTAATTATTGTACATATGTTTTATCTGGACATGTTGAGTGTTTATTCTGTTTAAGGAGTACAATGAGTGAGTCTACTTTCAATGGTTCTTCAATTTCAATTAGAGTACTTAGTAATCAGTATTTTAATTGTTCGTTTTCTCTCTCTCTCTCTCTCTCTCTCTCTCTCTCTCTCTCTCTCTCTCTCCCTTTCTCTCCATCTCTCTCTCTCTCCTGTAAAAGGTAGTCTTTGGGATCTGACAAGACCATCCGCCTCGCTGTATGCAGGGAACACAGCAACCTCTTCTGGACAAACGTGAAAGTAGCAGACAAGTTGCAATGAAGCCAACATAACAGAAGTGAGTAACACCTATCAGCACTATGAGGATCACAAAGCTAGGTTTTCAGAAAGGCTTCAGGAAATTAAATGGCATTTTATTGCCATTACTGTATACCTGTTAAACAGTTATGGAGTTTGAAATCGAGCCATTGACTCGTACTGACATCTCGTAGGAAATGTTAAAATCCCAAATGTCTAGCATCACTTCTGAACAGATAACTAACTAGTAATTTGACTTGAGCAAAAAAATCGTATTATTGCCAGGGGAAGCGTTAAAAAGTATTTCATGATCAATGTATCTGATTAGTTTGCTTTGACGGTACACTGGTGAGCTAATCAGGCCAAAGGGATCAATGGAGCGGTTGTCACGCTGCCTTGCATTCCTTCTATCTTCGGATAACTACAATGTAAATGACTGGGTACTAAAGGAAACCCTACTGGGACGCATACTAAACTCTGCCTGTGCTGCATTGTGCACATGGGAATCTCTACAGACACTTAGCCAGTTCTTAATCAGTAGCGTGCGAAAAATAGGTCCCTATTACACAGCCCTCTCTGAGTCTCTTATCATCATATTTGTCAGAGCTGCTTTATTCATTTCCAGATCAGTTTCTTCCGACTGTAAACTTTACAGCCCCTTGTAGCAAATCCTTGTGGTACGATCCTTATTGTTGCTGAATGGCTCTGAACCTCTTTCTTTCCCTGCCTCTCTTTTCCTCCCTCTCTCTCTCTCTGTCTCTCTCTCTCTGTCTCTCTCTCTCTCTCTGTCTCTCTCTCTCTCTCTCACTCAGGCAGTAAGAGCTACGAGGCCACCAGATGCTCTGCCAGCCTATTTGTCTTGTCCCTTTCACAGACAAACTAATTGCTAAACAAAAGGTGCTGGCGTGTCCTGTCGACTACCCTTGTAAATGCTTTACAGCCACAGTTCCATTCTGCTGGATAGTTAAGTGGCTAATTATAAAAGGATCACAAAAAGAGTCTGATTAGGGATAAAAGGAAGGAGTAGGAGGAGGAGGTTGTGGTCCTTCTACACAGGGCAGCTGACACAGTTAACTCAACATACGTAAATGAAGTCCCACTGATGAAACGTCCCAAAGACATGTAAAGAGCGCTCTAACTCTTGTTGACATAGAGTTACTGTAGAGGCTATAATGCTACCTGTTAAGTGTGGTGCTTGTGTGAATTGTGTCGAAACGAGTGGACGCACTTAGATAAAGCAGAGGGGGTCAGAACCTCATTGTGATCCTTTTCCACCACGTTAATGTAGACTAGGGCTGCAACTAATGATTAAATCCATTAGCGATTAGTCTGCTGTTAATTTTCTTGATTAATTGAGTGGTCTATAGAATGACAGAAAATAATGAAAAATGCCTATCACAGTTTCCCAGAGCCCAAAGTGGTGTCCTCAAAGTAAAATATATTTAATTTACTTTCACAGTGAAATAGCTCGTTATACAGAAAAATGACCGCTGTGAATGTTATAATATGACTGATTATTATTACAAATATATTATTGTGTAAATATTAACAGTTGTATGGCTTTACTATTTAATTTATTGTATAAAATATATTTTTATAAACAGATGATAGGTTTTGTATGTAAAATCTTAATCTGAAGCAAAAAGAAGCTATCAAGTCAATTTACCTCTAAATTGTTGTAGCAATATAAATAAGTATTAAGTAGCATACCTCAAAGTACCTGGTACGTTCCACCACTGTAGAAGACAAAGAAAACCAGCAATTACTCAAATTTCAGACACTAGAACCAATTAATTGTAGGCATTTTTGCAGTTAAAACAAACAATTCAATTGATTATCAAAATTGTTTTCGATTAATTTCCTGTCCATCAAATAATCAATGTATTGACTATATGTTTCAGCCCCACCGTAGACACAATCAGGGGGATGTGGGGAGGGTTGGAATATGTGCAATTTAATGCAATCCAATACAACGCCACCACAAACTATGACCTCCAGAATTACATCAGAGTTGAATCAATGCTTCTTTGACAGTTTTTGCAAAAACTGAACATGATGAGCTTTGCAAAGGTACAGTATAGGTTGTTGCTGTTGTTGCATGGGAACCCCTTTACTTTTTGGGAACAACAGAGGCAGAGAGGGAAAGCGGGAAAAAGCTTCTTTTGATGTGTGTGAGTGTGTGAGTGTGTGTGTGTGTGTGTGTGTGTGTGTGTGTGTGTGTGTGTGTGTGTGTGTGTGTGTGTGTGTGTGTGTGTGTGTGTGTGCCTTCACCTGCCACTGCATCTGTGAGAATGTGTACCATCACCTGCTGATGTGTTCAAGTGTGTGCGTGTGTGGGTGTGTGTGTATATACTTGTGAGCTTGTCTGCTGGCCGAGAAAACAGAGAGCCCCTGACTCCCTATCTTGACAAAGTTGGGTAATTAACGACAGAGCCTATTAAAGGGAGAATATTCAGCCAGTGATGAATGGCTTTAATAACAGGGCCGTGTTCTCTCTAACAGAGACAGATCCTCCCGCCATCGTCTCCCTGCCCACCAGATAAAACTACCCAGACTCCCATCTCACCACCCTCTTCATCTTGCCTTTTCCCATCGGCAGTCTCGCTCCTTCTCTATTTTCTGTCTTTGTGTTTTCATTTTCACTCTCTTCTAAAAATCCTGTGCTTTTCTCTCAAAGATTTCATCTATGTGTCTGCTTTTTTTTCTCCTGCAATTTGTGTTTGTAGATTCAAGATTTAGTCACATCAGACAGGCTTGTATTTTATTTTTGCGTAGAACAAAAGCGTACTGTGTAGTAACCACAGGAACACAAAGATGTATAATAAGTAAAGCGCCACCTTTCCATCTACCTGCATGAATATGTGTGGTTTTGTGGACGTGTTTGTGCATGTTTGTCTTGTAAAACATCGTTAGCCTCTTTGTGCAGGGGCCATGCAAATTGGACAGTTAAGAAGCGCCAGAACCGATTTATGTTCGCATGCAGCCCTTTAACAGGGGCTGTGCTACTGCTTTATGTGTCCTGGTGGGGTTGGGGGCAAGGGCTTACCACAGGGGTCACATTCATCACAGCCCCGTATTGTGAGATTGGTCCAGATGTCTGTCCTCATTAAAACAGTCCGCTCTGAAAGTGAAAACATTCAAATGGGTGAGAGTTAAGCAGCCATTCACCCACGGAGGTGTCTTTGTGGCTGAGTGTTTAAGACACATGTACCCACAACACCCCCAGTTCATTTGTTACATACAGATCTCTGTCTCTTCTGGTTTCCTGTCCGTCTCTGCCGACAGCTGCCCAATAAAGGGCAAGAAATATTCAACAGCAACATCTCTTTGCAGACACATGGTCCCATTGGCCTGCTGATCTACACACCTCACTGCGAACAGTTTTCATAGGAGATACTTTCTCCTAAAGAAGTAGTCTCAATTAAGAATTATTGACAGCATCTTTTGTAAATTATTCAGAGCAAAGCGAGAAAATATGTTGTTTTTACAATTTGGGTCAACCGTCCCTTAAACCCCAATGTTCTGTTAGAGGTCCTGGAGACCCCAAACACTCTTTAACAGCCCAAAAAATATGCTTCATATTATTTTATCACCTTGATACTTCATGATATATATATATATATATTCGACCATGCCCCATTTAAAATGATAAAAATATTAAATATTTTGTTTTCGGTGTTAAAACAGTGCTTTATCGTAATTTTCTCACTTTCCTTGAATGTGAAAGCCCAGTTTGTGGCAAAAGAAAGGATTCCCACATAAATACTTTGTTTTAAAGAAGTTCAGAAGAAAATAAAAATGTATTTTTGGATTTTCTTTATGTAGATCATAATTTTATACTTACAGCAGTAGGGTGTGTGGGACACATACATGTATAGGATACTGTGTAAAGGATAACAGTGAAAGGTACTTTTTTGTTTGCTTGTGTGTAATTTACCGACTTTACAGAGAAGTCAAGGACCCCGAGAATGGACAAAGCCAGAAAAATTACAGAAAACATTGTTCTGCTGCAGTTTGGCTTCAGGTTTGTGCCCTGTTAAGCGCACACACACACACACACACACGCACACACACACACACACACACACAGACACGCATGCACGCACACACACACACACTACACATGTTATACACGCCGAGTTCCTTTCCAAAGTGTCTCCCATGTGTAGAGGGACCTTCGTACAGAGGTTGTAGCATCAGGCGATCTCTCACAGGACCAAAGGCAGCAAGTCCATTAAATACACATGAGAATCTAATTAGGGCCCCCCTTGTGCAGCGGGCTCGGAGGTAGAAGTCATTGGGGAACGACACTGCCGAGACCCTGACACTCGGAGAACACACTCTGCAAATTAATCGAGAATGACCAAGAAGTACCTCTGTGACTGACTGAGACCTCTGCTTCCTTGGAGGCAAAAATGTTCAGTGCTGATTGGTCTCATTAAATTTGTTATAGTGATATAATTATGAAAATATGTCTGTAAAATGGGTAGACTCTTGGTGTGTGGTTAGTTTGCATACTATGGTAAATTTGATATGAATGTTTAATATTTATATGGTTCCTGTGACCTTTAAATGAGACCAGGGAGAAGGTATTGTTGACTATGTGTTTTAGTTTGTGGCCTCATTTAACTAAGTTTCTCTGCTAATTCAGCACCATTAAACATTTCTGTTGTGGTCTTTAAATGAATGATAGTCAACCATCCTGAAAAAAATTAGCATAACTGATAATTTTGCTAATTTGTTCTGAATTCAAGCAGGACTTGACGATATTTCCCATTATAATTAGGTTGATAATAACGTTGGGTGAATTATTGCATTTTTGTTATTCAGTCTTTCCTCTGCTGCGTGTCAGTTGAGATATTAGTGCAGACATAATTCTTATTCTGGCAGCAGCACCGTGACTGATATTATTTAAATTACACCTCCTTGGGCAAAGTATTCGGAAATACTTCGCAGATGGGAATTCATCACAAAATGGTATTGAGAAAATGAGGGGCATCAGGGTTCGATTACGCTGGCAAAAATGTCTTCTTTTTTTGCAGAGGGAAATGACTAATGTTGTTAACAACAGACTGAGGTGTACATTACTCTGAAACTTGGCCACATCATAGCCTTATAATCTGTATTTAGCACATCTGTTAATTTTATGTGATGTGATATAGATAGATAGATAGATAATATTATTGACAAATTACTTTATTAAGTAGAAGCATCTTTGGTAGTAATTACACCCTTAAATCTGAGCTTTGCACATCTGGACACTCATTTCACCCATTTATTTTTGCTCATTTCCATTTCTGCTCAAGCTCTGTCAGGTGAGTGAACATCTATGTTCAACTACACATTATCACCTGAATCTGCAGCTCCCATCATCTTTACGGAGCTTTATAGTTTTAGCTCATTGTTTAGCTCTCTGGCCCACAACCTTTCAGCCAAAAAGCTCCAAAAAAACAACAACTACTGTACACCACCTGCACAGCACCAAACAGACTCCGTTAGTGTCTAGTTGGTAGCCATCTCTGGTATGTTTGTGATGTTGTGCAGTGTCACTTGGTATTTAGACCGATGACTAAAAAGATGCATTTTGGTCTCATCAGGCTATAGAACCTTCTTCCATCTGGCTTCAGTCTCACACATGTGGCTAAACCTAGTCTCACCCATAAGGACGCAACTGGTGAAACAACCAGGAAACTGTTGTTGTATGCACATTTTCTCCAACCTCTGTAACTTGTAACTCGTAAGTCTCCTGACACCGGTGATGATTTAGGTGTGTCTTGTTAGAGGGGGTAAATACCTGTGCAAACATGAATTTAGTTTTTTTATGTTTGGATCACTTTATAGAGATCTGTTTTCACTTTGACGTTAAAAAGCCACATTATTCCACTTGGATACGGTGTTGAAAAACAATGAGAGAGAGAGAGAGAGAGAGATTGTAACATGGCACCTCTATCAGTGATGTTGTGTATCTGTGAACTCCAGCAGCCTCCGACACTCCGCTCCACCTCACCGCTCCACCTCACCGCTCCACTCCGCTTTCTCTTCTCTGCTGTGACAGCTTTGGCCTTTAAGCTCGGCACTGTTATCACTCGGGCCTCACATTTTAACAAGAGCGTCATTAATGTCATCACGCCGAGCGTTCTGTCGCAGTGACTGACAGCTGTTTTGACACACTCTACCTCATAGTCTACACGCATGCAGTGGTAGGGCTGACTTACAATATTGCAATACTAAAAATGTCAGCAGCTCCATTTAACTTTATCGGTTTTAAAGCCAGTGGCTAAGGGATTTTTTATGGCCCACTTTCTTAAATATCTTACAGTGAGATAGTGCTGTCTAAATTGTATTTTACATTATAAACTTCTACAAGTGTGTGTCAGCAGCTACACAGGAAATGTGAAGCACACTCTTTATGGCACACAATTCAATGTAAATTCTTGTGCACATAATATACTTGTCCTCAATTGTGGACCACTGTATGCTCCCACAGATGGGCAACCACAATGTTGGCCGAATGGCCTTCTGTCTCAAACACAACGGACCCTTTCTGTTTACCTTTAAAATGTCAATATATCTGACACATGCCTCCTCCCAGCGTAGATGCACTGCACATTAACTGAACTTTAACCCCACATTTCTGGCCAGCGAGCCAAACCATTCCACACCTTTTGGTTTCTAATACTGTTCTATTACTTTGTATTATTATACCAGATGTGAAATTACAATGTAATGTGGTGTTGTTAGTTTTTTAACATAAAGCTGCCACCCGTAGAAGATTATAGCCACTTCTGAGGAAAGTTTATGTGTCTCGGTAGCCGGCAGCTTTTGTAATAACTGTTTTCAATCTGGTCTCTCTGTTTGTTTATGCACTGTATGATAGTATGTAAGTGTGTCTGACAATACCCGCCAATGTATCAGCTGCCTGGCTACAGTATCTCATTAGTCCTGATGTTTTGAACGATACTGAAGATATCAGCCTTGTGAGGAATAACGGTAAAATAAGATTGACATACATAATCCCCTAAAACAATCCCAAATGCCACAAAGGCTTCATCCCATTTTCCAACATAGTTCACATTTTACTGTGAAAAGAACTTAAATTCCCAAAGTATCCAAAACAAATTACATTGTGGATTATCATGTAATTATGGATCTTTCCAAAGTCTGATAGACCAGGAAAATTGAGTTCTGAATATTTCATAATGTGCAGCACCATCTTTGTTGAGGAAATTATTTAGGGATAGCATGCTCATTTGCAGAATGGATAAAGATTCATTGCGAGGCACCAGAGTGCAGTAATTGGAAATCTCCAGCAATTCAAAGATGAGCATGTCTCCTCGATGCATTCAGTACACCATTAATCTTCCCTCAGACACCAAAAAACTATCAACTGCCATCCAAACCTATCAAGCTGTTGCTATATAGTTTATTTGTGCCACATGTAAATCACACTTATACAAAAAATGTGACAAATGTAAACTTTGTGTTTTATTTCCCCTGCAGATGGGCCCTGCACTCCCCAAGCCTCGGACACAGCCGAGAAATGGTAACTCATGCACACACTTACTTGGGATTTCGATTTTAAACAGAAAATTGCAGCATTTATTAAAAACAAGCATAGAATCGTGAGGACATGTGAGTAAAGATAATGTTCAGACAGGTACAAGTATCATACACTGATTCCAGACAATGACAACAATGTTAGTGCATCATGAAATACAATCGATACAACAAAGGAAAAAAACAACCACCAGACAACTTAGGGTTGGACAAATTACACACTTATACGAACACTCTGACTGGGATGTAAAAGAATAATTTTGTCGCCTTTAGAAAACATATGAAGAAATGCCAGTTTTGAAAAATGTCATCTTTAAAAGGCAAATCTAAATGTCAGAGAGACAGATACTTTACACATAGAGAGCGCTGCCTTCTGGGCGTAACACAGAAAGGCGTGAGAATAATATTTTTTCCCAGTTGAAATGAACTGCAATTACCCGGCATCAAGCATACAAAGCAGTAGTCCACTCACATTCACACTCACATAGCCTGGAGAGGAGTGTAGTCACTGTTCACAATATTACTCAGGACTTTAGAGAGACAAAGCATAATGAAAGCAAAGGATGCTTTTTAATGTAATAGAGAAAAAAAGAGACTTTACTTTGTTACAATCTGCAATATGGATTTTATTAAATATAATGAAGTAAGTCTCCAATACAGAGCTGAGGCAATTAGTTAATTAATCGAGTTCAATCAACAGAAAATGTATCAACCACTACTTTCATTATTGATAAATTGACAGTTCCGTATGACGTTCTACCTAATTAAAAGAAAAATGTTAATTTATTCATGTGAGTGCAGTGACCTTTGTGCAACTGTGATCAGTCTTATGCATCAAGGGTGGCGGAGGGGGGAGGAGGCACGGTAACACTTTAATTTAAATCACTTTACATCTAAGATGCTTCACTAGATAACAGTTAGAGTTTTCTTGAATTCATTTTTGCATGAAAGCTTTTGTTTGTGTGTGTGTGTGTGTGTGTGTGTGTGTGTGTGTGTGTGTGTGTGTGTGTGTGTGTGTGTGTGTGTGTGTGTGTGTGCACGTACGTGTGTGCAATTTTCATTTTAGTATGCATGATATTTGTGTGTATGTCTCAGTTTATTTGTGCGTGGGTGAGACTTTGGCAAAGCTATTGGCATGGGGTCACAACTCTTGCCCAGAATAGACACCGATAAAGCAAGTGAAGTGGCAAGCCCTGCTTAGATCTACATTTTGCATGCTGGTGAATGTCAATCTCATGAATAAGCAAAGCAAGAATTTTGAAGTTTGTGTGGAAAACTTCTCAGTGGGGATTATGAGCAGAGGCCTGAGTGGGTGGTTCAATTCCTTTTCAATCATCAGTGGGGCTTCTGCGGATAAGAAGCTGAATACAAGTTGAGAAAACTGAGGTGCGAGCAGAGATTAAGACAGGAAGAGAAAAGGTAAAGACAGACAGCAGAGATTGAGTGCGGGAAAGCGAGGTAAAAGAGACAAAGACTCAGACCCGTCTGCTTGCTGTCCCAGGTCATGCGTTTTTGGTTGAGGTCATGTGTCAGGTCAGTGATAGCTAATCTGAACTCCGTGGCTGGAGGGCACCTTAAACCTGCAGGGCATTCAGGTATCTCTTCAACCCAACAGAAAACCACCGGGCTCTTCTCTTAGCATGCAAATGAGACAGGAACAAATGTCCCGTCACTTCTGGGGCTCCATGTCCCAAAGTGCTTAACACTCTTCCTGTCAACCACCCTCTCCAGCTGCTTCAAAAAACCCTCATGCACCTCCCTCACTCTTATTTCCTCCCTCTTATGTTCTTTAAATGAGCTTTCCAACTCCACTTCTTTCTCGCAATTCAATTTTACAAGGCCATTATCCCGGGTGTAATGTGGAGGTTAAATATATCGGGGCAGACGTTATGTGAAAATAATTAGTGCTAATGAATAATGCACTCATTCAGCTGATGAAGGATGGTTGTCAGGGTAATGGAGTGCAAGGGAGGGGCCCCTCTGACAAATGAAATTAAAATATTTAAACACTGTTTTACGATATTACCGGGCCCTCACACTTTTCCTGTTACCTACTCACTACATGCAGCCGTCCGGCCTCTATGTGACATGAAAGCTGTGCCATTACTCATGCACAAGATTTGTCTCACTCAAGACAGAGCCCAGATACAAGGAGGAAATATCCTCCACATCACACTTTTACAGTACCTTACACCACAGCTAATCATCCCTGCCACTGATAATCACTTTGAGGACATCAGAGACGCCAATCCATATCGACAGCCTGTCTTTCTGCCAGGTTATATTTTGTTCCCTTTTATTTATTGCCACTACACTCATTCGTCTTACGATCTCATTCGGTACCCATCATGTGATAATGAAGGATGTAGGTTTTAAATTGCCCAGTTTACAGCCCCCTTCCAGCCAATTGGCCCTCTGGAATCAATAATGGTGGACCAAGTGCTCTGTGACTGATAAATGGTAAAGCATCAACACCATTTCATTAGACATGATGGTTAGTGGAGGGTAGAGGACAGTGACGGCATGGGACAGAAAGCTCATGAGCTAATAATTGCTCAGTGATTCATTCACAAAACTTTCTATACGGTTAAATGACACTTCGGATGGATCGCTTCAATCACTTTCCTAAAAAACATCGACTTCCACTGACTTTAGCCATTCTCGTACTTTTGGTACTGTTGACAACAAGGTCTGGGGCTTATCCAGATTATCTGGGACTTTGTTTCTGGAAAGAGGTGTTCATTACATTGTTTTATGGAAGTTTTCAGTTTAAAAACTGCAAATTAAATTTTGCCATCATTGTAGCTGATTGGAAGCAGGAATCTAGATAGCTCAAAACCTGGGCAAATGAAACCAAAACTATTGGCATGGGTAGATGCCTCTTATGGTAACATTGGTTTTTTTTAGGGGGTTTTGTTGGCAATATTTGTTAACCAACCCTTCAAAAAAGACAAGAAAAAGGGCACAGTATGGTCGACATGTACTGTTGAATCTAAAAGGGAGAAAATAACTATTCTTAGTGACAAAATGTCAAATTGCATCTCAGATTGTTACAAATCATGCAGGTCTTTAAGTCAAGGCTATGTTCAGTTTTCACAGGACAATGGGTAGCTGTTATAAAAAGGGCTGTAAGCAGTGAAGTGTGCTGCTCTTTCCCTGGGGCTTAGCCAACACACCATAGCAAGCCACATCTGACAACTTTCTTTTATTAATCTCATATTTTGCACATTGGCCCCATACACATTTGACTTGTAAAACAGACCTAATTACAAAGCCTGTAGCATGCAAGCCTCACATCAAACAGTAAGTTACAGTAAAAGCCTATGATCTCAGTCGCCTTCTCTCTCTTTTTTCTCTCTCCCTTGCCTCCGCACAGCAGAAACACTGATTATAACAGGAACATTAAAAGGGAATTACAGCGAAACAATTTACACTTAATGTAGCAGTCATATGAACAGGGAAGAAGGATGGACAAAGATATAGCATTATTAATAATACATGATTTAATTTAGCAGCTGGGAATGTATAGAGCGGGATCAAGGCACAGGGAAAGACACACAATGAAGGAAGAGTGGTAGAGAAGGAGGAAGCAGTGAGAGAAAGACAGCTGAAGGAGAAGAAGTGAGATGATAACTCCAATGAAACAGAAAGTGTATCACAGAGTAGAGGGTAAAAAGTGGAGGAGGGAGGAGGATCAGAATATGTTGCTATGGGTTTTCTGCGCACCGTGATTAATTGGCAGTAAATATGCAAAGCCTGATGGCCATAAGGCAATCAGAGGAGCGCCACTCATCTACATGTTGCACAGTGGGCTATAATCCATCTGAGGGGCAAGGAATAATGATACCAGCAAGCAAGAATAAGAGCAGGATCTGTTTATTACCTCAGACAGATCCATAATGCATACAGATGTGAGGGAGGTAGGCAGCAGCCTCTGGCCACCAAACCCTATTGAAAAATACAGACGGTAATATTGTTTTTAGTGTAATGAAAGACAATCTGATTTAAGCACCTATTAAGGCGTGTAAGTCTGCTGTCATATAAAGTTTTAAAACAATTGCTAGAGCCGTAATGATCACTGACAGAGCGTGGAGAAAAGCTCAGATGGACATAAAGTAAGAGTTATCCTCAAAGGCAACAGTAAGGTCAACAATAAATTATATGCAAATTGCAACATGGATGTATCGTGTAAAGTGAAACATAACGTTATAATTTGGTCCAAATGTACACATGAAAGACCTTGACTATCATTACCTATAGACCTGTAGATAAAACCTACCGCTGGCAATAAAACTGCAATTTCACTTCTTGGTGGCATGTGTTTATTTTTCTTATTTGCAAAGACACACATAAACATATAAACACTCTGAAACACAAAGACCTCACTTTCCTTTCTCCTCACTGAGGACATTACCACCAGGATTCTTCTAGTGCCAGTATAAATTGTGTTGAACATTGATAAACTAATGCAATTACCTGCAGGGCAAGCAAGTCAGCTAATTTAAAGATACCAGGTTTGTTCATGCGGTAGGAGGCTCCGAATAGGCCCCAAGGGTGAAAGATGGCACCTTTATTACATCTTAGAGGTCAGCCTGGTAGCACTGTATTAGGATTGATCTTTTGATCCCTGAATGGAACCCCCCATACTGTACCGACCCCATCTGGCTGAGAAAAAACAGCTTATCTGGCGCAAAGGGTTAACTCTGCTAGCCAGGCAGCCTAATTGAGCACCACACATCTCAGCTACACAGCAGAAACAGGAACCCAGAGGGTCGTAACAAGCCAGGCATGACTTATTCACATAATAAACCAAGCAGATATCTAAATGAGCCATTGAGCTAGCCAGAGGGAGGGAGACCATTAGACCTCGTGGACTACGGGTACATATTTGTATATCTACAATTGCCCTATCATTTGCATATGTGGCTCGCTATAGAAATGTTAGTCTGTGTTCGTACCCAGGGGCCTAATGACACAACAGAACAACTTTGTACTCATTCACAGTACCATAAACAAGTCAGAGCCACATTCCTTTATTCCAAAAAAAAAAATAATAATGGCGTGAGGAATATTTAGGTTGAATTGAAAACAAAGCAGATGGAAGTCTGCTACATACCCACTGTTTACTCACTTGGGGGAAAACATTTGAGATATGATCAGTAAATGTAAGCGGAATAGTTTAACAGTTTGGGAAATATGCTTGTTTGCTTTCTTGCCGAGAGTTAGATGGGAAGATTGATATATACATCTGCCCGTTAAGTAGGAAGCCACTGCCGGCAGCTGGTTGGCTTAGTTCAGCATAAATACTGGAATCTGAGAAACAGCTACGGCTCAGTCTGAATGTAACAAAATCCACCTACGAGCACCTCTATAGCTCACCGAGTTACACATTATATCTTGAATGTTTAATCCGTACAAAAACCAAAGTGTAAAAACAACAATTTAATATTTTACTGGGAGTTATGTGCCCGACTATTTCTTTCGTTTGTATCTGTTTCAAGTCATGTTAAGAAATAGTCAAGCACATAACATCCCCGTAAAACTGTTCATTGTTTACATTTAGGTTTTAGGCTAGATTCCCTCTGTTCCCAGTGTTTTTACTCAACTAAGCTAACCAGCTGCTGGCTGTAGTGGACAGATATAAGAGTGGTATTGAAAACTGTACATTTTCATTGAATGAGGTCTTTTGATTTAAAGTACTTTTAACACAGTGAAATGAGAGAAGTTCCATTTGTTTCAGAACAGCTTTTGATGATAAGTTATTTTCTCTCTTTCTTTGTTGAATAAAGACTATTTTTTGCAACACATTCTCACATAGGCCACTGGCGCTTGGTCAGAAGCCTTGGCGTCACTTTCTAGCAAGCGGGGTAGCCCAGCATGTTTGGGCTTAAAATAAGTACGTAAACTTAGTAAAACTTAAATAAGGTAACATAAGTATGGAAAAAAGTCACACATCACTAACGTGACTTCAAAATAACTCAACAACAATTTGAGAAAGTGTGGTTGATAGTCTTGTGTTTGACTAATCAAAACCAAACAGCACCTGTGGTTTTTTACGGTCCTTATACTACGTCATCACGCTCCCGGAGCATTTTCTTTCAGCGTCTAATAATGACGTATTTAATGCCCCGGGGATGAGAACAGCGTGATATTTTTGATGGATTAATACATAGCAAACGTGCAGAAATAAAAAATAAATAAATACATACAAAATACATGAAGAATAAAGGTGCAAATTGCCAAATATTATTGTTAATACATCTTGTTTTATATTAACACACATATTTACTAATAATGTACAAAATTGTAAAGGTACAATGTACAAACCATGTACTGTGCAGAAACAGTAAATTGGTATTATAGGATGCTTTGGATGCTTGAAATTTCATACCAGAGACCCCAGAAAACAGCTGATCCTGCTATTGTGCACTCGTATTTGTCCATTATGTTGTTAATTTCAAACAATAACACAAGGTTGTCACTAATCAGAAGAGTCTCGTGGCAAATGGTAAAGGTCAGCCTTTAATGTGACCTCTGACACATAATTAAATTGCCATCTTTAACCTCTGTTACAACCTGTCACAGAGCATTGGATTACATGCTGCAAATCACTCCACCAATCAATGACAGGAGTGAGGGCAGAGGGGAGGGCCTGCTGTGTCCAGCGGTGTCTGCAGATTATCTTTAATGAAGTTGAACTGTACAGTGATCATGTTAGTGTAAATCCTAATTAGATTCTGAATGACGTCCTGCAATAACACACACTCATCCGAACAGAGTTAGGGAGACTGCAGATAAGAGCCACATGCCTTGTTCCACTTCAGCTATTAGTCATGCAAATGCAGGGGGGGATGTTGCATGGATACTTTTGATGATGATGGCCAAAACGAGCATATTTTATGCAGCAAAATACGGCAAAAACTGATAAAATGTATTGTATTGACTCATCCCATAGGAGAAAAAGTGCAGAATAATACAACTTTGGAGATGGTCTTTTCACCTATTGCTTGGATTTAATTTATATTTGCACTAATAGTGCCCTGACATCTGCCCTACATCTCAAAGCAATATGAATATTAAAATATGTATTTATTATAAAACTAGAGCCTAGAGGCTTTTATATCACTGAGAAAGCTTTTTAAAAGAATGTTACTTTTACTTAAGGTAATATAATGGTATGTTGGCAGAGAATAGGCCACCATTGATTAAGAAACTTTGTACAAAACAATGAAAGTGGTGCATTACAGCAGAATGATTAAAGTTGGGAGTAACATTTCATACAGAATTTTGAAAATCTTTTTTGTTATTCACATTGTCATACTCTCCATTCATTCTCTATGTACTTTGCTACAACTTCTAAGACAAGAAGTATAATAAATGCAAATGCCATTCCAACTTTCACACCATGTCACATGAATGTATACTTATATCACCATAAATACAAAAGAAAAACAAAAATGGATAGGCATTGGTGATCAGAAGAAAAATTAACATTGTAGCCAACACAAATCAAAAGCTTAGCTTGTTAAAGCTGAATTGACCAGTTTATAGTCTGCAGTTGCTTTTTATCTGGATCAAACTGTCATCATGTGCAAATACACATAACTGTATGTCCGTGGTAATAGCAAAGAGTAATTTGCATTATGACTCTGTATTATTTTACCTGCCTTGTGCCCAAGATTATAACAAAGTCATTTTGAGATGACATAACCTTTCAGTGACACTGTAGTAGCTGTGAACAGTTTTTGTCAAGTGGGAAACCGATTTTATGGGTCATATTGCCCTTTTAAAGGTACAGGTAAAAAGGTCTGGGTGGTCTGCAATCTGTCAAATATATGAAATCAAGTCATATTGTGACACATAAATAGCCTTTAGGTGACGCTAGGAGCTATATTCCCAGAGCAGGTAAAATATTATCATTATTATTAATATTGCTAATTATAATAATAATGCAAAATAAATCATTTCTATAACCCATGCCTAAATATTTATCATTACAGGCTAGTTTCCAAATTGAAACAGATATTAGACATACCAAACACATAATCAGAAACAATAGCGACTATCATGTTTAATGTCATGCCCGATTACTTAACTGCAAACACTTGTTTGGCCACAATTGTGATTATTTGGTTGCATGTTCAGCAGAAATTTTATTATTTATGGTGCAATTTTAATTTACAGCACATTATGCGCCTATTTTTGTCATTGCCTCACATTATCAACCGCTTAAATACTGTAACGTCGCTCTTGTTGAGGATTATCTAATTTTAGGAGGCGGAAATATGCTAGTAATGGCATAATACTTTACTCAGTGATTCAAAGATTTCTGGATAAATATGTATAGTTTTAACTGTGGCTAATTAAGCCCTGTTTGGTCTGTAACCCATTTCATTATGGTATTGTGATTACCTAACCATAATGTACACAACATGTATAAATAATAACTGAAGGTACCAACTATGTGCCAACAAATTATGCATGTTGGAGGTCTGCATATGTGTCAATGCCAAAGACTAAAAAGAAATAAAAAACTTTCAAAACAAAGTAAAATTCACTCCTCTCCAACAAGACCTACCACTGATGGGAGAACACATTGGGTGACTAATAATGTATAGGTTAATGGCTGATTGATAGAAAAACAGGCATGGTATAGTATGTCACAAACAGGCATATATTAGTGTTTCAAAAGTCAAATTACAGTATGTCGACAAAATGCATAAAAAAAAGTAATTAAAAAGTCATAGTATAGTATATCGAAAAAAGGCATAAAAAAGTAATTGTATAATATTTCAAAAAAAGTAACGAAAAAGTCACAGTATAATTAATATGTCCAAAAAAAGGTTTAAAAAAGTCATAGTAAAGAAATTGATGAAAAAACTGTGTTGAACAAAGGCATAATACATGTCATACATGTTATTACAGTATATAAAAAATGCAGGCAAGTGGTGAATGTGATGCAAATTCTTATGTCCTCCTTCTCTTCTTCTCTCCCCAGATGGATGCAGACCAAAACTGTGGATTTCTTCACTCACTTCATCCATGTCTTCTTCTTCTTCTTCTTCTTCTTCTTCTTCTTCTTCTTCTTCTTTTCTTCTACTTTATGTCCATTGACATCAGGAAAGCAGAAACTTAACACGGCATCTGTGGCAGACTGAGACTGCTTCTGTTCTGACTGGACCTTGGCCCATTTGTAAAACATCTGTCTCTGTCTCTTACTGTTGCTAAATGTAGCGCTTAACTTAATGTACATTGATGATTACTGCAATTTTGGGGTTGTATCCAGATTATTGGAAGTAGTTTTGGATAAAAGTGTCAGCCAAATGAATGTAATGTAATGGCACTAGATTTAAAGAAAATTCGCTTGAGGAGAAACTTTGGAGTAAGGTAAGTTTACATCACAAATGGTGCCTAAGAAAACAAAATACTTATTATGCCTCATTTTCTCTCCAGAAAAAGAATTCATTAAAAAACAGTTACAAAAATATAGACATCCAATTGATTTGTATAGTTTTTTTATTAAATAAGCAATGGGTCACAACAGGAGTAATTCAGCAAGAAATTAAATAAACTAGTGCACTCAACAAACTCAGTCAGAGTTCAGTTGAAAAAGATATGTTCATAGACTTTAACATCATGTGACTGTGTGTCGGGACGTTTTCATTACTTGGATTACTATACAACTCTGAGTTAAATCTTCAGTTCAAGTGACCAGATATATTTGTTTTAAAAATCAATAAATGTAGGAGTCAACTATATTCCCAGAGAGCGTTGTTGTAAGAAATGACCAATCAAAGATTTTTAAAGTGAAATTCAAAAGCTGAGCTTTTTAGAGCCTGCTGGAGAAATTCACAAATTTGATTCAGTTCACTTTTGGATTCATTTTGGAGCAATCTAGCAGCTGTAGCGAGTTTTGTCTCATTACAATAATGTAGCGTAAATTTGTCAGTTGTTTGTCTCCAGGTAGGAACAATGTATTGGTCCAATAAGTAAGAACAAATACAAATTGTTAATCAGAAGATAAATAACATGTATTATAGTTTTGGATTCTGCGCTGGCGCAAGCACTTGAAGAAACTCCATCGTCCTCAATTTTGGTCCAGAACTCTGCATTCATCTGGAGGGGAAAAAGAAGGACAAGAGTAATAAATAAGTTATGAAAGATCATAGTATAGTATCTCACAAACAGGCAAAATAAAAGTCATCATATAGTATGTCGAAAAAGTCATACTAAAGTCATAGTATAGTATGTCAAACAAAAGGCATAAAAGTCATCGTATGGTATGTCGAAAAAAGTTAATAAAAGTCAAAGTATAGTATGTATACTATGACTTTTTTTACATACTATACTATTGGCATATACTTTGGCATATTACACTATGATATATATTTATTATACTTCTTTAAGGCATACTATACTATGACAATTTCAGGATATACCATACTATGACCATTTTTATGATATTCTATACTGTAACATTATCTATGACATTGCTATGATATAATACACTATTACATTTCCATGGCAAACTATCCTTTTTTACATACTATATTTTTTCATGAAATATGGTACTATGATAGTTGTATGACTTTTTTATGACAAACTATATTATTATTTTTATTGCATACTATAACTATTTTAGGACATTTTAATAACATATTTTGTACAATGTTAACATTTATTATTTATTTTTTATATTTTTATGCCATACCATACCATATATTTGTGCAGCTGTGAGCTAGCCAGTAGGTCACGCTTGTCGCTAACTAAGGGTTCATCCACAGGGGGCGTTGATTTCCTTTGACAAGAAGAGTAGGAAAAGTATAACAGCAATATAAAACGCCATGTTCCTTCTCACAAATAATCTTTCATTTTTTACTTGCATCATTTGGGTGAATTTGAGTTAATGAGTCATATGACTCATTCATTTTCATACAGATAACTGTTACTCATCATAACACCATATTTCTTATTAAACCTCACATGAAGGCTCATTATCAAGGTTACAGCCCTGCGCTACTACTACAATGGTGGGCGTAAACCTCATAATAGCGTGTTAGCTGCTAACTAACTAAACTGACCCAGTTAATGCAGTTGCTAATAAACACTTATAGAACCTAACACAGTGCCATCGAAATACTGTGTAAACATTGCCCTTGCCCAGGATACCTAAATAACATCAGCAACTTACCTGCAAAATGCAAAAATATTACTTACGCTTACACAGTATATGTTGCCTAAATCTTGAACATAGAGATTATAATATAACACCTCCCCCCCAAAAAAAGTGCCCAAAAGAGGGGATAAAATGAAAGCTGTTTTAAGTACAGTATATTTTAGAGGGACTAAAACCAAAAAGTACAATTTCATTTTTTTGCCATATTTTTATTTTTAGGTAGCTGCAACGCTATGGTTGAAGCAACATGACTAAAAGATCATTTTATTGTGATCAGCAGGTTCGGGGCAGCCATGTTTTGATTCTTTGATGGCATTTCCCTGTTAGCAGAGTTAGCTGGGATATGTGGTCAGCAGACAAGGTTAAAGGACTTTGTTATGTTCTGCTAACGCAGCAGTATTTACAGACAAACTGAGGATGATGGAGAAGCATGTTTTTGTCCTGCAGGTGAGTAATAACGAAAGATTCCTTTTATATAACATTATATTCTAGTGGTGAAGTTTTACAACTGAAGCTGCCTTCCTTACACAGACACTGATACCCCAGCAAAACAGCAGCTCCAGTTACGGGGAAAATTGTGTCCCCAAACTCAAATGATCCTGAATGACTATGCCGATTATGATTTAGGAGCTGCTAGTTTTATTTCAAACTGTGCCTTGCTTTGTGGCCGGGGGCCTTGTGTTGTTTAAAGGGTTGTCGGGGTATAAATACTAAATTAATCATGCTTTGGCTCAACTTGCTAGGGACTGAAATTTGCTTATGGAGGCCCATGATCACATAAAATATTAATGGCTTTACAGAGAACTGGCATTGTAGCAATGGGGGCAAGGCCTGTGAAAGCGTAGAGCAGTGTGTTGGGAGGGGTCACTGTTTATTTGAGATCAGAAACACCTTCCTCATATCTTCAATTTAAATGGATAAGAAACATACAGCAAGTGACCAAAACATTGTGTTAGCACATAATCCATCCATTAGGATGAATTTTGTACGTATTATTCTACAAAATTGTCAAAGTGGTAATTGGTATTAATTGACATGCAGCAATGTTTTTGTGTTGTGAAAATGCAAGGATGATATTCAAATGAATATGAATAAATACATCAGAAGTGTGTAATGTTATGCATTTTCATAGTTGTTGCATATCCATTTGACCGACTTCTTGAGTCCCCGAGGGCTTCTAAAAGAAACTACAATCGTTTTCACTGACAGACAGCAAATCTCCAAGCAAACAAAAGTGAGACTTTGAACCAACAGATCCTTTCTTTCCTAGTAAAACATACTTTCAATTTCATCTTCCTACTCCATACACAAAAGAGAGAAGAAAAAAAAAATCAACATTATCACAGCTCGTTCTAAAATTTCATGCCATTTGTCTCCTCGACACAAATCAGAAAGTAAAGATTTATATAATGGATGACACGGATGCTGTAAACTTGTTAGCCCATATTTTCTGAGCTCACACAGAGCATATAAACATCCTCTACCCGCTGAGACACAAAGGGAGGCCGGGAGAGCTCTCAGACATCACTGCACGCCAGTCACAAGTCACGAGACGACATGGGGCTAAGTCCTAAATCTTCTTTAACACATTTATTTACGTAGCTGTTCCACAAAGTGCTACGGGAACAATTGAAAGGAAATCTGGGAATTTGTGTATATCTAACTAGTTTACATGATAAATAAAAGCTACAGGTCTGTGACACGACTACAGAGATGTGCAGCTGCAACAGCTTGTTGGATCGCAAATGATGCTTTGGTGGCACCACAGTAGGTAAATGAGACGGCAGAAGGGGGCATTTAATACTCCCATACCGAGAGACAGAGGGATGAGGGAAAGTTTTCTGGTGGTGGCGCGGGGGGGGAAACGGCTTAAATGATAAACAGCAGATATTCTAAAAGAACAAATCAGATTTTTCACAATTATCTCTGCAAGCCTGACAGGCACCAGGGGTGGCCATGCAACACCGAACTGGTGGAGACTGATTGGGTTATTTGTCCTCTCTTGTTCGGGGCTGAAAGATTGTGGGAGCTGTTCTGTAGAAAGCCTCTCTGCAGGTGTATACCAACTCCTTACAAGAAGCAAAATCCCTTTAACCTTAACATCACGACTCATATTCATGTGTAGTTTGAAGAAAGCTAAAGTTGACACAGAGGGCATTTTGACATGTCACGGTAGAAATAAAACGAATGATGGCTGACTTCCATTTAGGGCATTATGGCTCACCACTTCCATAGCTTGTTGGGACACATGAAAATAACAGTCATTGTAAATGTTATTAGTAACATGTTCTTTTCCTAGTACAAGTCAAAATGTCAGCTATTGGAGAGATGACTGTTGTAAACGGGATTTTTTGTTACAATAGTTATAAATTGCTACAAAAAAACCACAGAGATCAAACCGTTCAGCGATCACAAATACAGGTCACATCCTGTGGAATGGATGGTAGAGCTGGGATAGACTTCATCCTATGATTTTACCTTTCACGGCAGCTCAATTCTCACGATTGTCAGCAAATCACGTGAGCATCGTGGGATCACACATCCCATAAAACAGACCACTTATGTCAGTAAAGATTCCCAAGTTAAGGACTTGCGTGTGTTCACACTTTCAAGAGTGTTGTACGATTACAGAGTTGGTTGAGTGAGAATTAAAATACTGATATTCTATTGACAGTGTCATGTATTTCAATTGAATGTGGACTTATTTGATACAGGTTATTGGCTGACTACATATTTTTTAAATGCTGGGAGTCGTGTGCGCCATGAAGTGGTCCTCAATCTGTTCCAGGTTCAACTTCTCTGCTTGAATATTCTAAAAGCATAAATGTATCCAGTCCACTCAGCATTCTCTGTCCAACTGCACTCTTCAAAGTTTCCAAACACTGAGCTGAATGAGGCTTTCGTCCTCACATACCCGAGAGCAAAAGCTCCAAAGTAAACAGAGGAAGTCCCACTGAAGGATCACCATGAGCATGTTGGCCAGACCCAGCATGCACCTGCTGGTGACATAACATCACGGGTGTTTGATGTGGGTCCCTAAGCCGTCGGCCGGGTGGTGCAATAAATATCGTCTTTATTAAAGTAAAAGCAACTTTTTTTTCTTAAAATGTATTAAGCCAAAGAACAATAATGCTAACCATACTTCATGTGATTGTTACTTGCAACGGCAAAGTACAATACTTGTGATAGAAAGTACTGAAGAAAAGGCTAAATTGTATTAAGTATGCCAAGTTTTCTAGGAGAGAATGTTTTCAAACTTTGTCCAAAAATAGAAAATAATGTTCAATAGCTTAAAATATGTTTTACCCACAGAACCAAGATGGCAGCAGGCATTTATTTCACAAAATAAACAATGTGATTAACATTTATAGATATTTCTGAAATAAAAATTCCAATACATCAGCACATAGTTTAAAGACAAATGGTGTCACAGTAAATACTAAATTACAGTCTAAGATGTTGTGGCCTCTTGAAGAAAGAAGAGTTGTAGCTGGATGCTGCAGAGACACACCTCCTGTAACAAAAAGAACACAAATGTTCTTAGTTCTTGTATTTAAAATCTATTTTAGCCAAGTTATGCAAATTTTTTTTAGGCTACGCATTAACAATTTTTGGCAAAAATATACATTTAGCAAAATATACTATCATATTACGTCATGTTCTTACCGTGGCATGGAAAGCAATGCAATTTTTTAGATTACCTTACCAATCCCAAAAAGAAAGAAAAAGTGATAGAAGTAGGAATTTGAGGAAGGTTTGCTCTTTAGGGGAAGAGGAAGTTTTTTTGGTTTTTTGAAATGGTCTTTTTTCAGCTCTTTTAGGAGTGTTATTTTTTCACTGCCATTGCATTTAGTTTTTTTTTTTTTTTTTTTATGTTTTTCTCTTTTTTGTGGCAGGATGTTTTCAGACCATTTCAATTCTTTATTTTTTGTACAATCCAAAGTTAAGCCAAGAACTGAGAAGCCAAGCTTTCATACAAATCATTGGAATCCAGACATAAAATATTTACACATGAGCATTTAAACCAGTCAACCTAATACTATTCTGCAAAAGCTACAGTCTGTCATTCAATTAAATTACAACACAGGTTTTGTTTTCTTAAACTAAGAGTTAAACAACAGGTGTGCTCAGCTGTCACATGTCCAGACTAATTATTTGTTTTGTGAACCAAAAAAAAAAGAAAAAAAAAAAAAAGAACAATTTCTACATTAAGAGCATTAAAAAATTCACCATTGTGGCATCTGGAATACACATTAAAAATAATCAAACTCGTACATGGTTCTTCTGCTAGTTACACATTTGAATGGGGAAAAAAAAAAAGTCTAGCCAAAGTAAAATGTGCCTTGTTTGTTTATGAACAGGCATTGAAATCTTTTAAATTTGCTTGCTGGTCTTCTTCCAAACCAGTGCATCCGGGGAAGAGCGTCCAACTGATCTTCATCTGCGCCAAGAGCGAGGCTCGTTGTCGTCTTCTTCCTCATCATCATCCTGCAGCAATGCATCGTCACTCAGCGACTCCTCTGGGTACTGACGAGATCAAATTAAATTAAATAAAAACACTGAGATTAATGCACTTAAAAAGTGAAGGAAAGACAATTTAAAGTAGAAAGACCTTTTATTTTGAGCATCATCAGCACTCACCTAGCACCATGTATTTAAAAAAGGTCTCTGGGGTGACTACATTCTCAGCTTGAGAGTATCATGTTGCAGACAGACCAAATGCTTAATGAAAAGTATGAGTGGCAATGAAAAAGTCACAAAGACAATCCTTGCTGTAATGTGTAATGGCTCCCTCTTGTGTTCTCAAAAAGTAACACAACAGGAAAGAGGTATTTAATAAGGTTTCCCCATATATCTGAGCAGAGAACATCCAAATATCTCCCCTTAAGTATACATTTCCTCCTGGAGTTTTATTCAAGGATCAATGGTAGTACTCCTGCCCGACCTCTCTCCTTAAGGTTCATCATCTATATATTAAATCTTACGCAGAATCAACAGACCCAATCAGCTACCGTAGGTGCTATAAAGAGAAACGGAAATATATGCAAAATGAGAAATGTCCACAAACCTCATCCTCCTCTGGTTCTGCGTCATCAGCATCCGCAGTACTGAGAGTCGTGACCGCTTTATGCCAGGCCAGACGCAAATTCTGGTTGTTGAACCTCACTCCATGAAGAGCCGCCTACAGGTGGTCAAAAAAAACAGAAACGTGTGGTTAGAAGTTTTAAAATGGAGGTGAAAAAAAGGGTACATCAAGAATTGGGGAAATAATGGGCATAATCAAAAACAGCAAGAAGACGTTGGCGCTCCAGCAGGAGCAAAGAACCCAATAATAAAAAGTCCAAATACTGGAAAATAACTTCCACTGTTGGAATTCCAAGGGGCTCAATTAAAAAAGAAAGTAAAGAGTATTCTAGTGTTTGCATGGCTGATAGTTGACTCACCTGTTCTGCCTCTGCTCTTGTCCTGTAAGTGATGACCGCAGTCAGGTTGTTTTCATCAATCTGGCAATCTTCAATCTCTCCAAATTGCTTCAAAATTGGGAAAACACAACATTTTGGTCACTTTACAAACCAACTCATCCTTGTGTAAATTATTGAAAACTGATATTATGCATGTTCTTTTTCAGTTACCAAACCAATCTTGTTTTAAATTAAGTGGGTTTTCTACAAGTCGCTTTTAATATTGCAGCTGCTTTACCTCATTCCCACCATTACTCATAAAATACTTGGGGGTGGAGGGGCTGAGATGAATCGATACACATTAGAAAATCGCATGACAGTCATATATATTAAAATATATATCTTTAGTTGAAACGGTTTCTGCTTCTTGAATGCGTTTCTGGTGGTTGGGGAGTGAATAACTTGATCATGTGAAGATGAGTTAGGACTTACTGGATGCACCAAAGACCATTTAATTTGTATTTAGACAGACTGGACTGTGATTGTATGTTGTTGCACCATAGGTGGTCAGTTGCACTGTACAGTTGTAACCACCAGAGGACACTGTTGATTATTTTGCCAAACTGAGCAAAAGTAATAATTCAATGCACATGGTATTATTGTTTATGCCATGGATCACAATTAATATTAAAACGAGTAAAAAAACAATATATAGGTTTTAGAAATATATAAACAAGGTATTTCTATATTCTTTTTACTGAAATCCTTATTCATGGTATCACTTCGGGGTAAAAATCCAATTACATTAATAGTTAAAGAAATATGATGCATGTCACTTTAGTTCTGTTCAACCACACTACACACAACCTTAATCCAAAGTAAGGACGTGAGAACAGCTGAAAGCTATATTTGTCATGCACTGAATGTTCAACCCCCCCCAACAGCTACACGAGCAGTGCCCTTTAACACAGTCCTCTTATCTCCCACCAACATCTTCCATCAAGCGGTCTCATTGGTTAACTGCAGATAGCACATCTCCTTTTCTCAGTAATGTAGTTACAGGCTGACTTACAGCAAAGTGTGGCAGCAGGTCTACATGGTCTGCCTCAGTGAATCCAAAGATCGCCATCGCTCGCGGTCGATGGTCCACGACTGCATGCAGCGAAACACCTCTTCCCCGGCCTCTGGAGCCCCTTCCCCGGGCCCTGAGAGCACCACGGCCCCGAGCGTGGACCCCCCGGCCTCGTCCTGGGGACAGGATTCCCCTTCTAGCCGCCTGGGTAAAAACAAAAAAAGGGGATGAAAATAACTCAAAGAGAGCACAAATATCTGTCCGATATCATAAAAAACACATAATTTGAGTTGTGGAGAGGAAACTCTAAAGTTTGAGGGAGAGTTTTTGTCTTTCAAGATCAATACCTCGATTTGCAGCTGCGTGTACTTCATCTTCAACATAGCAATGTCCTCTCCGGCCTGGGTCTTCTTGTACAGGTCCAGCTCCGCGTCCAGCAGTTCCTTCTGTGCCTGAAGACATTTTAATCAACATCAGGAAAGACAACTTTGCAAGTCGGAAGTAATAAGTCAAAAGCAACTGGATAAACTGAAAAACTAAAAATCCAGTTGTTCCTTCAAAGCAAGGAAGCATATACTGTGTATAACTACACACAAGGCAAGGGGATATTCATACAGCAAGAGGGAGGCAAAACCAGTAGAAATGTAAACCCAATCACAAGAATAGCACAATCTAGCTTTTAGCCGAAGAGTTTTGTGTTTGTGTTGCATGGATGGCACCAGTTGGGTGAAGGCCATACCTGTGCTCTGCTCTTGGCTGTGCGTAGCTGGTTGTTGCTGCCTGAGATTCCCTTTATCTCCTCTTGAAGTTTGCAGATGCTCTTGGTCAACGTGCCTAAATTGTCCATGATCTTGGCTTTATCCTCCGCCTTCATTGTTTTGTTCTTCTCAAGTTTGGATATCAGGAGCTGCACGGGACGGGAGCAGAAAAGCAGAATTACAAATTTAACTATTGTTTGCGCCGATGCCAACAGAGTATTTGAATAAGTATAAAACACCGACAGCCACAAGTCACACAGGATGGGAGACAGGGTAAGATTTGATATGTTATGAAAATATGGATAATTTTACTGACTTTGCAAGTACAACTTTCAAAGCCATAAAGAACATCCAATATGCCTATCTTTCAAACTTTCCAACGCTTGTTCCTCCACTGGTCTCTAAACAGTGCATGTACTGTTGCAAACGAATAGCCTATAAAGTAGGTCAATTCAATTAATGCAAACACATTTATTATGGCTGTATAGCAACAGACATTTACAGCCACATTTTTGCTACAAGACAGTTAAGAAAAATGCCCAAGAATATTTTCCATAGACTAGGCACCCCTAGATAGTCATTAGATGTCTATCTGTGCAATTTCAATTGGCATGAATGTTTGACGCTATCACGCTACATGTCCATTACCTGCACATTGCAATGACAACGAATGTAAACAAAGCTGGTTTAAATCCAGAACAAAAAAAACAAAAAAACTACAGCCAACCTTGATTATTATAACCAATGATATAAAAATTATGAGATTTAGGCTATATACACTTTACACACACTTAATTCAGACCAAGATGTGTATGTATAAATAATTACGGGCCTTAATGTCTACCACATTACATTTTCTGTACCCTTTAGATAAACAGACCAGGCCTGTTTAAATAAGATACAGCCTAGGACTACATTCATATAGATGTTTCCCTTTAATTTCACTTTTAACTGTTCTGTTCATTTTGCACTAAAGTTCTCAATAAGATGAGAAACTTCTCAATACTTTATTTGTCAAGTATTTAATTCACACATGATAATACAAAAATAGGCTTTACCATGTGGTTAACTCATATAGACCATATTATTATGTAATTACCAGAAAACATACTATATTGTGATATATATTGTTAGAGATATGAAATTACATTAATCAGGACAGAAGCTGTAGGCAACAATGCCCAGCCTTAACATAGACACATTGTTATCTAAGCCCTGGATATTGCATGTTGAGACCTGATCTTCAACCCTTTCACAAATACCACACAGTAAACGAGTCCCAGATCCCACACTAGGCTCTCAAACGCAGCTTTGGTTTGTTTGTTTTGATTTACAAACGCAGTGCACTGACTTGGGGATTCATGTTGCCTCATGCTGCTTAAGCTGTGAGTCAGTCCTCTTTTACAGCTCACACACCGACATTTCTTTTGTCTGGCGAGGTTGCAGAATCTAAAGCAAACATTTGACAGAGACACTTGAAGGTACAAGCCAAAGACCTCTCCTCCAAGTTATCTTACCTTCTGTGTCTCAATGTGCTTCTCCAGTATTTCCTGCTTTTTTTTCCTTACGTCCTGCTGTAGTCTCAGAGCTTCCTGTAAAATAAATTATGGGAATGATTAGGTACTGCCTTCTGTTTTAATATGAGAATACAAGGTGCTTGTGGCCTCAATTCTAAATATCTCCACTTCCCACCAATCCTCTTCTCACCTGTTTCTTCTTCAGGGCCTCCTCTGAGGATTTCTGGGCTGCCTTCAAGGCATCGGGATTGTATACAGTCTTTGTGAGGCCCATGGATGTTGAAAACACCTTAAAAAAAACAGCACATAATATTTAGACAACTTGAAAAAGGCGGCGAGAAATTCCCAAAACAGAATTAGTAATTCTGAACAGTGAGAACGCTTACTTTTTCAATCGAAGCTGCTGGTTTGGCAGAGAAACCCAAACGGTCCTTCACTGACAGCTTGGAGGGATTCTGCTGCAAATCGGGAAAACATCGATAACATTTATACACACATTCTAAAGATTTTTGACTAGTATGCATGTGGAAAAAACACACTCAACGCTATCTCACACACACACACACACACACACACCTGAGAGGCTACACTGGAATCTTGTGATGGCTCAGAGTTTGCATTGAGCAGGGGTCCGAGGCGATCTTTGACGGACTGCTTAAGAGACGCGTCTGAGGCCTGCTGAATGACAACGGAGATGTTAATCACATTATGTCTGGATTAATATATTAAGGCTAATTTAGTCTCTTAAAAAAAACATTTTTCTTCCAACAACTCAAAAACAATCTCAAATACAATTTAAATTATTTTAAGAATCACATGGAATCAACTTGTTCATTCACAAGTGCATCTTATTTCAAGATATTTACTCTGAGTGGAAAATTTGAGCCGGACAAATACTAACAATAATTTGTGGTGGTGTTAGAACAGAACATTTTATAAATCAACCACATGTTATGAGCGACGGATGTAAAATTAACTTTTACCATGTCTGGCTGTGACTGAGGGTGCTGCTGGGAGATAGACTGGCCCTGACCATCACTCCCATCGTCACGAAACCAGTGCACCCTGATGAAGCGGTTGTTGAGAACAGCCTCTGTGCTTTGCATAGCCCGCTTGGCCTCGTGTGGGGAGGCAAACTGGATCAGTGCCCCCTCTGGGTCATTCTGGAAGGCCACCTGTCAAAACAAAATACAAATGGTATCGTGAGACACATGCTGTAGAACACTGGAGGACTTAACCTCAACATTGAAAGGTTATGAACAAAACTGCAACTGAATGATGTGACTTTCACCAGACCAACCCAGCTGAGTACACTACTCATTACAAAATGGGTAGCGCATATCAAGCTATTTAATTGGTTCATAGCCGTGATATAATAATCGACAATGTTGCCCGGGATATGCAAGCAAGCAGAAACGCACTAACACTAACGCACTGTCTACTTGTTTATCAGATGGGTTGAAAAGCATAATATAAACATATAAGCTACGTTTTAAAAAACAATATCAAAGATTAAATATAAACCACTACATTAACCAAAACGTCAGTCATTAACATTCCCCTATGTGTCAACTGTCAATACTGATTTAAATGATTTAACCTTTTGATACCAGATTTACTCAAAGACTTTGTTCACATATTAATTACCTATTGTGCTGCACCACAGATTGCACTACACATCAACTACATGGTTTCATTATATATAGTCATTATATTATTGTGACAAATAATCTATTTATTATTTACCTATCATGTATTGGCTACTAACCATCAAAGCTGTGATCTATTGCGCCACACAAAGAGACTGACCTGTAGGTTGACAATGGTGCCAAACTTGCTGAAATGTTCATTGAGTTTGCTGATGTTGTTGAGCTCGGGAGGAATTTGACGAACCAGCAGCTTGGCGTTTGGAGAGAATGGGACTCTTTTGTGGAAGCCCTGGTGGTTGGGTTTGTTAAAGTTTGGCCTGTGCACAGAAGAGAATTGTTGAACAATTCAATGAGGGCAGTATTAAACAAACCTCTGTCAACGGTGATTAAACTACAGGGTTTAGAGGCAGCACTTTTATTTTAATATTACAAAAGAAATGTTGTCTTACTTGTCAAACCAAGGTTTCTTCAAGGGAAGGCCTCCGTCATGAGAGACAGGTGGTCTCTTCCTCAAATCAGATTCCATAACGATCCTCATGCTGTTGTTCGGGATCTTGTCTGGTGGGAAACAAACAACGACAGTTCAGTTTTCGGACTACAGTGCACACCACTCAAAAATAGAGGGCAAGACATTTAAAAACAAATACAGTAGTATGTACTGAATGCTGGTCAAAGTGCTGAGCACGCTAATGGTGGGATGGAAAGTACATGCATGATTTAAGACAATCTATTCAAAGCTCAAATGGTCCAGTTCATGTGAACAATACCTCTTGGTGGCTGGTCCACTTCCCCCATTGTGAGACCAATCAGGTTAGGTCTCTGGGCATTGACCCGATGGCGGTAGAGCGGCCTGGAGGTATTGGTGATGCTGGGAGCCTCAGGATTATACACATCTGTCTCATAGTTGTCTAGTCAGCAGAGAGAGGATACTTTGATTCGTAAAACAGCAAGAGTACAAGTCATTTATAAATACAAAAATAAATTTGTAATTCCAAAACACACACAACCATTACCAGAGGTGAAGCGTGGCACTGGGGCCTGGGGAAGTGAGGAGCGCATCCCAGAGGTGACAATGGTGGGAACAGAGCTGGTCATGGAATTGGGAGGAGCATCCATGCCCGACGGTTGCAGAGGAGGAAGCGGAGGAGGAGGACCTGTGTTAGATAGAGTTAAACAAAATGCTATCGAATGAAAAGTTTGAGCAAAAAAACAACCAGTCAAACCAAATTCTGACCTGTGCTGAACTGTTCCTCAGGCATGTAACTATTTCTTGCTACCTGTTTTTAAAGACAGTCTTCAGTTATATAGACTATTCAATAGTTTAAAACATGAGCATTATATGTGGGTTTATTTCCTTTATAATAGAATAATGCCCTTCTAGGTTTCCATTATCAGGAATTAATGGACAATGTTGAGGTTGCCTCCGCTAAGTCCATTACTTTGCAGCACCTCGTCAGACATTATCCTTTACTTACTAATTATGAAAAACATTTGACTGTTTGGAAGAATAGAAGTTTGACATTCCATGCAGAAACATATCGCAAAAGTCTTCGTTATTATCCATCGGGCACTTCACAATTCAGAGAAATGTGTCAATTCCTACCTCCAACCGGTGGAAGGCTGGGTGGGAGGGAACCTGGTGGGGGAACGGGGGGGCGCAGGTTCACAGGTGGGGGGTTCATAAGAGGTGGTGGTGGTGGGAGGCCTGGGGGCGGTGGTGCGTCTCCACCTGGGATTGGTGGAGGTTGGAAGGGCAGCATGTTGGGCAAATTGACATCCTCCACTACAACTGGGTCACTTCCATGGTCGAAAGGACACATGTCCCCCCTCATGCAGAAGCCCTTTTCTGGAAGAGATGGCAGACGCATATAGAACATCAATCTCACAGAAGCAGACAGCCGTGGCAGTGCTGCCTTTTTGCATAATCTAATTTTAATTGTCATATTCAAATATCAGTTTTTTTTATTATCTAAATATATATATTCAAATTTGTAATAACCGTTGACAGCTCTAAAAGCTAATATACACACTACATCATCAATGCAATATTGAACAATGTTTTCAAACATCACAGATTTTCCCTGATATCGTGCAGGTCTACTTACCATCGTAGTCACGGCATCGCTTCCTCTGTTGAGGGGGTGGTCCTCTATTGAAAAGGCCACGATCCACAGGGTGCCCAGGGCGGAAGTCTGACCAACTCTCAGTGGTATTGTTGCTATGATGGTGTGTGGGGGCAATGACTGTAATGGTGCTGCTCAGTGTTGGCACAGGGAAGAGTGAAGTGGTTGCAGTGGGGACTAGGGCTGCTGGGGGGAAGCAATCAGCACTCTCTGGCCTGTCCACTCGATCATGATCAAACTTCAACTTTCCAGAATCTCGTTCTGCAAACAGACAAAAAAAAAAAAAGCAACATTTCTCATTATCCAGTTTGTCTATGTTTATGTTGTCTGCATATGAACAGTTGTGTGAGCTGCTATCACTACTGGAATGTGTCCGTCCAAAATCCGTTGGTCAATGCTGATATGTCATCGTTTACAGTAGGTAAATCCTAAAATGTATCTACAGGAACAATGAAATTAATTCTGAAAAGAAAACTTAAAAACACACCACACACAAATATTAAATTTTACAAATTGGTGAAAACCATGATAATCTTTGTTTTTAGAAGCTTCTTAGTCAGCTGTAATCTGATTGGAAACACTTTGCAAGGTCAGCCACACACAATCACAACCTTTGAGCAAACTGAAGATTCAGAAGAATGGTGTTTCAAAATCCAGGTTTTGGTGTCATTGCTCCCTCCAAAGAAAAACAATGGTTCAAACTGGCACAAAGTGATCCTGTTGATCATGTGTCTTTTAGATCCATCGATCAGGTTCTTACCTCTACTCCTGCTTCTAGACCGTGTTCTGGTGTGTGACCGGCTCCTGCTGCGATCTCGATCCCTATCCCTGTCCCTGTCTCTATCCCTGTCCCTCTCTCGGTCGCGGTCTCGGATGTGATCCTTGCTCCAACTTCGGCTGCGGCTACGACTGTAACCTCTCCTGCGATTGTAGCGGTCGCGGTACGAGTCCCTCCGTGGTGGGATGCGATCATACTCCCTCTTCCTGGAGCGGTCGTCTCGCTTACGATCATCTCCTCTCCTAAAAGTTTGGGGAAACAAAAACATGACAATTAGTGAAAAGTAAATACGTGTTGAAAGACAAAGTTGAAACAGGCAGTCGCACACACCTGATATCTCTGCTGTAACGAGAACTTGATTGGGGTGGGCTGTGATTCACTCTCCGAGGAAACTTCTTCTCCCGGTCGTCTTCACGGGTTGTCTGAACAAACGAAACAAGTAACTTCAAGTAAATATGTTCCATCTTAGATGGCCACTGACATGAATGGTGCTCCGTATTGTTTGGTACCGTAAAGTGCACATGTGATGGAACAACAGTACTCAAAAAGTACTTAAATTGTTCCCTCTTCCTCACCTCATCTTTTTTCGGCTCATCCTTCTCAACTTTGAGCAGAGAGGATGGTTGATCTGGCTGTGGGAGGTAGTTTTTGTTGTTAATGGCTTCAAACAGCTTATCCACAAATGGCTGGGTCTCTGAAAGAAGGCAATAGTCCAAATAAAGATCATATATTAATTCATAAATAAATAGTAACACACGTGTCAAATGAAAAAAAAATGCTTGACAAGTACAACTTTCATGAAGCAGGTGGATTAAATACCTTTCTGGAGAAATACATCCAACTGGTCTATACATAGGGCTTTAAGTTCCTTTTCAGTTTTGTCTTTCTTCACCAAAGCAACAACATACTTAGCAAGAGCAGAGGGGTCTGCATCACAGCTGGAATTGTTCAGAGAGAAAAAATGCATAAGAAAAACAAACATCACAACAACAAAAAATACCATCTCCATGACAAAAAGCCAATAAATGTGTAACATTATCGGTCCCTTGTGACACCTTCACGTCAGCGTGCGTGTCTCTAACATTAGGTGGTCTAACTCAGGCTGAACTAGAAGGGCTGAAGCTGAGTGGAGGAAACAGCTGAGGTGCTAATAGCTAACGCTACTTACATTGGCTCGAGGGTTTCAGACAGCCATGTTTTCAAGGCATCAAGGTTTTCAATGATCATTTTAGATCCAGCCGAACTTCTTCCACCACGGCCAGAGGTAACGCCAGCTGGGGTTCACGCTGCTTATCTGTTTGACATCAGCTGGTGAAACGAGCCACTTCAGTGGTCCTTTGCTCGGCGGTGGTGCTACAAAACGCCGCGAGCCGAACAGCCGCGTTAACGTTGGCTAGCCGCGCTACGGTAGCATGCGTCTTTACAGGCCTCAAACGTGCCGCGCGATCACCCGAGTCTCGTGCTGCGTTTTAATGGAGGTGGAGACGTGGGGAGTCTTTTGTTTCTCAACACCAAACCACCTGACCCTGGAGGTTGTAGAGGTTTGTTATCCGTTAAACTTAATGGAGCACCCACGCTTAACTTGCTACTTTAGCCTCTCTCACTAGCTAACATGCCATGGCGACTATTTACTTCCGTTGGTGTTCTCCTCGCCAAGTCTCGCGAGAGCACCTCTCAGTCCCGGACACGGTTGTTCTTCAGAGAGTTATGTGACTGTCAGCAGCCCCACGTCACTCCAAGACACATTGAACATGTGAGACCAGATGAACCAACGTGTTCATTTATTTTAGTTATTTACAGCAAATGAAATAAATTCACGTTGCATAATGACCAGTGTCAGTTTAGGGGTATTATCAAATCTCATTGTCTGATTGTCCTGTGTTGTTGTTGCATTGCATGAACACGTGCAGTGCAATTCTGCGCACAAAAACATCTGCTTGTTCAATTACCCAACTTAAATAATGTATAGTGAGTCAAGGAAGTCGAGAGACGGAAACGGAGACCTTCAAAGTAAAGGTTGCACGTTTTCAAAGGCGTTTGCTCCAGCGATCAATCTAAGGAGAGATAAATTAAATAAATAAACAAATAGGCTAAATATTGCCTATTTGTAAATATTGAACATAATAAATTACTGTTATATTATATTATATATTATATATAAGTTATATTTCTGCCACTTTCCCACATCTCATCGTAAACTGCCAATGGGCACAAACTCATCAGTATGTAATGATTCTTTATATTATCAATTTATTTACCTAAATAAAGACTTCTTAAACTATTTGGGTGAATGTTTCAGGCTATAGTGTTGAGATGTGTGATGAGTCTGACTGTAAAAAGAGTTGATTTACATTGAACTTTGACTTTATTGCTGGCTCTGTTGTCACGAGAATAACGCCACTAAGCTAAAATCCTTCAGGTTTATTTATCTTTCACACTTTTAACTATTCTACATTAAACAAAATAAATGAATGAATACAAATGTGCTGGATTATCCTCTGGCCTGTACAAAACAAAAATTAATCCAATATTAAGCATAGGGTGTTGTAATACCATCATCGCTCAAGATTCGTTAACGAGAATGCTTTATTAAAATGTGGATAGCCTTTCTTTAATTAGCATTTTCAGTACGGTCTGCACATGTTTCTGCTCACAACATGGGTCTGTATTACAATGCTTATTAACAATAGCAATAACATATAAAACACATTTTCACTTCACATCATGGTAACATGGATATCAGGCCAGCCAACCAGCTCCTTCATCTTCAAACTTTATTTCAGACTCTTTTGTCATCTCATATAAAGTAATACTAATCATTATTATTGCAGCTTCCTTGTTAAATTACCATTGATTGATTCGGTGTAGGCTACACACAGACACTGCACATATGAAAAGCAACGTTAAGTTTCAGGAAACTTTTAAAGTATTAAAAGTAACAGTATATACAAGAAAAGTCAAACTCTTCATATTTCTTCTGTATAAATGTTTCCCTCTGAAATGTAGTGGGGTCGAAGTAGGAAGTGGCATGAAAATAAAAGAAAGTTGCACTTAAGTACAGTACTTGAGTACTTAGTTACATTGGAGATCTATCAGGGTTGTTTGACAACACGTTCAACAACAATCCTGGGCAGTTGTGGCAATAATGTGAAATATTGTTAATATTTTCACATAACAAAGGTGAAGTTTTACACTTTGTGTTCAGGGTGGCAAGTTAGAGATAAAAAACTGGTCAGATAACTGGAAATAGGACTGTTGCTGTGCACGCACAGTATACATGCCCCTAGTTTTGGGTTAAAGTTAGTTTAAATGTTATGGTGAAATAACTTTAATTTACAGTATTTCCTCCGTAATTCTATGCAGATGTGGTGCTTTGGGCAATAATTCTAGTTTTGTCCGTTATTGTCATGAAAACAGAGCCAGGATTAAAGTCAAAGTTCAATGTAAATCAACTCTTTCTACAGTCAGACTCATCACATGTCTCAACACTATAGCCTGAAACATTCACCCAGGTAGTTTAAGATGGCTTTATTTCGATAAATAAATTGATAGTATAATGAATCATTACATACAGATAATTTAAGCGTTGGAGCCCAATGGCAAATGTATTCACAATCAGTTGTGGGAAAGTGGCAGACATATGACTTAATAACAGCTGACTGTATATTATGTTCATTATTTAGGTTATTTATTTAATGTAGCTCTCCTTAAATTGATCACTGGGGCCGAGGCGTTTGAAAACGTGCAACCTTTACTTTGAAGGCGAGCCGTCTCTGTCTCTCGACTTCCTTGACTCACTTTACATTATTTAAATTGGGTAATGGAACAAGCAGATGTTTTGGTGTGCAGAATTGCACTGCACGTGTTCATTCAACGCAACAATAACACAGGACAATCATTAACCTCGTTTAGGCAGCGTCGGCTATCGAGGAACAAACTCACACGCATCACTATACATTATATTTGCATTAACACCAGTAGGACAATGGGATTAGGCATTAGCCCTAAATTGACATTGTTCAATTTTAAATTAATTATACTTCATGCACGGACCAGGTATGTATTATAATTTTAGATATATTGTATATAAACGTCCATGCTATTTACATGCCGTTTCATGTGGTATTCGGTGAATTTGAACAAAGCTTGTGGGCACAGGATTTTAGTCACTGGAATCATGAATGTATTGGTTACAGTACATCAGTATGAATGCACATCAACTTCAAAACTTAACTAAAAAAAAACTACAGAGAACAGATTTATTTTCTTTATTCTACCCATATTTCCTTCCATTGCTCTGTGTTTGTAGTAAAAAAATGCATTAGGTGTTGCTTTAACCTTCAGCTGTGATACACTGGTGAAACTGACATTTCAAAAATATTGCGGACTTGACCTGAACAAAGGACAACACAGCACAATGTTTATAATAATATTTCAATCATGTTTATTGTTTCCCAGTTTCACTGGAACTACAGTATAAAAGGATACAGAAATAAAAGAGTAGATCATTACAAAGATGAAAAAGCTTCCATTTTCTTCCCGTCAAACCAGTGTGTTCCTTCTCAATAGCAAAATCCATCAACTCATATATTCCCTCTTGCAAAAACTGTTCAGTAACATACATTATCCCTCTCAATCCAAATCCAAATATCTTAAAGTAAAGCTCATTATATACATACTGTGCCTCTTAAAAGAGATGTTTTTCCGTACATTCATACTCTTCAACATTCTTAGTGAATTGCTTTCTCAATACTTAGGAAGGAAACAGCGTGATTATGTATTAATTTGTGTGCACACATTACATACACGTATGCACATTAATATAATCAAAATACAGTTTGAGTTTAAAGGTTATAGTTAATTTCTCCACTCACTATTTTGAATAGAATACATGGGAGTAACAGGCCAAACTGCATATTTTTTCACTACATACAAATAATATACTTCAAACGGCTTCTATCTTTACATAACTGGTCCAATACTGTGTTTGTGTGCTCCTCACTAACAAACAGGAGACATTGAGACACATTGCCTTAGTAAAACCTCAGTCTCAGATGGGTATCCACAACCCAACAATGGAAGGTGTACTAAAAGCAGTATAATAAAAACAAAACTAATAATGAATCAGTGCTTTAAAATAAAACATACAGTACAGTAAAGCTTATGGAGTCAGAGTCTAGTTTTCCCGGTCGATGAACTGCAGGTGGATGGGATCAGCAGGGCACAGCAGGCCGTGGGTTTTGGCCTTGACGTCAGCGGTGAGCGGAGCCGTGCAAATGTGGAACCTTTGAATGATCTGCGCAGGTAGTAAGGACACAGAGAAGTCAATCAGAGTATAGGACTCATTGTCTGGGAGTACATTTATATGTGTTTCTCTTGAAGCCAAACAGCTTTAGTAGCACAGCTGGGAACTTGTACACTTCCTCTGGCCATTGAGGTTGGCAGATTCATAAATATTCAAAGATTTGTTTGTACTACACAGACTATAATAATTAAAGAATGTCCATTGTCCATGAAATAACTCAACAAAACCCTGACGTCATGTTTAAATTAGTGTTTAAGCTCGCAAACGTTGTCTCAAAAGCCTGATATAAAAAAAAGGCAGGATGGACCTTTAATCAGTATTTACACCGATTTATTCAGTATTATAAAGTAAATGTTTTTGTCAGTGATTTGGGTTGTAGACAATGAAGCCCTGAAGATCTGATCGTGACACTTGTTTGAGTTGGCTCTGGATCTGGCTTATACAAATGTAAGGTGTCTTGCACGCCCATGAGAGCTGTGCACTGTTGTATGCATGACACAATACAAGAACTTCAGTCATTCACATAAGTGTATGTTTATAGACACGTTTGAAGACACATTGTGTGTAGCCAAGTGATTAATTCCTTACCCTTATGAGAGCTAGATGCATCTCTAACTCTGCTACTCTCTTGCCAATGCAGCTCCTGATGCCGTAGCCAAAGGGAATTGAGCCAAAGTTGTCGACGCGATCCGTGGAATCTTTCCGTATCCAGCGATCCGGTCGAAAGTCTAAAGCATCAGCAAAGTTCTCTTCTTCGAAAGATGTGGAGTAGTGACAAAGGGCCAACTGAGTCTAACAAAGTGAGAGAAAAAAAAAAAAGGCTGTCAGTTGGGTAATGAAAACAGCTGGACTATTGTATGTGTACAAGAGGGGAAGGGAGAGAGTTTGAGTAATGAAGGCTCATGTTACATCTGGTCCCACTGTAATATTTTTGGCTTCTCTCAAGTTCATGCCTTTTCTTCAACAACAAGCACACTCTAGAGGACTCGCATCTATTATGTCTTACCCCTTTGGGGATGAAGTATCCGCCCACAACCAAGTCATCCTGGGTAATCCGTCCGTTTCCAGGGAGAACTGGAAAAAGCCTGCTCCCAGGGAGGGGTACACAAAGACTGTTACTCAACAGCACTATACATTATTTTCTCGGAAAGTTAAGTCCAAGATGATTGGATAAGTAAAAGCCACACACGGAGAAAGATAAAGAAGAAATTGAAGATGTGAACATACTGAACAAAGCGAAGGCCTAACTTTTAAAGTATATTTAACTATTGCTGAGTTGTTTTGAACATTGCAAGTGAGGGCAAACAAAAAAAATAAATAAATAATAAACGTGAGACCTCGACAGCTAGCGAAGGAAAAAAACTCATAGAGTAAAACTATCCATGCAGTCTGCACCTGAGTGTCTCTTTGACCAGCCCTCTGATGAGAGGCAGACGAGGGACATCGTCGGCTGTGGCTACTGCTCCTGGTCCCAGAGTTTTCGTCACTTCCATAAAGATTTGCTGCTGTACTTGCGGGTGCCGTGCCAACAGGTAGCTGGCCCAGGACAGGGTGAAGGATGTCTGGGAGAATAGAAAAGGATATCTTATTAAAAAATAAAAATAAAAATAAATAAGTGGTAAACATAACTCTTTGAATGTGTAACATATTCGTATTGTTAATTTGCTCCTAAATGAAATCGCTGTTGAGATTTTGCCTTTTTTTCTTGATGTTTTGCAATAGTTTTGACTGCAATGTAAGCTGATATAAGAGTTTCTGTGAAGTTGCATAACGGTGAGGGGCTTTGAGGGGCGAGGGAGTTTATTCCACGTGCTGTGAGGACACTCGAGTCCACTCCACCAGCTGCAGTCAGAGCTCTTAATCCCCATTGTAATTCACTCAGCTTTCTCATCAAAATGCACCTTGATTAAAGGCTCTATTGTTCGAAACTTTTACAACAGCAGCATATCAGGGTGCAGTTTAAAGCAGTAATGAGGATACGCAGTATTGAAAAAAATCCTAATTAATTAGCACATTTAAAAAAAAGAAATGGAATGTTAAACCTGTCCCACCTCGCTCTAGTTCTACAATTTCTGATATATTGCCAGATCTCACCGTTGTTCTTCCTCCACACACACACACACACACACACACACACACACACACACACACACACACACACACACACACACACACACACACACACACACACACACACACACACTTCCCACACATCTTGTGGTTTCCCTTTATCATCAGACACACCCAGATTTTCATTTCCTCTTTGCTTTTTCGTGACCGCCCTCCCAACTTGTTCTCATCATCCCTTCTTCTGTTCTCAACTCGTCCTTTTTTTGACTCATAAGTCACTGATAAATTAATTTCAGTGACGTAGGCAAATGATCTTCCCTGTATTCACATCATATCTTTACTCACTGTATCAAATGCCTTGTTATCCAATCCACATCTTTTTTCCTGGCATCCTGCCTATCTTTCCATCCATCCTCCTACATTTTTCACCCATGCATTTCATGATATATATACACACACACACACACACACTGGTATCTGAGGTCCAGCCTTGTTTTTCCCCCAACATCACACTGAATACGCCCTTCAGAGGTCAGTGTAAGGTCAGTATCTCTCACTAACTAATGATCAAAAGAGGCTCTATCCTTGTATAAGCCCCACCATCCTTCTCCCTCTTCCCCCTGTTCTTCCTCAGATTCTCCCTCCCACTTTGTCACCCCCCTCTCCCCATCTAACAAACTTGCAACCAATCAACCCCGGCTGGGACAGATGCTGGCAACACCTCAGACAAAGCCAGAGAGGAATCATATGACAAAAGCTCATCCAAAAACAGCTCTGAAAGGCTGAGGCTTCCCCCGTCTATCTAACACATCTCCTCTTCCTACATCAATCGAACACCCAACCCTTCTTTCTCCCCCGCTTATGACGCCAGCCTCCCAACTTTTGCGGTTTCATGACAGAGTCACTCTTCCTCAGGCCAACCCCCTTTTTTCTCCCCCTCATCTCACCTCTGCCCAGTCTGGGATATAACTCTGGCTGTAGCTAATGTGTCTTGACAGCTCTTGTGTGTGCGCTGAGTAAAGGGAAATGCACCACGGGGTCAGGTAACGGCTCAGCTAAGTCCACCCCCTACCAGGACGTGGCCGCTACCACAAGTTTAACAAAAACACACACACCCTTTTATCTCTTCGCCCCCAGCTCAGAACAAAACTCTCTAAACCCATAATTATCATTAATCTGACAGTACCCCAAACAAATTAGGGGGTAACTGTGCACACAGTACAGGTACACATAAAAGCACATACCAGACAAGTGTGAAAATAGTTGGAACATCGAGCAACAGATTTTCTAGTTTCAGGAAGATTTTGAGCTTCATTTAAAATATTTTTTTGACTTTCTGTTGAAACTGTCGAATCGTGTCGTGTGGGGGGTGTTTGATGACTCAGTGGGCTGAGACTGTATGTCATGTCTCTGCTCCCCTTAAGGGTTTCCCATTTATCTATTCTTTAATCTGTCAATTAGGAAAAAAAGGTAAAACTTTCCCTCGAAAAAGATACTTCAATGTCATTAAACCAAAAGTCTTAATTATTTACAACCGCTATCAAATTATGTTCTCCTGTCGAAACACATGAACACACAACACAGATGTCTGGTGAAGGAGAGAGAAAAAAAAAAGACAAAAGCTCCCCCTGTGTAGCTCTAACAGACAATGACAAGAAACTAAATCTGAGTGAGAACAAGTTTGTCAGTGGGATACTGTGTAACCTCCCGATTCACTGCTCTGACCTGACGCTGGCACAGCCACACAGGCATGGAGGTGGCGCCAGAAACCCAACCCCTGAAACTCAAGACTGAAATAAAACACACAGACGCAGGCACGCACACGTGCAACCTCGACACTCCTCGAACCCCTCCCTGCACATATAATTAAAGACGGGCACACACCGTGTCGACCCCAGCCAGTAGCATCTCCGTTAAATTGGCGTAGATCTCCTCCATGGTCATCTCCTTGGTAATGAGCAAGTGTGTGAGCAGTCCCCCCTTCACGTCCTCTCCCCGCTCCAGCTGTGCCTTGATCTCAGCAAGCCTCTTATCAACGTGTAAACGGCCTGGAATCGGACAGAGTGAAACAAGTTGGGATGAATGGAAAGGGGGGACGGAAGGGGAGGTGAAAGAGGGTAGTGAAGGAGATGGAAAAAAGAAACAGAGGGGCCCCTTACTCCCACAATCCCATTATAGAGCAGTAGAGATTTATATGCAAATCAAAATTCCTTTCTATTGATGCCAGGCTATTTATTTAAAAAGAAAAACAGGTTTGCAAATGCTTAACCAGAACTAAGATGTACTGTTTTGTTTTTTGAAAAGTACCACAGAGAAAGCTTTATCTAACGTATTTACACATTGAGAACTATTTTGTAATGGTGTTTGGAGGAAGTCATTCTGGAAACATGTAAAGTGGTACTTTAGGTTTGACATCTCTCTGCCTTAACTATTTTTTGGACAATGTAAAAAAGCCTATTATGTGTCTTTTAAAAGTCAACAACTTCCTTAAAAGCCCCTCTAGTTATCCAGAAAAAAAAAGCACAGGAAATCTTGGTGCATTACACCGATTTACATGGGGAGTACTCCTGGGAAATAAGTTGTATAATTTCTTCTGTGGCTCTGGAGAAGCTTGGTCAAGTCTGAAAAAACAACTCCTGATAGCTTTTGTGCTTAGGGATTACAAATAAAAAATATAAAATGCCATAGAGTCCAGAGTTTTTAGAAATTTGACCCTTACCAGGGGCCACAAATAAGGATATCTCTACCTCCCCTGCTTCAATTTAGTACTTAACTGCTGGAAGGCCCTTTTAATATGAACGTACTCTAGTTACTGCAGGCAGATCATCCACAGGCATATACAAAGTATACTAAAAAGGTTTTTTTTGTGCCCCTTGAGGTCAATATGACTACACTCACTGAATTTGAAGAGGCCATCCCAGGAGAGACAGAACTCCTCCCATGGTTTGGGGATGACAGGTCGGAGCCACTTGGGGATGGCTCCGGCATACATAGTTGTCTTGAAGGAGCTGAACATGAGGTGCAGCGCGCTGATGTAGTCTTGGGTTTCAAGGGGAATCTCATTTTCCAAACAGCCTAATCGGGACTCGTACAAAATGGCTGCTACACCTGTAAAGACAATGGGCAAGGAAGAGGGAGACAGAGTTTGAATCATTTTTTTGTACAGTTGGAGAGCTGCAAGGGTTTCCTTACCATCACGTGTCCCTGAAGTCTAACTGGAATGTAACACAGGTGCATCACAATGTGCACAGTTTTTTTTTTGTCTTTTTCCTGTCTCTTGTCTGTCTTCTATCACCGCTTCCTGCCTACATTTTGTCCTCTCTGAAGGCCTCATCCATACCTAACCTGCACCATCCTTTTCAAATCCGCCTTTTCCAACATCCAATTCATTCACAAACACCCTTGTCTAGGGTATTTACAAACCTTCCATGGCATATTTGAAGAAGAGGTCATTCACATTGAGGACAGTTGCTCCATCAGGCTCCTGGGTGCGCAGAATACAAACTCTCTTGATGAGGTCATCGACCACTTCGGTCACGTCATCAGAGAAGACTGCTACATCACGGGGACGCATGATAAGCTGCCTGAGCACGCTCCGCATCTTCAGCCAATCTTCTCCCTCACTGGAGAACAGGACACAAGGCAAATATTTGGCATCCCTGTGTGTCGTTTTGTAATAATGCAGGACATTCGCAGACTTATTTGGAGGAAACAGATGGTTTTCATTCAGAAAGATAGTGGTGAAGCTGTTGAGATTTCTCAACAGCTTTACCACTATCATCGTTTTGAGTATTGATGCCAAAAGAGTTCATAGAAACAAAAGCAGACTATTGAGAAGTAAAAGGGTATGCATACTATGAGTGAGCCAACCCTGGAAATGTAGCCTCGACACAGTTGTGTGTTCTGTCCATCTACACATATGGAAATCACAAATTTCAGGAGGTCCTTAAACTCCAAACTCAAAGATCAAAGGTTGAAGGGCGACTCACGCTGAGATAAGGCCAGTGGAACTGCCTATCATGTCTCTGTACTCCTTCCAGGACTCCATGTTTGCTCTCTGAGGGGCCACGCCCTCAGCCCTCAGCACCTCAGCCACCAAGTCACGGTCGGCCACTGAGACCACCAGCTGGGGCCCAAAACGGGACTTAAAAATCTTGCCATACTTCTTCCTGTGCTCCATCTATAAAAGCAGTAGAGACACAAAAATTGAGTAGTCACATTTGTTAAATTTGGAGGAAATCCAGGACTGATTTCACACCTTTAGACTGACAGATTATTTATCAAATCAAAATGTAATGTAACTATCATCAACTGTAAATCTTTAACACCCATGTTAAATATTTTTTCTTTCACCAGGAAAAAAATTAAGAAATAGGCTGTGTGCTGCGGAAAAACAATGTTGACTGGAGAAACAAGAAATGCAAGGCCGGAACTGGTTGCTCTATTTCCTTGTTTTGGCCTGGAGAAACAAGACAGATGAAGTCAGACAACAGATAACCAAAAGTAAAGCAGGACATGCACAAGGAGAATTTATAGTCGCTTTATTTTTCTCATCCTGAGCCAGTGATTCAGAAAAGTTCATTTCCAAAAGGCTGCAGACCCACTTTTGCAGAGCTGATATTTTCTAGTTTGATTAAACATATGCTGTTACGGTTTAACCAGGAAAATTAAGACATTTTAACTGGGCTTATCAACTGAAATCCCCCTTGCTTGCTAATTTAGTTCTCAATTGAGGTTAACCTTCTACTGTATTGCACACAGCAATCAGTCCATTGTACATTTAGGGTTTGTTTTCTTTGCCACATTTTTTTTTGTCCTCCTTCTTCCCAACATATTTTTTTTACAGACACACACAGACACACAGCTAATTTCTTTACAATGGAAACTCAAACAATTTCCAACAGAGGAAACTCCTTTCACTCTATATTTTACAATCCTATCTCAGTTTCCCTGTCGCTAAAATTCCCAGCAGTTTTTATTTTTATTATTTTGTTATTTTGTTCAAGCTAAAATTTAGTTTAGTTGGTGTTAAACCAGGGCCAACCACAGACTTAAGTCTTGAGCGCTCACTGAACATCTGTTCACCTCTGGCAACACGTACAAAAACAGCATACAAAATAAGTACCTGTTTTGTCACATTTATGTTATGATAGTATCAGGACAAGTAGTTACTCGTCTTCAAAGAAGTGGACCCAAACTGATAATGACACACACTGTAATGACATATCTAAAAAGAACCGTAAACTCGGATAAACCCCTCTTTCTGTCTTAATTGAATCATCATCGGTGCAGCTGCGCGAACATGAACATTTGCTATAGGCAGGTTCTGTGTGTGTGTGTGTGTGTGTGTGTGTCTGTGCGTGTGTGTGCCCGGGTTTGCATTTTCCCATTACTGGAATGGATATCAAGATAGAAATATCATTATAGTTATGCTAATGGTTGTGTATATGCAGATACAAGCTATTAGGTTACATCTCTGATGTAGCTCAGAAATGTTCATGTATTTTTTATTGTATCCAATTGAAGTGGATCGAGTCATAATGGTAAAGATAAGGAAGGCATTTCAGCCGATTGGTGTTGCCTAGCAGACATAGTGATCTCTAGTAGATCCAGCCTGTTACAATGGCCTTACTTGAATCTTCATTTAGCCACCATCATAAGACACCAACCTTTATTTGTTTGAATGCTGGGTCAGTAAGAGGCAATGTCAATATTTCAATGCACCGATGATGATTCAATTAAGACAGAAAGAGGGGTTTATCTGAGTTAACGGTTCTTGCTTCTTTCGATAGGTCATTACAGTGTGTGTCATTATCAGTTTGGGTCCAACTACTTGTCCTGATACTATCATAACATAAATGTAACAAAACAGGTATTTATTTTGAATGCTATTTTTGTACGTATTGTTTTTTCCTGCTGATTGACACTGAGGCTTGGCTAATTGGATATTTTCTATTACAGCTTTTTAAAGATTTCCTCTCCAGACTGATAGCAAAGACATTTACAACCAGAGTATTTGTTGTATATTGTTATGGAGATAACACCTTCAGTGTAGCATGGAACTTGCACACTGCTGCAAAACTCGTACCCTGGAATGGAAAGCTGACCAGACTCTTGGTGCACTTTTACGCAACTGTCTGTGCCATTTTACGCATAGGTGGCACATTTGGCTGACGTTGAGAATACATGGGCTCGCGGCCATCGGTGGGAGACGCACATAAATTATTTAGTCTGTCATACAAGACGAGACAAAGCACAAAGAAAGGTAACGTTATGTATGGACAACATTACCTGAATTTCATGAATTCTGCTAAACCCGTCTCTCCAGATGAACTCGATCAAGTTGCCTATGGTGCTGGGTCCAGGCATCTCCTTCAGGGTCATGATTCTGGTTTTCTCGCCGACATCCGCCGGTGTGATCAGTCTGTCGGGCATGGCCTCTTCTCCAGCTGCGGAGATCCCAGAAGCCTCGCTGGCTGCCGACTTGTGCAAGGCGCGTAAAATGAACAGCTGCTTCTTTAGCCGGTCGCCTTGAAGATTCTTCCAATATGCGGTCGTAAAATGATTCAGGATTGCCATTGTATGGATACTTTTTTCGGTGGGTCTGTGCTCAAAAACGATTTTCAAAGTCTGAACGCGGCAGTGTTCACATCTGCAGAAGCATGTCCCTGGCACATGCAAACGCACTCCGTACGGTGGAGCTAATGTAAGGCGGGATTGTATTATGGAACGCTTTTAAAGAGTTGCTTGTACAACCGCAGAAATGGAAGAGGATTGGATGTTCGCTTCAAAAGAAGGGAGGGATAACTCTGTATTCGGGTGTGGGCGTTTCCCCCCCAAAAGGCAGTTGGGTTCATTATTATATTGAAAAAGGAGTGCGCTACAAATTGCCCGAATATACTTACATCACAGCGATGCACTAATACACACATTGAATGGATGTTAATATGATTAACGTTATATAAGGCCAACTTACATGTTTACATAAATCATACACAAAGGACAATGCCTCCGCAGTCCAGTTGAATGTAATCTCGAGCCACAAACAGATTTTGAGAGATTGCAAAGAAAATGTATCTAAATCTCGAGTTTATGGAGGCACGAGACGCGAGCTTTTATGAGTAATATTTCACTTGAGGCTTTCCAAAAGTCTATGGCAGCTTGCACAAGGCACCAGACTGAATGTTGTTTTTGAGATGTCTTCAAATCATCCACAAGCAGAGGAAGTAGACCCGGACTCCTCACCGTCCCCGGTTTTTACTCATTCCATGCATTAATGAAGTTAAAAGCTTTCCCTCCTTCCAGTCTTCCAAGGGAAAAAAATATTCTTGCAGCTACACTTTATTTTTTCAGGCAAATTCAAATAAATTGGTGCGCTGTAATGTGTATTCAGTAGTCGCTAGTGTCACTATAATATACTACTATAATATACTACACTCTATAGTTTAACTTATTGAGTTTGAATGTTGGCATGTTCCATTTAGCTTGTGTCTGTTAAACACCACTCTATATAACATATAACATAAATACTTAATCATTTCTTGAGAGATTAACATTCATTTCAGCCTCCTGCATTTCCAGATGTAATGACTTGAGTCTTGCAAAAAAAAACCCCCACAAAAATAAAACAAAAAGACCTTTAATTTTTTTTACATAACATAATTAGCAACATTGAAAGGCGGAGGTTCCAGAACAAAACATATTAATTAACTAACATCTGGAAAAGATTATTGTGAATCGGATTACATGGATTTAGTTTGTGACGTTTTATAAAATGTAGCCAAATTTACAAAAAAATGTCCAATATCAATAGTTTCCTCCTGTTGGTGTGTGCTTCAGAACAACAGTTATTCCACGTAGGGCTAACATCACATAGCCGTCATACTCCAGTCCATACACATTATTCTTGCGCCCCAACATTATCCTGTTGCCTTGTTGAAAGCGAGTCCGTCTTGAGGTGTCAGGATGTGAGGCAGTGCATCTACTTTCTGAAGCGCTTGAACAGTGGATGAATGCCCTTGCCTAATGCGGCTTTGCTGCCTCGACTCTGATATTCCATGTAGACTGTGTCATCTGCACCTGACATGGAGCTCATGGTTCCCGTTCGCCTGGAGAACTGATTAGGAAGCAAGGAGGGGGCGCCAAGTGAGAATATTGTTGTATACAATAGCACAATGCAAAGGCAATAAAGTGTATGTGCTTTCTGAGTCCAGGTTTAGCAAAAGTCCTTACCTGTGGTCTTCCGCCAATCTCCCCTGCCACCAATTCCTCCTCAGCGTCCAGGTCTGAAGCAGCTAGAACCTTCTGAAGCAGCTGCTGTTGCTCATCTTTTGAGGAGAACATTAAGTCCCCTTCCTCCATACCTGCCAACTTTGTGATCACCTATGGACGAAAAGGAACATGACATCATAGAGATGGTATTTGTAAATGGTACAATAATGAGGCGTCACATGAATGAGGACCAACGATCGAGTACACACCTTTTCTCATTCATACACATGTTCCCATTTGTCCTGAATAATTTTTTCACAAATGCATTAAAGACATAGATATAGGCATTTTATAATTTGATATGAACTATGAAATATTTCTCTAAATTAAATTGTGTAGAGGCCCATCTACAACAGAACGGGTGGAGTCCTCCATCTACGTAAACTATCTCTGTGAGCGGAAGATTCTTTTTCTGAAACCAGTTTCTATCCTGGTTCATTCTTTGTTCCTCTGAAGCAAACTCCTGTTGGCTGTTGCCAGAATCACTCAGATTTCAGTGTTGGTGAGTCTTGGACCCCTTCACACTATACAGGTCTAGCCAGAATGGATCTGATGAAACCAAACACTTTTGAAAACATCATATCAGGCAATAGATAATAGAAACTGAATAAATAAGAGCAACTGGACAAAGAAAATCCAATTTGTAATGTAATGTAATTTAAATACACTAACTAACTGAACACTGAAAAAATACTACATTTAAATCCGGTAGTCCAAAAATAAGTGAAATAAACCTGTCGCACCTTTAGATTAAGAGTCTCGTGTGACCTAGTCTTTGGTGTAATTGTTCCAAAGAGTGAGAGCAAACTTATATTGGCAGTGGCAGAACTGTACAATCTGGTGTATGAACAGGATAAAATGTGTGGTGCAGTTCGAGGGGGAGACATAAGGTGAAATTGTGTGAAGATGACAAGTTGCTGCAGTGCTGAACAAACCTTAAAGCTGTAACCTTGGTCCACCAGGAACCTCTGCCTCTTGGTGGAGTAAGCCATCTCCTGGGTGTCCTGGGACACCAGTGAGTAGAAGTACGCGTTGTACTCCTCTGCTACCATTCCTAAACAAGCAGACAGGTAGCCAAAACAGCTACATCAGCGTGTTTCATGCATAGGCAAACAATATATGTTTTTTTTGGCAGACAGACTGACCTTTCTTGGCTCGTAAGACTCTACCAAGCCTCTGGGCCTCCTGTCTACGTGATCCACCATGAGAGGAGATCTGGATCAGAACATTGGCTTCTGGCAGGTCAAACGATGTGTCTCCAACCTGTTCATAGAAGGACACGTTTCTGATTTGATGTCATTTGTTTCAGAATGGGGTAAATGTCTGGAAGAGGAAGCCAGCAGGATACTGGAATATCGTTTCAATCGGATTTAATTGTTAGCGTCCATATAAACCCACTGAGGGACAGAAAACACCCTCCATAGTCACGCAGTCGTGCAGAGACAGGGCAAATGAATGACACTCAATTAGTTGTCTAATACAGTGGTATGCCACCTACTGTCCACAAGGGGGCACACGGCTGAGTGAGTATGGTCCATATTACATAGAGGGAATCAATAATGGTTTGATGGGTCTACCTTGGAGATGAAAATGGTGTTGATCTTGGGGTTGTGTTTGAAGTTCTGTAAAATCTGCATTCGTTCCCCCTGAGAGGTTGGACCATAGATGTAAGGCCTGCAGAGGAAAATCAAAACAGAATTTCAAAAAACTCTGAACGTGCAGTTCACCGAAACATTCGAAATGCTGCCCTTGTTGTAAATAACTTACTTGTTGAGACGAATGGCGTACTCCTTCAAGGCAAACACGTTGTCAGCGAAGACCATAATCTTGTCATTGCGACGCTCGTGGAAGCGAATGAGAAACTGACAAGCGCGGAACTTATTGGGGTTCATTGTATAAAAGAGGATGCGCTTCTTCGTCTTGATGGCCACATACTCCCTGTAGAACTCTGGAGACATCGGGCACCACACCTGAAGCGCAGACATGGCTACATTGCTCAGACAGCTTCATCAATGTGGAACATGCTCACTTGTACACGTTATGTTGAATCTTGACTGCAGCTACACCAGAGAGCCCTGGTCATGTGATATTACGGTTCATATAACCACAATGTTACGCTCTTTGATAGATCTTTGTTCGTAAAGAAATTACTTATTATTTGGTACACGAGAGACACCAACACAAATTATTAAACCTTTTGCACATTGCTCCACTTGGCAAGTTGACTGATTTGAATCACAACATCTATCGAGGCACAAAGTCCATAGGGAGAAGAGCACTCGATCAACGCTGACTAGTTATAAATATGTGTATGTCCCTTTATCTAAATGTATTGTATGATACTGCAAAGACTTACCTCTGCACACTGGACTTTGGCAATGTAGCCATTGTTCTGCAATTCCATCCAGTTGGCCTCAAATAGCTTAGGGCCAATTAGGAAATTCAGGTCCACAATCTTGTCGTCTTCCCTGACCAGTGTGGCAGTGAGCCCCATTTTGCAATGTGCCTGGACAATGGTCAGAACCCGACGAAACATCTTGGCTACAGAGGAAGCACAAAATAATTATGCTAACACGTAGATTAATATCACAAAATTAGGCGCCTATATCCCATTGTATCCCAAACTATTACTTCAAAATACTCTTAGCATAACGCTGTCACATTGGAAAACTGACGTGCAGTTACAGCTCACCAGGGATAGTGTGCACCTCATCCAGGATAATGAGCCCCCACTCCTGGCTCCGCATCCACTCCATGACTCTCTCTGCCTCCCAGGAGCGCTTGGTGGTGTGACCCAGCATGGAGTAGGTGCTGATGGCAATTGAGCAGCCGATGGGCTTGTCCTTGGCGTCTGAGGTGAAGCGGCAGATCTGAGAGTCATCGATAGTGGACCACATCTTGAACTGAGCCTTCCACTGCTCCACGGACACCGAGGAGTTCCCCAACACCAGGCAGCGTTTACGCACTGTGCAAGCCGCTGTCACGCCCACCAGTGATTTGCCCGCTCCTGGAAAGCAGAAGGGAGATTAAATATTCAGACATACAAGCTTTTTTTTTTTTTACACACAGGATACTAATAGTAAGTAATACTTTGGGTTGAGGGTGTACGCCTACATTAAGATTAAAGAAAAAATCTACCAAGTTCAGAAGTCTATCCCTCGTTTCTTATGGGCTAAGCAAATTTTATATCACATATCATTATTTCATATTCAAGTTCTACCATTTTTTGCTATTTCAAGACTGTATTTTTATTGTGACGAAATGCTTTTGGGAGGGTGTCCTTTCTGTTTTGTCACTCAATGGGCCGTCCTCCATCATGTGCCTGAAACCAGATGTCTCACCGCAGGGCAGGACGATGACCCCGGAGCGAGCGCGTCCATTCCCGAACATCTTGCGCAAACTCTTTTCCTGGTAGGGACGCAACACAGCAGTGGGCTTCAGGTCTATGTTGATGTCTGGGTTGACTGTGTCATTGCGAAAGTCGTACTCGGCTAGTAGGGGGTACTCCATCGTAATACAGCGCTTCTGCAGCTCTTCGATCATCTCCTACACCAGATCAGAGAAGAACCGTTCAGAGTAGGGCATACAAATATGATGTTAAACATGGTGCTTGATTTGAAATGAAGCCACAAAATATAAACGGAATAAATATCAGCAGTGATGTAAAATGATTTAGTCGTGATCCAGCAAAAGAAAAAGAACTGAAGTGTACCTGGCGGATCTCAAAAGACACGGTCTGAGTCTCTTCCTCCTCCTCTTCTTCTTTATCCATCTGCTCATAGTAGCTGAAGATGTCCTCAGGGACCTGCTGGGTTGAAGTTTGTCCATCGCCTGGCTGCTGTGTGGTAGAAGTACCCCCCTTTTCTTCAAGAGACTTGGAAATCTTTTAGGAGACACAAAGGGACATTTGTTAGTGTATGACCAGGACAACAGTTACAACTCCTGTTGGCCTCTACAGTGATATTTCAGAAACATGACATGACGTATTGCTTTCTAACTAGATGGTATCATAATTGACAGGTGGGGAAAAAAAACTAAAAGAGCCTGATATGACTATTTTGTTCAAATGTGTGCATAATCCCGTTTTACACAAAGGTTTAAAATATTGGTTGTGCTGCCATTGAGCAGTAACTGCAGCATCTGCACATCACAATGCAATATAGTGCAACACTAAATTTCTAAATGTTCAGGGGGTTACACCAATAACGTATCATTGTAAATCTTCTTTGGTGGAAGATTTGGTTGAAGCTTTTAATCTTTTGCATCTCCATAATCATCTATTATTGGGTATTAAACATAACCATGTATATGTTTATAACGTGCTTAGATTCATGGACTATTCCAAATTAAAACAGTAATAAATTTCTTGATATGTTTGTGTGCGAGCATTAAAGGCTTTGGATGGCATACCGCTGACTTGCTCTGGACGATTTCAGTAATGAGCTCAGTGTCCGCTCCGTCTGCAGTGCGGAGACGACATTCACGGATCACGGTGTCCTGCAGAAGCCGCTGGATCACATCAGGGAAGCCACTCTCAACAAAATACCTGAAGGTAGACAGGCAGCACAGTTTAAGAAGAGCACTGACGGGATGATTAATTATGGAGAGACAGATGGGAAAAGTCGCTGAAGTGGTTTTACCTATTGTGCTTGAGCACCAGCTTGACTTTGCCATAGCTCACCGTGCAGAGCTGAGAGATGGAAAGGAATTAAATGCAGTAAATAAATAACCACACTAGCACACCTGGCACTAAAATACACAGTCTATACATGTGGAAATTGTCCTCTTCTCTAAAAATACAAGACACTCTCTCATTCAGACCTTAATGAACTGCACGATTCCATCTGGCACAGACGTCTTGCTGAGTTTCTGCAGGTATTCTACAATATCAGTGGTCTGCAGCCCCACACTGACAGCTGCGTACAGGGAATAGGCCGTCAGCTTGTACTCATGGATATGGTTAGGCCTGCACACTGGCTCGGCAATGGCCACCATGAAATCCTGGGCGTACTTGTACACTGGTGAGAAGGCTTCCAGGAAGATGTGTCCATCTGGAGCCTGGAACAGAGAGAAAATCGAGGGAAAAACAAGAGGATGAAAAAAAATCACAGGTTGTCAATTAGTAAACTGTCTCAAGTGAGGAAATCAACCATCCAAACAGGTCTTACCACCCAGAGGGGACGTGAAGTGTGATCATTCTTCAACAGCATCTGAATACGGTAGTCTTTGGCACCATACTCATCCAGTTTTGTACTAGACTCTTCCACGTGTTTCCCTGCAGCAGCAGGTATGGCCTCCTGAGACTCGCTGCCCACTACCTCATCTTCCTCTTCCTCCTCCTCATAGAAACGCTTTTTGGACTTCTTGTCTGTGAGACCACAGCACGAGTTAGAAAACATGTTCAGCAATAGAGGTGGACAAATAACAGACAGCAGAAATATGTCGGTGTAAATTCTCTTGTTTGAGGGTTTTAGCACACTCCAGGCAATATCATGGTATATAATTACTCTTTTTAAAACCCAGTTATTTTAATATTATTTTGGCTATACAAGATATAGGAACATCCTTCCTTTACTAACATTACAGCTTGTTCTGTTCTCTAACTATTTAACATTGTAGCTAGTATGTAAGGCGTTTTAACATGAGAGCACACAGTTAGCTGAGAGTTAGATAGCATTACAAACTCACCCCGATCTCCTTTGTCTTTTTTACCCATTTTACAAACTCTTAAATATACGTTTTATCTCAAAACATGACCGTCATGTCTTCATAATATGTCTGATGTCCTCCTGAGTGTCCACAAAGATGGACTGCATATGTGACTACAGTTGCTACGACATAATACCCTGTCGAGTAAATAATGTAGATACATACCTTCCGGTTTCAGCCTTCAAAATAAACTATTTTAATCTAAACTAAAGGCAGTACAGATTTAGAGAAGTATTCTGAAATAATAACTATAAAGGTACTATTCAGTTTTAGAAAAGAGACATTAACCGAACATACTAACATGTTAAATGACATATCATTTTACTTTATTCATTAATAATACTTTCCTAATTGTACTGCACCAAAGGTAATGTCTCGTGCCTTTATTCTGGCAGCCCAATACCAGTGTACTGCCATCGAGCTTGACTCAACTGAGGTTTACTGTCTGTTTACTTCCGGAGTTAAAGGTCAAATTCGTCCTTTGAGGTTTCCCTTGTCTGTGGGGCAGCCTTTTCTTTTTCTTTTTTCTCAAACTTTAATATAAATTGCTGAAACTACGTGAGCGAGTACGTAACAAGTCGCTCGTGTGCAACATGCCGTCCGATAAACCAGTCGGACCCGCTGCTCCCCGGATGTGTGGAGAGGAAGAGAGCGAGGAAGACTCGGACTACGACGATGGATGTAAGTAACGTCAGAGGATCAAATACCACCCTGGCTTTGGAGTAAATGCTGTATAAGTACGGGTCGTGTCGCTCTCTCCGTGTTAGTTGATGTCGTGCTGTTTGTTTCTCAGTCTCCGGCCCCGCGCTGCCTCCCGGCTATAAGCGGGGAGGACCGTCGAGCTCCTCGGATGACAGCGAGCAGGAGGCGTCGACCAAGAGAGCGAAAACACAACACACGGCTGCACAAAAGTAGGTTCATCACCGGATTAGAAGTTATAGAAACGTATGCCTTAACAAGCACAACGGTAACATGTGTTTGTTTTTTAACAGGGTGGAGAACACAAAGGTACAAGAAACAGCTGATGATGGGTTTTTTGGACCAGCCTTACCTCCAGGATTCAAGAAACAACAGAGTTCACCAGAAAGGTGGGACAATTAATCATTTGTGTTATGGTTAAATAGTCAAATATGGTGTCTGTAACTGTAATTGTGTTACCTCAGGCCACCTGTGCTGGGACCAGCTTTGCCTCCTGGGTTTCGCAGAGCGGCCTATGAAAACGACGACGAAGATGATAAAGATGGTGAAGATGGAGAGGATTTCCCGGGGCCTGCCCTACCCCCTGGCTACCAGGCCGAGTCCTCCAGCGACGAGGAAGTGATTGGACCCATGCCGCCCACAGGGCCTGTTGAAGACTCGGTGGCGCTGGACTTTGAGCGCAGAGCGCGCAGGATGAAAGACAAGCTGACAGGAAATGTGAGTCCTCATCCTCATCCTCATCCTCATCCTCCCCACCCAAGTTTTTAACTGCAGAGTCTACACTGTACAAA